>BMAC01000579.1:555488-572384 GCA_014905375.1 Phtheirospermum japonicum
AACCAGGGCTGTAGGGTCCTGGCCGGCGTAGCGCATGGCCAGATTATAACATGCCATGATGCGGAAAGAATTAGGGGAAAATTGAAAGATGGGGATTTTGTACATCTGAGCAATTTCCAACATCATGGGATGAACAGGCAAACGCAGGCCTGCATGGAATTGGTCGGCATAGAAGGTTACCCGACCTGCCGGGGCCTGGCAGGGCCAAGGTTGCCGGCTCGAGGGGCGTAGGGATCATAAGGGTCCTTAATGCTTATACTTATACTTAAGCTCATCTACGGAGCTTTGGCTAAGAATGGAGTTGATCTTAGGATAATCAGGGAGCGGCGGAGGATACACCACACCCCCTGACGAAGAGGTGGCCATAGGCGCCGGAGCGTTGGATGGAGGGGAGAGAGCCGCCGCCACCTCCGGGAGGATCCGGTGAGGAAGAGCGTGAGGCCGCAGCCTCCTCTAGAATAGCGGAAGCTTCCGCCGCCTCCGAAATTGCGAGCGGCGGAGGAGAAGGAGTTACTGCCACTTCGGGGAGGGCGAGTGAGAGAGAAGGAGTAACCCTAATTTCTGGAGAAGATGACATTATGAAAATTAAAAGGAAAGAGTGAAGAAGGGGTACCTGACTCAAGAGGATCGTCGGAATAATTGAGAAATAGTAGGGAGGAGGTTCACCGGAGTATTGGGAGAGACGGAGTCGCAAAAGCTGGGGGAAAAGGGGAGAAGGAAAAACAGGAAGTGAAAGAGTGGAGAAGTGAAAATGAAGTCGGCGGGAATAAAAAGCAAAGCGAATGATTTCAAAATGAGGAAATCGAGAAAAGAGGGATTTGATGGGACTTGAGCATTTAATGCGGGCAGGCGAATAGGGCCCCAGAAGATAAGTTGAAGCATTTGGGACCCTAACTAGGGCTGACTAGGCATGCGCATGGGGGGAACGTGGCGGTACAATAGCCTGATGGGTGAACATGAGACGCCACTAAAACGCCAATAATTAGTTCTGGCCACTTTGGCGTATCTCTGGGGATTCGGGCCAGTACGAGAAGCACTAAAAGATGTGGGGCCCCGCTTGCTAGCTCTACCTCAACCCTTTTTGGGGGGTAGGAGTTGATAGGGCCATATTGGTCAGGCCTGGATTGAGGTAGACCTGAAATCGGTAGCAGATAAGAGGGGACGAATTGGCGTGAAGGAAGAGTGGTCAAAGCTCTTTCGGAGAAAATGGACTCCGGGCCAGACCTGCTTGAGATTTGGACTAAAAAGACAAGTAGGGACCACCTGTCAGAATCCGCTAACTGAATGGCCCTTAACTCAGGGACCATGTTCCCGAGATTCCGGAAAAGGGGGTCCCCCCACCAGGAAGAACCCATATATGTGCCTGACAGACCTGGAATAAGAGAAGAAAYGGCAMCGATAACAATCAGAACCAGAGTAGGTCTAAACAGACCTGGCCACCAGCTTACCCGAGAGGGAACAAGTGGGACCACTTGTTCCGAATATGTTTCATAAAACGGCCCATGGTTTGCGGCACGTGTTCCCGAGATCCCGGCTGGGGTCCCCACCGGGATAAGTTATAAATACCCCAGCTTGGGGGCAGTGAGAGGTATGTTCATACAAGCATTCCTTCTTATTTTTTCTGGAAAAACACCTCATCGCTTACTAACTTAAGCATCGGAGAGATTTCCACCGGAAAACCACCGGTGGTCCTTTCTAACCTTTGTTTGTGGTGTAGGCTTTGGAAGCTCTTGGGTTCCCAGGTCTTATTCGGGTGGCTCACTATTTCAGGTCGAAACAATCATAGATCATGGAACTCACGAATTTTTTGGGGAATTATTCATTCTTTTTATACAATTTATATGCTTACTGATGTAAGCATCAGAGGGCCTACGTCGTGGCTATCCGGCTTGAGCTTTGTGCAGGTTGTTCATGGTCGTGAAGACAATTCGATGCGACCCGACCTCTTTCTTGGTAAGCCAATTGTTTTTGTTACATCAAGATGAATCCACCAGACCACAATAAAAGTCATCCCATGTAGATCATGAGTCAATGGATCCTAGAGACTCACTATCGATCTAGTTATCAGTCGATAGTGAGGTTGTTACTAGGTCATGTTTTCACGGAAACCACTATCAAACCAGTTATCAGTCGATAGTAAGGTTGCTACACTATCAAGCTTTCACCGCAATCATAATCGACTCGGTTATCGGTCGATAGTGAGATCGATAAAGAGGCAAAAGACGTTACAAAATGGCTAAATATTAAAGTTAATGGCTGAGATTTGTTTTCATACTATATAATGTGTCCCAGAAATTGTCCAAAGGGTACTTATCATCTTAGAATATCATCAACCATAGATAACATAGTATTGTGAGATTGAGAAGGAGTTTGAATAAAAGAAAACATGAAGCAGTACAATGAAGAACTTACATGCTTCAATGGTATAATTTTCCTTTATCATTTCATTATGCAAACTAAGTTCTCTATGAAATGCTTGCTTGAGTTTACAAACTTGTTTAGCTAATTTTTCTTATTCTGGGGTTTGGATGAATATTGATTAAATAATATTTTGATACTTCTTACGATTGAAGTATGATCCCTTTGTTATTTTTGTGTTTTGATTTCTTGATCATGAGTGATAAAAAATTGCTTGTGTTTCTTATGTTTCGAATGATTCAAAACCTTTCAAAACTTACTAGCTTGATAAGTCATAACTCAAGGGATGAGGTTTATCAATAGGCTTTTAAATACGAAATATATTAATCAAGAAGATCGAGAGGTTTGAAATTAATGGTGAAGTCGTAAACACCTTTAAACAAATATTTAAAGTCTTATAAATTTTTTAAACATTTGGAATTTTAATTATGATTTTAAATGAACACTTTGTTTCATTTTTAGAATCTATGGTTTAATCACTTCGGGAGAAGGACAAAACTACTATTGTGATTTTCTTATAGTGAATTGAATTACAATATACTTGATAAATTGAAAGCGATAGTGATTATGAAAATTTTATGATTCCAAGCCCCGGAATACCCTTTATTATTTGATTTATCCAAAATCTTACAAATTGTGCTTTGATCTTGTTTAGTTCATGATTTCAGTAGTCTAGAATCGTCATTTATGATCACATAAACTCAAATCATTTTATATCGTTTAGATAAAATTACATTATCTAAATTATATTAATTGTCAAACTTAAACCATATATGGTCCTAATGAGATTCAAACTTTCTCATTTTGTACTACATTTACACGGTATACTTGCAGTTAGATAGAGTTTTAACACAAAGAAGTTTTTTATTACTCGAACCAATCCCTAGTGAAAAATGGGAGTGGCCAAACACCCATATATCACCACTTTCTTGGGAGGCACCAAGCCAATTGACATCATTATATAACCATCTATCATTAAAAGAGTTTGTGTATTTAAAAGAACTCAGAGCATATTTTGATAATTGGTCAACCTTTTTCCCTTTTTTTTAGATGGTCACCCAAGTAGTACAGTTTCTTAGCGGCTAAAAATGGGGTTGTGATCTGATTTGGTAGCTCTCTTAATACCCTCAATAACAACCTTTTCTCAGTGTCTACAGTGTCAAAAAACTTAGATTTCAGAATATCACTTGCATCAACTAGATGACAATCTAAATTAGCAATAAATTTATCGTCAACTTTGACATTAGGCTCCGTATCAAACTTTCTCTAAAACCCATCAAACCAATTTAAGTGGATTGATCTATTGTCCCTTACGAGTTTAAATAGCATATAAGCACAAGGTTGACCACATATCTTACTCATTTCACAATCACAAATTAAAGGATCTAAACCACTCTTAGGCACATCTTTAATCTCATCAAGTATGTTGCTCAACCCATCAATAGAAACCACAAATCTCAAATCCTTGAATACAATTGATTTAAATCGATGTTGACTACACTAATACTTTCCTCAAATGATGATTGGATTGTAGTGTGCGTCATCTTAAGTAAAGCATGAATTTTAGCCCAACATGTTTCAAAATTCTCCATGCTCTATCTAAGTTACTTTTCAACACTGGATTGTGGCTCTTTGTCCTAAGAGAATATTAAGACTTTGTTAATAGATTCGAAGTGAATAAAATTAATTAGCACAAACATGTATATAAGATCAAAATACTTATTTGTGGTGCTTTATTGAAACTCATGACGTTGTTTATCCAAGTGGATGTAAATCTTTCTTTGTACGCTTCATAACATACTCAACAACAAATCCATATTCTGCATAGTTAACTTGGAATTTTCTAAGCAACTTGTTGAATGTCGGCTCAGAATCTATAAGGACGAATACATTTCAAATGTAGTTAAATGAGTCTCATTTAACCTTCGGGCCGTTTTTTTTTTTTTTTTTTTTTTTTTTTTTGCAATTGTACAATATGTTTCTACTATGTGCCAATGGCATAACAAATGAGTCGAGGTTGGAAAGTAAGCCTCAATCATTCATCAATGTAATTTATCGACTAGTAATTATTCACATAAGGGATGTATGATTAGTCCATTAATAATTTTCCCATGTTACGTGCCTAAAGGTAGTTTTCCTCTCGTTATTCTCCAAATAAGCATACCCAACTTGGAATGTCATGCCGGTTGATGTCACACCAACTATCACTAACAAAGGTAACTAGTACATGTACGTCTTATACGTAGTCCATCAACAACTCTCTTAGAAATGCACACAATAATCTGACACTGGTAAGGTGAGCAAAGAAGATATCTCTCATCGTGATAATCTTCTTGCATTGCCTAGAATATCATATGTAATTGTGCTCTTGTACTTTACTCATGAGTTGTTGCATTTGAGATTTACCTCCTCTCTCAATTACTCCATGCTTGCCCTAAAATTGTACATAATCCTTATCGTTGACTTATTACCTTTAAATGTCTTTTTCACCATGTGCGAAATGTCGTTCGGTCAACTATTGGCTCTATACATACTTAAACACAAACTCTTCTTCGGGATTTGTGAATCAACCGATATATGGATGGAAACTCATATCAAATTCAATCAGATGATTATGCACATTATATTCAACGTTTAAATCATATTTTTATTCAGATACTTATTTACCTCTTAAAAGAAATGGACAAGAACGTTTATTTGTTACCATGTTTCTCTTCTTCTTCATGTTTTCTTCATCTCGAAATTCATCATTTACCTCCACATTCCACTTCTTCCTCACAACTATTTATGTTTTAGATTTACGATAATCCCCACTACGTTCACAAGCTAAAATTACTCGAGATTTACACTTACCTCCAATATTTGAATGTTTCACCAAAATTACCATACCAAGCTCATTTGCAATCATGTTTGCCTAACTTACTAAATGACCATGAGGCTCAGAATACTTGTGTGTTGTGAAATAATTTGTATAAAATTCATAACCACTCATTTTTAATGGACTAACGACACTAGACTATGTAAAATATGTGTTTGATTCCTGTTAAAAATTGGCAAAGAAGAAGAAGAAGAAGAAGAACATCAATACATCTATGTTTTTATGTTTACTTTTAATCCACCAGTAGTTAAAAATACATCAATTTTAGTCACTAGTGGCCGAGAATCTCTTGCTATTTCAGTCACTAGTGGCCTAAAATGAGGGAAATTCTCCGCAAATAGTGGTTGAAAATATTCACAATATTCGGCTACTACTAGTTGAAATTGTTGGCTATTTTGGCCACTAGTTGACAAAAATAGCAACAAATTTCGTCCAGTAGTTGCTGAAAATAACAACGATTTTGGCGAATCAGGGCCGAAAATAGATTATATTTTCGACAGACTAGAGCTGGAAATAGATTCAATTTTTTTGTGCTCTATGACTGAAAATATTGCGCCCAATTTTTTGAAATTTCGATTTACAACTACCGATAACAACACGAAAATAATAGACTAAAGGGACAAAAATAAATAAATACTTACATTGATTCTTCACACATCTTTCTATCATCTATTATTAATTTTTTGTGATGTTTTAAAAATTAGGATTTTAAAATAGTTAAAGTGAGTAGAAGAGAAAGTATTATAAATAATTCTAAGAGCGGTATTATATATTTGTGTTTTAATGAGTGTATTTAGTATTTCTTTTTGGTGTGTTTATTAATTGGGATGAATATATGAGAGTGTGGAATTTAATAAGGAAATGTAAGACAATTCATTTAATAAATTTTTGTAAATAAAATTAAAATGAGTGCGACTATTAACACCACGGGTGCCAATATTATTTGCCTAATGTGGTTTGGCTTTCTTATATAGAAGTTAGGGGATCAACATTTTGGGCCAATTTTAAGTCACATGGCTCAATTTCTTTGGGCTTGACTTGTTTGTAAGCTTTAATATGTTTTGGACCAATTTTAATTTGGTTTGTGTTCAATATAATTGGAGTCGGTTTGATCAATTCAATCAATATAAAATATGGTTTTATATATTAAATAAACACTGCAAAGCTAGCCAACTAATTAATTAAAATCCCTCATCTAAGAGTCCATAGGAACTAACAAATAAAATCCATCATCTAACAGTCCCTCATCTAACAAATAGTAATTACACCTACTCTTAGGACAAAATGAAATTATAAATGTAATATTAATTTTCGCTATTAAATACATTTGTAATTGGTGGTACTAGTTCCAAACTTTGAAAACTCATCAAATAGACTTGGGGTCTAATAAAACTATGAAATCAATTGAGAAATATCCAAAATATGGTTTTATAACTCTAGCTGAATCAATTCGCAAAATATCTTTCTTAAAAAGAGAGGGTTATGGCCTAATTATTTTTAATTCTTTCGAAGCAAGAGAATCTGAAAATATCACGAAGATTGATTAAGTTTATTAGGATATAAATTATAGGAAATGATTACGGTGCATTCACGGTACCATGCTTCTCACCCTACGTGTATTTACATCCATCCATCTTTTAATATTTATAACTTTAAATTGATCCACCGGTTGATAATAGGTGAAAAAAGATGAGGTATGGTACCTTCACGGCACCATAAAACTTCCCTAAATTATATTTCTAAATAGTATTCTAAATCTATATTTTAGAATGAGTTATTATAAATTACAACTTGCCTATATATATATTTAGAATACTATTTAGAAATATATATATATATATATATATGTGTGTGTGTGTGTGTGTGTGTGTGTGTGTGTGTGTATCTCATATATATTAATGCAAAACCCCCATATCATATGTGTCTGCTTCGTTAGCTTTGGAGAAAATTTAGTGCTTTGGTGTCATTCGAACCTAATATTTACCTAATTTAGTATTTTTCCTTTTATTATATTTCTCATAATTCAGTACTTTCCTAATATTATATTTTGTCTAATTTAATATTTATCTTTTATTACATGTTGCATAATTTAATATTTTCTTTAACATATTTTGCTCAATTCAATATCTGACTTTTATTCTTCTAATATAAAAATATAAATAAGTTATATATAATTAGAAAAATCTATATAAGTTGAATTAATTTTTATTTAAAATAAGAGTTGAAATCATTTTATTGTGATTCTAAATATTTATTTAAGAAAATACGAGTTATATAAAATTATGACAAAAAGGAAATAAATATAAAAAATATAAACTTGATTTTTTATCTAATCCTACATAATGAATTGTAAATAACATTAATAATATGTATGAAAAAATATTGTTGCACCAAAAAAAAAAAAGAGAATCAAAAAAGATAAAATACTAATACTACTACTACTACTAATAATAATAAATTATTATGCCTAAAAAATAAATATTAAATACTCCCTCCATCCCACAAAAATAGTCTACTATTCCATTCTCGTTCGTCCCACAAAAATAGTTCAGTTTCCATATTTAACATATCATTAATTTTTCATTTCCACACATACCCTTAGTTAATATTCTTTAAATACTAGTTTTCTACCTCTTAAATTGAAAATTAATAATTACAATGCAAAATCTTACTACCCCAATAACAAATATACTAATTCCAATACTGATTTCTATGAGTATTAATTGACATTAAGAAATTCAAGAAGGGTATAATTGGAAAATACTAACTAGATTAATTACTTAACTATATAAACTACCAATTTCTTAATTTGTGTGAAACCAACCTGATAAAAATCGTTGTTTTAGACGATGCATATGTAGAATTGGGATGGAGGGAGTATATTTTAAATCTCTTTATCTAATTATAATATAATGCATTGATACACATATTATATATCTACACGATCAAATTAGTATCTTACGCAGAAAAATAAGAAAATAAAATAAAATAATAATAAAATAATATTACATATACTACAAGTTAGATGCATGACTATTTTTCAATAAAACTGTCAGTGTCTTATAAATTTTAATTTTTTATATCACATATTCACATGTAACACGCGGGTGTTGTACGTTTTACATTTTTTCAAACTCAATTTTTTACGGGTTTTCCCATCAAGTATAGGGTATTTTGATATAATTTACAAAAAGTTTCATGACTTATGGTAAGAAATTTGACTATTCTCTATTGTGAAAACCATTTTTTATGTGATTAGAACAAATAATGTTCTTGATATATTACAACTAATTTTGTGACTCAAGGTAAAAAAACTTGCAAAATTCTTAATTGTGAAAACCATTTTTACTGTAATTAGAACAAGTAATGTTCTGATTTGTGTGTAAGAATTATTTATTATGAAAGCAGAACAAATAATTTTACGATTTGTATGTACGATTTTCAACATTATTATTTTCGTATTTTTAATGAATATTACTCCTTTTCAAATCACGCATAATATGCGGGTGTTAAACTAGTATATATGTAACCTATTTACAACCATTGGATCAATTTTATGGTATAAATATTAAAAGATGGACGGATGTAAATGCACGAGGGGTTGGGGACATGGTACCGTGAAGGCACCGTAGTCATTTACTTATATATATATATATATATATATATATATATATATATATATATATATATATATATATATATATATATATTAGGTTCAAATGAGAACCATGTTCCTATATGTGAACCTAGGGTCAATTATGGGCCTTAGATCTAATTAAATGGATGGATCAGATTTTTTGTGTATTCCTTATTTAATTAAAAGTTTTAGGATTGTATAATAAAAGCACTACTGGTGTATATAACCGAAAATATTAATAAAGTACTGTGATTGTATAATAAAAGCACTGCTGGTATATAATAAAGGCAAATACTTGGGTGAGCCCGGTCTCATTCTATGAGACAAGTTTTTCCCATTTTTCTAACTTGACCCGGATTCTGACCCAAACCCAAACCCAGACCCAAACCTTTACTAGACTATACCCGTACTCACACCCTCACCCGCACCCACGCCTAGACTAGACTTGACTCACCTCGACCTCTTATCCATTCTGATCTGCAGTCGAAACGTCTCTTGTGAAAATCTGTCAAAGTAAAATTCTTCAGATAATTCGTGCTGAAATTCAAGCTAAATTCGAAGTTAGAATCTGAGCTACTTTAATTTTTCAGTTTAGTTATCAAATTTGAGCAACGTTGAAGGCATTTCGAGAACTAATCGGCAGCGAAGAAAACTTCAATTTCTCAGTTTCGGTTTTAGGGCTTGCATATCGAAGGTGATTTTCTTTCATTTTTTATGTCGATTTTCTGTGTTTCACTCCTCGAATACACATTTACTCGTTTTTTGTATTTGTTTATATATTTTAGTTTTTTTTACACTTATTCATGTTCGACTGTTCATCTATTAGGTAGAACACCATAGAAAACTTCACTGACTGTGTGTTTTATTAGTTTTGAAACTAGGTTTTATTTTTGTTCGACTGTTTTTTAATCTGTGTTATTTTTATAAGTTTTGAAACTAGKTTTAGTTTTTTTCCTTCACATTATCACAAAACTTGTTCAAAGTATCATGGAATATGTTAATAGTATTACAAAACAGTACTCATACTTATTTTCTGTATTTTATATATATGATTTAGTGTTCTTTTTTTTTAGTATCACAAAATAACTTAAAATGGCGTCCCATACACATCTCCTAATCTGTTAAAGGTAATTTTTTTCCTTCTTTATTTTTCTGTTTTTGTTATTTTTGGACAATAAGGACTGTATTGCAATTTATAATTTTTTTTCTACTTTTTTGAAGGCTCCTGTTCAACATGCTATTAGGGCTGAGGTTTGTACTACTCTTATTTCAAGTCCTTTCAACTCTGTTCGTGATAATGTTTTGAAGGAAGTGAAAAACTTTTATGAAGAGAAACCAGAGTTGAAATGACAAATTGCTGAAAAGAAAAAAGCTGATGCTGCAGTTTGTAAGCGTAGGAAGTGATTGTGTGAAGCACATTTTGTGTGCTAGAAACAGTTTCAGTTTTTTTTTAATGGTTGTGTACGTGTTTGGACTTCTCTTGGATATTTAGGCTATGATTTTAGTAAGATGCAGGTGGTTTTAGATTCATATCTGTTTAGAGAAGTTTTTTTAGATAAAAATGTTATTTTGGAGGCAGGTGGATTTGTTTTGGATATTTTTGCTATGTTTGCGCTAGGAGGCAGGTGGTTTCTTAGATTGGTGCCTATTTTGGGGAAGTTTATTTTAGATATATTTGTATTTTGAAGGCATGTATGTTTTTGTTTGGAATGAATATGTCACTTGGGGAATTTTTATTATAAGAATTTTTATTAGATGTTTTTTTTTTGTTTGTTTGTTATGCTTATTGTTCGTTTTTATTACTATATCATAATTTGATGAATTTCTAGAATGACATTTATTTTTTTATTACAAATTTAGTAAGATTTTTATAATCTCTGATCATGTATCACAAAATGTATTAAATGAATCTAAAAATATATTAAAAGTATTACAGAATAATATATCACAAAATTGGTATAATTTTTTTAATAAATATTTAAGTATCGCAAAATGTATTAAAAATATCAAAAAACATATTAAAAGTATTAGAGAACATTGTATCACAAAAGTAACATGAATTTTTTATTATATCTGGATCAAGTATCGGTAAATGTATTCAAAGTACGACAAAATATATTATTAAAGTATTACATAACACATTTATTATTCTATCACAAAATTGGTATAATTTTTTTAATAAATGTTTAAGTATCGCAAAATGTATTAAAAGTATCAGAAAATATATTAAAAGTATTACAGAACATTGTATCACAAACGTAGCAAGAATTTTTTATTATATTTGGATCAAGTATCGGTAAATGTATTCAAAGTACGACAAAATATATAATAACTCATTAAATATCGCAATATGTATTTAAAGTATCAGAAACAATATTAAAAGTTTTTCTGAAAATAAAATTAAAAAAGAATAACTAAATCAAATGCGGATTTTGTGTCTTTGATCCGAATTCTTTACACACAGCTGCTACGTTTGAATTTTTTTTACTTTTTCTTTGAAGTGGTCCCTTCACCCTTTTCGATCTCCCCTTATTTTTCGAGCGTTGAGGATCAAGAACTTGATTTCTTGGAGCTGCTTGTTCTGTCGGATTCTTCATTAAAGTCAATATCTTCAAAGGTTTTCGTGAGCTCATTAATTGCAATACAATCTCTACTATATCCTTCTTCCACAATCCTCCGGTCTTCTTTATTTGACTGACATTGCATTAAAAGATTATAGTATTTTCTTGCCATCTCATGTCGCCAAGGAACGAAATCCTCCTGGTTTTCAATAGACATACTTTTGATGCTTAATTTGTCCCAAATTTCAGATTTTGCCATCTTCGTCCATCGTTTCTTGACATACACACCTGGGATTTTTTCCACACCATGCATATTGAAAACCCTTAAAACATGACAGCATAAAAATCCACATTCTTCAATCTTCTTGCATGAACATGTCACGAGATGGGTTCTTGGATCAAAAAATACACGATGTATCGTTGCACAGTTTTCATTAGATGAAATGTCAAAGACCTTCATTAATTCATCTTCATAATATATTGTGCACTTCATAGAAAGGCCGGTTATGAATTCATTCTCAAAAACTCGGAAAAGTGATATTGTATACACCTGGGCAGCATGCTTTATGATTGGTATTGAATCCAAGGATGACGTTGGAGTAGACTTTGAGCAGGTGAATTCCAGGTTTTCCTCTGTTATCCTCCAATTCTCTAACATTTTTTTCCAATACTCATAAAAATAAGTCAGGCTCGTCGTTTTTTTCACATTGTACCTGAGTGCATTATTTGTACTTTCACTTCTCTGTGATGATAACATTCCGGCAGAGAAGAAATCTTTGCTAAAAGCTGTACACCATTTCTCTCTTAAGGTATATAAACGCTGAAACCAACTATTATCTTGTAGATCAAAATCCGAAATCATTGATTCCCAACAACGTTGAAATTCATTCTCATCAACACAACCTAATAAATATTTTTACAATAAAGTATTATTGCATGTAATTGTATCAAAAACAAAACCATAATATATTTTTACGTACCTCTCAAACATTTGTTAAATATGAATCTAAATGCATCATCATTTTTCAGTTTCCCAAACCGGGCTATTGTATTTTGATAGAGGTGCCACAAGCAAAGATGATGTTTTGTCGTTGGATAAACCTGCAAAAATATAAAAATACAGTATTAATAAATGTATTACAAAACCATATCAAAGTATCACAAAACTACTGAAAAGTATTACAAAAAAAAGTAAAATTAAACCTTCTTTATTGCTGAAGAAATTGCAAGATCTTGGTATGTGAATATAGTTATTGGACATTGGCCACCCATGGACTTTTTAAAAGTTTCG
This sequence comes from Phtheirospermum japonicum, assembly GCA_014905375.1. Classification (NCBI taxonomy): domain Eukaryota; kingdom Viridiplantae; phylum Streptophyta; class Magnoliopsida; order Lamiales; family Orobanchaceae; genus Phtheirospermum; species Phtheirospermum japonicum. Next base: position 568,274 of record BMAC01000579.1, read on the forward strand.
AACAACCATTCAAATGACTCTATCTTTCATCGGCAAGAAATGCACATGCAAATATGACGTTGTTCTTGTGATTGTTCATACCAACAAAAGGAGCACATACTAGGTCATACCTATTTGTACGATATGTTGTATCAAAAACTACAACATCTCCATACAGCTTATAATCTTATTTCATCATTGAGTCTCTCCAAAACAAGCTACATAATCTCCCATCCTCATTCAATCCGACTCTAAAGAAAAAGTCGTCTTCAATAGAAGCTTGCTGAGACAGAATATCGACAATTCTCTGCGCATCTCCACCTTGTATATCTTGCATTTTGTATCGTTCCACGTAATTGAGATGATCTTTCACTGTATGCCCAAGGTTTTTTTCACCACCTGCCTCCTGCGCCATGTAACGGTAAGAATCCATCGTTCTCATCCCCGAAGATATCATACTTTCTATCGCTTTGCCCTTTTCCTCCGTAATTTCTCTTTGTGATTTATGCCAATGACCCCATTCTGTTCGAGTGAGAGGATGATTATGTTCTTCAACATGAAGAAGAACTTCATATTCTTGTATATCTTTATCCAACTTGATCCTTATTAAAGCTTTACAATCCGTCCGTGTACTAATGATTTTTTTTCTTCTCCCCGCAACATCCCCTGTTTTCATAATATTTTTCCTAGCGCAAGAACATACAAAATATTTCTCTCTCAGTTGTTCATCGGTATTCTTTTTGTCCGTTGACTTGCGCATGTTAAATCCCACCGCACGAGCATGATCACAATACTAATCATAAAGTTCCTGTATTGTTTTTCTTCTTATTCCTATTAAAGAGCCCCTTATATCCACTAAATCATTTTATTTTTCAAATTATAAAAAAGTATTACAATTCTATGAAAAGTATCAAGTATTATAATAAAAGTATTAGCAATGTTAATAAAAGTATTAAAACTATTAGAAAGTGCAGTAATAAAACAGCATTTATAAAGTATCACAAATAGTTTAAAATGTATCACAAAAGTTATTAAAAGTATTAGAAACAGTATTAAAAGTATTACAACATTATAAATTGCAGTTATACCTTCAACCAAAATAGAATTGATAAGTATCACAATTAGTGTTAAAAGTATCAGAAACAGTACTAAAAGTATTACAAAGTTTAGAAAGTGCAGTTATACCTTGGTCAATATCTTCTTCTCTAATTGATGTAGGAATACAATCAGCACTCTGACATCCTTCTTCCAAAACATCATTACAAAGTATTAGAAATAGTATCAAAAGTATCACAAACAATACTAAAAGTATTACAAAGATAGAAATTTTGATAATACCTGTGTCCGTATCTTCTGCAATAGTATGAATTTCATCCATATCTTCAAGTACTGAACTATTTTCCATAATATTTGCAGTATATGAATGTCCTTCATATGCATCAATAAAAATTAAAATTAATAGACAAAATATATATCGAATCAATTTTTCCCCAATTTTTTAAAATAATAAATTGAGAAGAGATTTTATTTACCTGAAACTGGATTCGAGTCTGACATGTGGAAACTGGATTCCCGATCCGTATCCTTGCTTCGATTTATACTTCAATTTTGTGTTCCTGATCTTGAGTGTTTTTATCAAAAAATCGATGAATTTGAGCCAGAGATGCGGACTTTGAGCCTTCCCAAAATTTCTGCTGAAACTCGTGTTGAATATGCAGTTTTTACTGTGGATTTCCTGCAGAAATTCATAGATTTTGCCGATTAATCTTAAAGAATTTAAAATTTTGACGATGAATCTCAGAGAATTTGGGGGATTTGGGGAGGTCGGGTATTGAGACCACGTTCTGGGCTGCGGCTGGGGTGTGGGCTGAGGGGTTTGTTTCTGGGTCTTGGTTTGGGTCAGGATCCGGGTCAAGTTAGAAAAATGGTAAAAACTGGTCTCATTATATAAGACTGGTCTCACCCAAGACCTACTCTATAATAAAAGTACTAGTTCGCAGGTTCGCATATAATGACATGGTTCCATTTGAACCCACCCCTATATATATATACTAGTGTGAAACCCGCGATTTTCGCGGGCAAATCAAAAAAATTTTAAAAAATGAAATTTATCAAAAAAAATAATTAAGAATTTGAATTATTATATCAAAAAGAAAAGAATGTTGTTCACTTTAAATTTTGAATTTTTATATGCTACATTAGTTGTTTTGTTTATAATGATATCATTTTCATTGCAACAAAATATTTCCAACCTTTTATGCTCTTAACTATCAATATTGTCAAAATAAAGATGACTCGTGCATTATACGCGAGTTTTATAATGACACTTTTGAAAGATTTGTGATAGTTATAAAAATAAAATAAAAGATCTTAATATTATGTATTTTAAACTAATGTGGCGTCTCGTTCCAACATAAAAATCGTTAAAGTTCTGGTATATTTCTATTTACATTACATCATTTTCACAATATATAATGTTCGAGTGCATTTATACATGCAATGAACGGAATTAGTTGTTAAATATAGCAAATTACCCTTGATTTGACATTCAAACCCGAAGAAAACTGAAATTGTAAAAATATTAAGGACCCCGTGAGGGAATTTTATAAGGTTATCATATTTATTCGAGAGATGGAAAATATAATTAAGACCGAAATTCTTGTAATTGCAAAATTATGAGAATTCTTGTAAATTCTTGTAAATTCTAGAAATATAATTAAGACCGAAATACTATGTCTTTCTAAGAATATATAAGTAGTTTAACCCTATGAGTATTATAATTTTTTGATATTATGAATTAGTATATATTTGGTATGAATATTTTAGTTTAAGTATATAAATTATTAATATGAGGAATTATTCTTACCAATTATATATTTGGTACAATAATTAATTATGTTAAATATTTTTTTTTCATTTATACTTCAATGACCAAATGTGTAGTAATTATGAGGGTAGCGTGACTTGATATGTAATTAGTTGTATAATATATATTTGAATAACTTAATCATGGTAATGTGATTAATTGAGATATTTAGTTGGAATCAGTTTCATATATATATATATATAATTGAAAACCCGCGATTATGCGGGTATTACTAAAAAAAGTATAAAAATGTAATATTTATTAAAAGAATATTAAGTTCATGAAATAAATATTAAATACAAAGTAAATAAAAAATTGCTCAATTCAAAATTAGAAAATCTACTTCATAGACTATATCATTATTGAAAAATTCTACGGCGCCTTTAAGGGAACCATGTCCCCCCCTGCATTTACAACCATAGATCTCTTAATTTAAAAAACCTAAAATTAATCTAATGGTTGTAAATGCACCCCACTAAGTGGGGAATGGTGCCGTGAAGGCACCTTAGAAGTCCTCATTATTATTAGTGGATGTTGAAAAATAATTTATCAACATCAAAAACTAAATTACTATATAAAGAAAAAGGAAAATATTATTCACTTTGAATTTTGAAAAAACTCATTGGAAACCACACTAAATCTTTTATTTTGGATTTTATGTTGAAACAAATAATCATAAACCATTTGTGCCTCCTAATTCCAAACAGATCTGTTGATATTTTTTTGGATCGGTCTGAAAAGTTTTGTGAAACAGATTTGGAAAATTTTTGATCTGAAAAGTTGGAATGCTAGACGCAGAAAAGAAAAATCAAAGGGGGCGGAGAATCGTGTTGGTGATAATTTCTCAGACTCGTTTTTGTTAAACTAACTAAAATAGAAAAAAAAGTTGTTATTTATACCTGGTCAAAATTCTGGCCTCCTCCCAAAATAGACCCCATGTGTTTTATTAATATTTTTAGTTATATACACCAATAGTACTTTTATTATATAATTCGAATGCTTTTAATTAAATAAGAAAATACACTAAAAATCTGATTCATCCATTTAATTAGATGTAAGGCCCATAATTGACCCTAGGTTCACATATAGGAACACGGTACCTAATTATAATATATATATATATATATATATATATATATAGGGTTGGGTTCAAATGAGAACCCGTCATTATATGTGAACCTAGGGACTCATCTTGACCATTAGATTGGATAATCTTGATGGTTGAGATCATGACATGTCAGCATTAATTAATTAAAAATGGTATTT
>BMAC01000579.1:591570-656570 GCA_014905375.1 Phtheirospermum japonicum
TTAAGAAAATTTAAAAAAAAAAAGTGAAAGCAGGTGCACCAATTTTTTGAGATTCATTATTTTTATATCACTTTTCTAAATGTTCATCACTCTACAATTAAATAATTCAAATTACAACCAACACAAGAAGTTATCACTTAAAATCTATCTATTGATGAATTTTAGTACTTAATAGGAGCGATAATGTCAAGTTGGGCGCCAAACTTCTCCTCGGCAACCTTCTCAGCTTTAACTCTCAGTTTCCTCAACCTCCCCGCGGGCCCGACGGCCGAGAGGCAGCCTGCAAATACCATAATACATACTCGGTTCTATTAACAGAAAACAAACCATGTAAAACAAATGGACTACGAAATACACAAGAATCGGTTCAAATATTCTAAAGTGTTGAAAGAAAAGAAAAAAAAAAGTAACATATCATAATGTCTAACACAAATGATCTGATAAAATTTCACACCAAGTTAGTTAGCAGACCAGTGTGTCAAGATAACAAACGTATGCAACTCATTGACTATATGATAATATGGAAACTAAAGCCACTTACGTCTGATTGATAGTGAGATGAAAAGTGAATTAGAAGAATCACTTTGTTCTGAAACCTATCTACATATCCAACAATCTGGTGGTCCAATAATAAATCACACGGAATTGAAGCCACAGTTAGTACATTAAAAAAGTAGCAAAATAAAATCAAATGAGAAAGAAAGGAAAATAAAACGGGATTAAAACATTAACCTCGGACAAATGAGTGTGTCCATACTCCCGTGCATCCTCCACTGTGCTTAAACTCTCAACAAACGAACTCTACATCCGACAATTAAGAATAAGGAGAAATGAATAAGAGAATCATATTGATTGCTTAACCATGACAATCAATAATACTTATAATGCCAATAATAATAATTATACTACTACTATTAATAATAAATTAAGCTTAAATCTTAAGGGTTACCAATTTCAACCCTGAAAAGCTAGAGACAAGTCACAAGTAGAAATCAGACTACGCGAGATAAAGGTCAGACTAAATATAATCTTGATTGAAAACCCAAGATCAGACAAGCTTTTTTGTTTAAGAAAGATATAGATGAGTTTTTTATGTTCAGTGAAACTAATGTGGCTGGTGCAAATATCATAAAGATCAAAGTTCGTGATTAACCATTTCACCTTTCAATATGACGATTTAGGTCAGCAATCGCCAAAGCAGCAAAAAAAGTCATTGACATGAAAAATAAGGATAAGCTAAAACAATATGCAGGCAAATCAGCACACTGATGAACAATCACATTGTTGAATCAAGTTAGCCTGCAATAAATGCTTTAACAAACTACCTATGTAACAGGGACCTTGTGTTTGTTTGTTTTTTGCCCTTGACATGTTGAGCAATTAAAAATAGAAAACATAAGAAAGTGATGAGGGATTTATTTTTTTAAGAAGTGGACCTGTTGCATCAAGAGCACGAATTGATTCACAAAAGGCATCAATGCTTGCATATTTTATGTTCAGGTTTTGGTCAGAACCAAGAGTCACAAGAGCAGATAAAACATGAGACGAGGCAAGCTTCGCATCAATATATGGTACCTACAGAAAAAGGAGATAGTCATATTTCTAAGCAGAATAACAATATAAGGAGAAAACGACACTCCTTAAAGAAACTAAATAATTTTTTAAAAATAGTCCTTACAATGACTTTCAGAAGTTTGGTAGCGTTGATTTTCAAATTTACATCTGTACTCGCAACCATTTCCCATAGGATGTTAAATATTATACCATGGTTTTCTTCGAAGGTACTGCACCTCCAACAAAATCATAATCAACAAAATAAAGAAAACATAATAGCTAATTAATGAAAACGGTTAGCAGAGACAAACCAAATAAAGCAAACAAAATTGATGATCTCATGATTCGATGACTGATTAGCCTGTCTAGAACTTCGAATCAGCGAATTCCTCAAGTACTCTATCAAGAGCTCGCGCTTGCTTGGATGTCCTAGTATGCCTGCCAGGAGAAGTGGTAGGATGCACATTGTAGCAAGCCTCCGAGCCATTACGGATTGAGGCATCAAACCTATACAGACAAAACGTGAAATTTTAAAAATAAATGGCAGCAATTACTCATAAAGAAAAAAGATGAATATTTACAATTTCAATATAGTATACAATTTCAAGATTCATTACCTCTAAGTCTTGACTGGGCTTCGAATGGGAAGTATTTTAAATCAGCATCGCTTCCAACAACCATTAAAAACACTGGCAGCATGATGTGTGTCAAATAAGGTTCCCCAAAACATTCAGCAACGGCTAGCAAAAACTGCAATTGGTTGTGCAAAACTCTCAAATGTTTAACAAACAGAAAAACAAAGGGGAAAAAAAACACAGCCAAGCAATCAAGCACATGTCGTAAAAATCAAAGCAACTCAAATTCATTAAGCAAGCAGAATACCTTTGTTATACGATTTCTTATATTATCTTCCTTCTGAGGCAATAAAGAGGACAATTGAATCAAAGTGGGAAAGCACTCAATATGCAACCACTCAAATGCAGGCCACTCATCGTGGTCGAGTTCGACGTCGTTTCGCTTGACGGCTAGGATTTCCTCGAGACCGACGCTCAGATCGGGAACGACGACATGCTCCACGTCACCGTTCGGAAGTCCAACACCTCCCGTCGCTCTTTCTCTAGGATTACGCCATGGCCCTCCAATTTCACCGGCGCTGAGATTTACTGCTTTAGCTCCTCGCGAAACCCTACGCCGCGGGGCTCCAATCTCAACCACTCCGACTTCTACTCGATGATGGGGATGGGGAGATTGTCCAATTTTGGCAACTCCGACATTGGAGATTATCCAATTTCAACATCGCTGAGATGTATTAGGTTCAATCGTCGCACGGCCCCATGCCGAGGCCGTCCAATTTCGAAGAGAACTCGTCGCCCAAGTTCGCCGAGATAGATTAGGGTTTCTTATTTTAATTTATTGTTTTTTTTGATTTAATATTTTTTTAGCTTAATATTTAATCCAGATCGTCGGATCAGTTACGGATCAACGGCCCAGAATTTTTGCTTGATAAGGACGAGGATCGGTGACATGTCATCTTACTATTCTACGGTGGTTCCTCCGAAATCGCCGTTAAATGTCATCTTATTCACGGCAGTTCTAATAGAACCGACGTTAAATCTACCGCAATAATTAACGTATGAAGTAATTAACGTCGGTTTTTAAGGAACTGCCATGAATACTTGYTAATTCACGGCGCTTTCTTAAAAACCGCCGTTAATTAGTTCAATTTTAACGTCGGTTTTCATAAAACCGCCGTAAAATGTACAATTCTACGGCGGTTTTATGAAAACCGCCGTTAAATGACCGATTTAACGGCAGTTTTTCCAGAACCGCCGTGGATGAGGTGCCTTTGTATCTACTTTCTGCAGTAGTGGAGGGAAATTAACATATTGGGAACACCAATATGTTATAAGAAGTGAAATAACTATTACACATATTTGTTAACTATTGCACCATTCGTAAATTATTGCACTCAATGTAAGTGTTTGCTTGATTTTTTGCATTCCTTTGGTTTGTTTTGGATAAGATTATTTATTACAATTGGGCTACATACACAAGACTACATGTATAACAATGTTAGAATTCTGCTTATGAAAATGAAATTGTTACTATTGCTAACCCTCAATCAATATTATAGCGACTTTATGTTAGTTGAAATTGTAGCGCACATAAGAAAACAAATCTCATCACCACCGTTCTCTTATTTTTTTAGTACATTTAACTCTTTGTTTTAGTTCTTTAAGATTTTTAGGTTATATCATTTTCAAAATATTAGTTGATTTCTAAATAATTGTGGACATTTTATAAGTTTATTTTCATCTTCATTTTACTTAGACGTGCATAGTTATTGAAATTTACTTAAGACTAATATTAGGTTGTTGATATATATTTTTTTTTGGACTTCGGGGGAACCTTTGCTTTTATTTTGCGTTGTAGGTTGGGATATTTTATCACCATCATTTTTTTGCGATAATATTTTATGTCAGATTGCTACATTGAGTTCTATTTTTTATTAATTATATTTATATCTCTTTCATTTTTCATGTAAGTTGTTACATTTGGTTTACTGCCTTTTGATTTTTCTCTCATTTTGTGTGCATTAATGGCGTTTTTTAATATTCATATTTATGCATGATATCTAATATGTTGTCTTAAATTAGAATATATTTCAACAAATTTGTAAATATCTACTACCATGATATATTTTTCATGAATGTAATTAAATACATGTTGATAGCCTTACTTGGAGCTTTCATCAGAATTCAAAGATCAGTATTATTCATTGGCTTAATTGCTAATAGGAATTTGAACGAGTGAATTGCATTAGTACAATTGGGTTGTTTTGCTATTAACTTGATTATTTATCCCATTTTTAATGTCATTCTTATTGTTATATATTGTTCATTACCTCCTTCATTTTTATTTATTTTGGTTTTAGTATTGAAATTTGGGCATTATTTTGGGTTTTTTCTGACCAGTGGTTTATTTATCTAATTTAAATTATTTGTATTTGTTGTAAATGCGTCAACATGAAAAATAGACTTATGCTCAGTGTAGGAACTATATATGCAGATGGCTCGGCTCGGTGGTGTTACAAAGCTATATTACAAAAACATTGTCTCATGTTTTAAGTTTCTGATCATTTGAATTTAATTGAAATGTTGAGTATTTGGTGATAATGAGTGGACATGAAGGACAAGATTTTGCTCAATGCAAAAAAAGGATATGCAGATGGTTTGGTAGTGTTGATTGGTGTTGGAAATAAGTGCCAATTCTAACTACTATATCACATAGTGTATATTATTCAATGAGTCATGGGAAATGACTTGATTTTTCTTCAAACTTTCTGATGCCATATTTCTTTATTAGTTTGGGGAACTACGGAAAATGTATAATATAAAGGTTTGTTCGTTAAATTTTTGATGTCATTTATATTGAAAAATTTCATCCGCAGCGAAGCGCGGGTCGAATTCTAGTATATAGTTAAACTTGGAAGTTGAAATCGAGTGGTCAAACAAATCGAAGCCTAATTTAATAGTTCAAGATATTATGAAATAAATCTTATTTGTGGACCCTAGTGGCATAATTTCTATAACTGCATAAATAGTCCATTTCTCTTGAAAATTAATATTTTCTCGTCAGACGTTAAATCGAAGGTTTAAAAACATATCGATTTTGAACATCACAAATAAGTTCAGAATGGTTTTAGATTCAATAAATAATCTAAAAACCATCAATCTTCAAACTCTTAAATTCAATATTTACCTTTCGCGATTATGTAGCTTTGTAGTATGCGGTATTGTTTCGAACTAGTCACAAACTTTGAAAACTTATCGCAGATAGATAAGGGTTTTAAAGATGTCTATTAATTACATGTAACTAAGTACACATTCTCAGATGAACCTTATAAGAATTTACTATCATTCAATTATATGTGATAATACATACGTGATGATAGGTCACAAAAACTTAGAGTTTAGAGTTTATTTTTTTATTTTAGGGTTTAGTTTTATATTTTAGAGTTTAGTTTTCCGGTTTTAGGGTTTAATTTTCCATTTTAGAGTTTACTTTTCTATTTTTTTATTTACTTTTTCATTTTAGGGTCCCACCAAAAATATATCATTTTACTAGTTGTATGTGTAAGTTATATGTGATGATATGTGTATGTTATATCTGATGATATGCGATCGAAATTTAGCATTTAGAGTTTAATATTTAATTTTAGAATTTAATTTTCCATTTTAGGGTTTAGTTTCCCATTTTTAGGGTTTAGTTTTTAGTTTTAGGTTTATTTTTTTCATTTTAGGGTTTTAGATTTTAGATTTAGAATTTCAATTATTTGTGATGATATGTATCAATTATATGTGATGATATATCAATTATATGTGATGATATGTACTAGTTATATGTGATTATATGTATTAGTTATATAGGATGATAAACCAAATTATTGGGCGCAACTTGCAAGTTGCACACAGGTCCACGATATAATGACTCCCTAAAAAATTATGAAACCGACTGCTAAATGTCAAAATATGTTGTTATAATCCTATTGAAATTGTATGAAATATGTTTCTGGAATAAAGATTGTTATGGTTTAATTATTTTCAAAATATTTTTCCAAATATCGGCTATTTTCTTAATGATATTATATCAGCTTAAAATATGTAATTTGGAGGTGTTGAAAGTTCGAAAATCAATATTGTATAGTAATATATCATAATAGTATAAGGGGATATAGACTTTTTACATAAAGTATATGGCTTTTGCATTAAATCATGTAAGATTACGTGTTTTGGATTAAGTGTTGTATCTTGGAAAAATTATTCCTTTAATATTAAAAACATAATCTTCAAAATTAATATAAATACTCTTTTTAGGTAGATATCTAGGTACACAGATAATTCATTTTAAATATCATAGGTATGTCAGACACTTCATGGATGTTGAGAATTTTATTCTTGGCAATTTTTCCTTATTTGGGTGTTTGTCTTTTTTGGGCACAAAAAAAATTAGGACTCTAAATTTTATTTTCAAGATTGTGTCTAGAACTTTATTTAGTTTTCTAGATTTTGTTTAGGATTTGGTTTAATTGTTTACCAAGTATAGGAGTTAATTGTGTCTATGTGCTAGATATACGTCAAACTCTAAAGAGTCATACCAAAAGCTGTTAAACGAATCATTAGATATATAGCTGGTACAACTGAATTGGGTGTTTGGTATTTTAAAGAAACTGGTACTGAACTCGTGGGTTATACTGCCTCGGACTGGGCTGGGGATGTTGTGGATAGAAAGAGAATTACAGGGGGTTATTTTCTCTTGTAATAATCTTATCTCATGGTATAGCAAAAAACAAAATTGCATTTCTCTTTCTACAGCTGAAGCCGATTATATTGCAGTTGGAAGTGCTTGTACACAATTGTTATGGATGAACCAAATGATAGAGGACTACGGCTTATATAGTAGAATACTGACTGTGCTCTGTGATAAATCCAGTGCCAAAAAATTCAGTCCAGCACTCACGAACTAAACACATTGACATAAGGTACCACTTTATTCGTAACTTGGTTGAGATAAAGATAGTTAGTCTCGAACATATAGGAACAAACAATCAGCTTGTTGATATCTTCACAAAGGCATTAGATTTGACGACCTTTTCTCATTAGAGAAGACATCTTGCAATGTGCATTGTCTAAGTTCGTGTTAGTTTTAATGTCATGACACCTAAAACTGTCATCAATCATGACATCTGTATATTTTGCATGCGTTTTTATTTTCTTTTTCATACATAATCTGAACGCATTGGGTTTGGTTGAAAGTGCAATAAGATCATGTGTTGTAATAAAAATGGTGGCAAAAAGACTAACCTCTTCAATTAGGTGATTGTAGAGCTTTCCCGCAGAAATTGGTTTTCTCCGAGGTCCAAAAACAAGAGGTGTTAACAACAATTGCTGAAGATAAGCTATTTCTATTTGAATCTATAAAAAGATGAAGAAAACCTAGATTAAAAAGGATCCAATTTTTAAATTTCACCTCATTGAGTGATTTTGACATAGTCATTAACTTGGGTTAAGGGGTCTGTTTTCATTGACTTCACCTAAAGCAATGTTTATTATTATGTCATCAATCATGAATAGCAACACTTATAAAATCACTAAAACCATAAATTGTATTTTTAACCTTTTTAGGTCATGACTTTTAGGTATCAATTAGGACATTCATACTTTGAGAAGATGCCTTTTTGTTGTGTGTTCTGTTGTTTGTGCTTGTGCCTTTCCTTGATTCTCTTAATCTTGTTTTGAATCTTGCTAACAAGGTGTTTTAGTGGGGTTATAATCAGACGGTTGGACAGGTAATAAAGGGATTAATTTGGTGAGTGAAAAATTGCTTTGCAAAATATTCATTCTACCTTGGTGATGGTTTAAATAATCCAGCTCTATTTTTGGTTGATTTTGTAGTAAAAATGTGTGATTTTTATTTCCAAAGTAATGAGATAGTGGTTAAGTGGATTGGGATCACGTGTCCTATATTAAGGGGGAGTGGGTGTTTGTTTTTGGAAGGAAAGAGAACAATGGTTGGGCTTAAAATAGGTTTTTGGATAAATAAGGGAGTATTTTTTTTTTTTTTGCTTTCTATTTCTCTCTCCTGGCAACGGTCATTTTTTTTTGGTATAAAAGATCTATTTCTTTTACCGTTTTCCCTACTTCTCCAAAACACCTGCAAATTTGATCTCTCTTACTCTCACAGCACTTTTCTCTCTCTCTCGATTGCTGTTTTTTTTGTGTGTGTCCTTTCTACAAAATTCTTGCAGTATGTCGAACCCACCATCTCCGTCCCATGTTCTTGACCTACCGGCGGGCGTGGTACATCCCGGCGCAAAGGTTTCATTGAATCTTCCAAGATTCAGTGGCCTGGACATCCGCGAAGAAATTGGTGATGCTTTGCCTCCAAACCCATCACCGATTGCAACATATGTTGTCACTCTGATGCCACTCGATGTTCAGGATATTGTTCCTTCTCCAGCACCTCCCAACGTCATTCCAGATGTACAGGTGTTTCCAGGACAACAAGGGAACGAGATCGACATTGAGAATCCGCCTGATTTGCCGTTCATCGCTGTCACTTTTGGCCAGGTTGGAAATCCAACCGTAAAGAGATCACGGCGGTTGCGCAACATTCCTCCGGGTGTAGTTCCGGCGGCTGTTCCAAAGAGCCAAGCAGGTCCGTGGTGAATTGTGCCACTTGAGCACATGAACATGACCGAGGACGTCACAGTCAGGATGGACTCGGATGACAAAGTTTTTATGCCACCTGCACCTGTTGCCGCACCGGCGCCCTCACCTGCTCTAAGGCTGTCCAAGTCGGCGACTCCTCGCCGGAAGCAGACAGTCAAGATGGCTGTCAAGAAAAATCTACTGGCGTCAATTAAGGTGTCGCACGGCTCTACTGAAACTGAGTATTCAAGTCCCCCATATGAGATTCTTGATTTTTTTCACTGGAGAGGTTACTAGTTCCTCCAGTCCGGTGACTGCTGCTCCTCCTCTCACTCCAGTTAATTTGGCTCAACCAGCGCCTGAGCCTGAGCTCTTCGATTACTCGCCTGACTCTGATGACGCGTTTTTTCTTGGTAGTTACTTTTCTTCCATAAGAAGGGAAAAGAGAAAGACCAAAGCTGCCAAGAAAGCTGTTGATATTTCTAATGTTGTGTCTCCCATTGCAACATCTTCTTAGCTGATCAGCGCGCCAATGTTAGTTCTGGTGATGTGTCACCAAAACTAACATCTCTTGCCACTGACCCTCCCTCTTCTTCTAGCTCTGGATATGCTGATTTTGCTACCCTTGAACGTGCATCACCCTCATCTGACCAGTTGACTACTGATTCTGATGAAGATGGAGTTCATGGCGTTGAAATCGAGGACATGGTGCCTGTTTCACCAAATGTCTTGACTATGGAAGTGGAAGAGTTGTTTGACGGTTATCAAACTCGAGGGATGATTGCTGAGCGCTGAGTCCCGGTTGAGATCTTTGAGAAGCAGAACCTGATTGCCTTCTTCAAACATCGAGGTATGTATTCGACTGTCACTACTGCTATGTCGTTTGTGCATGATGTCATCCTTGAGTTCTATGCAAATATGTTGTTGTCTATTATGGATTCAACGTCTGTGAATTAAAGTGTTTGTGCATGGGAAGGTTTATTCTTATACTCCTGACTTGGTTAATGTGATGTTTGGGATTGAGTCATATCATGGAGACTCGACTGTGGATGACATGGATGAGGTCATCACTTTTTTGTCTGGTGGACTGATGAAGAAATGGCGAGAGCAATTGCCCTGCACGCGTCTTTCCTCTCTCTATTCTGTTTTACATAAGGTGGGAGTTTTCAACTGGGTCCCTACAAAGAACGAGATGGTGGTCACTCATTCTCAGGCGGTATTTTTATACAAACTTGGTTGTGTTATCAAATTCAACTTTGGCCAGCATGTTTTTGAGGCCATCACAAGGTTTGCGACGACCAAGGCCACATCCTCTCTATGTTTTCCGTATCTTATCTATAGCCTATTGGAGAGTCAAGGTTTCTGGCCTTCCGTTGACAACGTGCTCACTGGGGAGGCCGACTGGTTCTCTTTGTGTGGTCAGAACTTGATTGGGACACACATCATTGATCTTCCTTAGGCTGCGCCTCTTAGAACTGCCAACAATTCTTGTGACGGTTCTGGTGTTCCTAACACCAATTCTAACATGGTGCAGTTTCCCACTCCAATCATTCGGGCACAGTTAGCTTTGCTTGATAATCAGATTGCCCATTTGAAGGGCTTCGAGGATATTTGTTGGAGGCCCTTTTGCATTCTGAACAATAAGGGGGAGATGCTAGAGATGACAACGGTGATGGTGGTGAAGATGAAGATGACGTTGATGGTGAAGCTGCCAAGGTGTTTGCCATCTTAGCCAAGGATAAGAGAAGAAAGAGGATCTGGTCTGGAAATATGAAGTTAAAAGAAAATGAAGAAGCTGTTAAGGAAGAGAAAGGCTCGCGGTGAAGGAACATCGACATCTCCTCGCCGGTCGAAGAGGTTCACAGCCAATGAGTTCCTATGCCTTCGCTTTATTTTCTGTTTTGATAAGTGGCTAAAAATAATTGTTTGTTTTGATGTTGGTTTTTTTCATTAAAGAGTATTCATTTGTTTAGGGGGAGTTTACGTTTGAGTTTTTGAAATTATTGCGTCGTAGATGTTTTGTCTTTAAAGGCAAAAGGGGGAGATTGTTGAGAATCTTACTCTTGGTAATTTTTTCTTGTTTGGTTGTTTGCCTTTCTTGGGCACAAAAGAAATTAGGACTCTAGATTTTGTTTTCTAGATTGTGGTTAGGAATTTATTTAGTTTCCTAGATTTTGCTTAAGACTTGGTTTAATTGTTTACCAAGTATATGAATCCTCTATTTAAGATAAGGAGGAGACACAAGACAAGTATTTTTGACCCATGTATTTTACAAAGCTGGACGATTCAATCATCAAGAAAGAACACAAGCAAGTTACATACTTGAAGCCATTGTCCAAGATCAAGAAGGTCTTCCAAATTGCGTGACCAACAGAGAAGATCATCCTTCACGGCGACAAGTATTTTAGTATCATAGTGTTTGATACTTTAGTTTTCATATATTACTTTATATCTTTTGTATTTGATCTTGAACAAGAAAAGTAATATAGTTTCTGGGTTTGTATACTGAACCAGACTCTTGTGCACCCCAATTAAAGATATTTTGATTTAAAACACGCAAGCTTGCTCGCAAGAGTACAAGAGCGCTTGTAAGGTGGAAAATTGACTCGAGTCATCTCTCGAGGACAACTATTCGGTCTTTTGGATGTTTTTCTCAGTCGCACGTAATAAATAATTCATACAAATTGGGTTTTTGGGTATTTTTGATTTAATTATTAAAACCTAAAGCTATATTAAATTTAAAACTACTTATCACCAACTAACATTAACTAAATTATCTAACCTAAATAACCAACCGGAAGTTGAATCTTATGATTAACTCAATTTAAAATTCTAAATTAAATTAACTAAAACCTATATTAATTCTCTAATTAATTAACTAGTAAATTAATTAACTAAAAATCGAAAACAATTAATAACTAAGAATTAAAACTAAATCGCAGCAACCTAAAACAAATCTTGAATTATCTAATTTAACTAACTACGAACTATGATTACGCATGAATTAATCAACTACGATCCTAGCGGTAACTTAAACGATCATAAAAACTAAGCAAAACTATGAAAATCGATCGCATGAATATTCTCAACCAAACAAACTATAAAATATCCAACGATAAACACGTGAAACTGAATCCAAACTAAAATTAATCAACCAATACGTTCAGCAATTTCAGAAACGGAAGCAAAACTCAAGAACGTAAACTAACTATTATTCGAAAAACCTTGAAAACTAAGAATTAAAACTAGAAACTAAGTAAAGGTTGCAGAGTACTTGTCTTAGCTATTGAAAATTGAATGTTCTTCGGCTAATCCGAAGAGGAAACGCAGCAATCGGTCGAGAAACGGATGAACATCTTTGAACGGGCTCCGAAACTCGTCGTCATCGAATCTTGGTTTGCTCTTCGATCTTTGCATTTTTGATGTTATTCTCTGACTCCAAACCCTAGGATTATGTGTATGGTAAGTTTTTAGGTTGAAAATCACGCCTGGAACTCGGATTAATGGGTGGTTTATATATAAATCGCGTAACTTGGGTCGCAAGTCACACATGTCGGTTATTGGGCCCGTTTACGGTAGCACTTTACGGTTAGGTGCTACCGTAATCCTCTTTGTCTCCCCCTTGCGGTGAGGAATATAACCGTAAGACCAACTGTAAGGCTCTCTGCCCTCCTTCTACGTTGTTGTGTACGGTGCTCCCTTACGGTAAGGTAACCGTAAGGCTAACCGTAAGCCTCCAAAATCTGCTACTTCTTCGCTGGAACGCTCGATTCTTGTCTCTTAATCATCATGTTTCATCTCGTACGTGTTGAGCCCTTCTGGTTACTTAGCTGTAAAGTGAAAAACTACAAATAGTCACTTATTTGCATCAATCTAGATCAAAAGATGGTAAAATAAGCCGGAAGTACAAATTTACGAATTGAAGCTTAAACTATCCAACTTATACCAATAATAATAAGAAAAAGTAACTAAAATACTACTAAAAATGAGCATAAATACGTGTTAATAAACTACCCCACGCTTTATTTGTTTGTTCGTCCTCGAACAGACGTTAGTTCAAAGTATAACTAGAAAGAAAATCAGCTTAGGCAATGAGTCGTGCATTGCTACATACATAATCTTGAAAATATAGATACAAGTAATGCAACGTCAAACACTCCACCTTTATTACATTGTCGCTTCATAAACAAAGTCACGCATCTTCTCAAAAGGGTAATATATAGGGTGTACGCTCAAAAGCACTCAAGCATTGCTGCATGGGACGTGTTTCACTCAAATCATACAAATACATGCACAGTAAATAAGCACGGAAAATCAATCTCTTTTCAATCGCAAATTAAGTGTATTATCAAAACTAAGAATTGGTAAGGTCTTTACGGGTTGTAATGTAAGGCTCTTTGGACGGGTATGGAATATATAAGTCGTGTGGAAAATCTTGATCTAACGTGATCAATAACTCACTCAACCTATTCTAATCAAGAAGCTAATTGCTTCACCTCGTTCAAAAAAAAAAAAAACCTTTCTAACACTCATAACGTAGCCTTTAAACATAAGCTATCTCTCAACTCGTAACTCTACTACCGACTTGTAGTGCAAACCACTTAAATACAATTGCCTTTTAAATATTAGGCTTCATTAAGTAAAATAAGCAATAAACACAAGCCTTTATTAGCGTAGGCAATGACTAACATAATTCAACTAGACTCACCATCCTTTTTTCTCTTCTTTTTTTTATCTCCCCCTTATCATTCCCTTTTTTTAGGGGTCATCTTTTTTTTTTTCTTTTTTTCAGATGGTGGTCTTAAATTACAAAAATTCATAAACATCGTAAATTCCTAATACAATCTCCAAAACACTAATAACCAATAAAAATACGAATTCCTACCCCACGATTTTAATGGGTTTGTAGGGGTCGACTCAATAAAATCACTCAAGGCTATAAGCATGGATTATTTGTCTATGATTGGCTCATTCAGAATTTATAGTGGCTAAAATTTATGTATATGGCCGGAAATAGGGTTTTATTTGTGCCTTAACCTCATTTTCAAAGTCAACTACACACAGCGGTATCAAAGAGATATCAAGACTGAAACTCATTCAAGTACATGCAAAGATGACAATCACTCAGGCTACTCACAGGTTTTTGCATGAAAAAGTTTTGCATTGACGCTGCTTTTGAAGGTTTTGCAAAATCAATTGCGATCAAGTACCGTTTTAAAATAAAGATAATAATAGTGAAAATTTATGCACTTATACGCGCTCAAAATATAAAAGCCTCAAATCTAGTCTTAGTTAACTTCGACAGGCAAGCCAGACAAACACAATTAAGCATGGGAATAGTAATCAATTACGATAAATCACGTTTTAGAATTACATATCACAAAACACGAATTCAACTAAGCATAAAGTAGAATAACAAAACGCTCGACCCCATCCCTCCCCCTCAGGAAAATTCAGCAAACTCCGCTTTTCCAATAAAAAAAGTAAAGATAAGAGAGATAAGAAAAACGTTCCTGAATAACCGAAAATGGTCGAGCCGCTCCATGTTGAATCGTGATACCAAATAATCATCTCGATTGTAGTGATTTTGAATTCGCTCGACTTAAAAACTAAGAAAAACACAACAAATAAAACGAATAATAATAAAAAATATTCAAAATTAAACACACAGAAGAATAGAAATAGAAAATAAATAGTGCAATAATCAAACGCCAGGAGGCATATGACCAGGAGGACCCTAATACGGCGCATAATCCATAGAATCCACAGGCGGTGCCGGTGCTCAATGATTCGCCACATCCAACTGGAATCTAGCAAAATCGCCCGTCAGCGTAATCAACAAGTCTCTACTCGTCTCACTGGCCTCCCTAGCCCTACGTGCCTCCTGATGTCCCAAACGAGCTTCCTCATAACCTAAACGAGCCTGCTCATGGCCTAGACGAGCCTCCTCATAACCCAAACGAGCTTGCTCAAAATCAAGGCGTGCATCCTCCATCGCTCGGTGGGCCTCGTACTCTACACCAAAAATTATATCATAAACATTACTCCTAAAGTCACGAAATTCACTTAAGAAGGCGGTGAAATATGGTGGCACTGTAGAAGATGATCATTCTGCCCCTCCATACGACTGCTCCGCACGGGGCTTCATGACTGGCTCTGTATGAAAGGTGGAAGCTCGAAATGTAGAAGCACCGCCATCTACAACCTGAGTCGCCTCTCGACTCGCATCCATACCAAATCCGACATTATCACCCGCTTGCTCAGTCTGCTCGTCGTCCAAATCGTCAATGCGGGGCCCCAGCGTCGTCACTGCTCGTCTCTCACCCCTCGGCTGTCCTGGGGTTCGAACTATCCTCCATTCGAAATCTAACGGCTTATAGATATACTGCACGTCACCCTCCCTAGGCTCATATCCACAAATTTCTTCTAATCTCGTAATAAATGCGCCGTGGTCATAGCAACACCTCTCTCATCGTCGATCCTTTGCACTTTCTTAATGCTCCGCATCATCAAAGGTTATGTCTGCACTCCTTTACCTTTCACCATGCACCATAGAGTATACAAGTCATCCTTATTAACTATCATCGGCTCCTCCTTGCCGATAACGTAGCGGGCCAGAAAACGATAAGCAGCATAAAGTGCATTGTCCTCCACATACGTCAAGGCGTATCGAGTCATCGCCGCACTACCCGGCACAGTGATCTCATCCCAAAAAACTCTCTCACAATAATGAATATCGCGCTCCTGTAGGGTCATCCGACCGTCAATGCCAAAATAAGCATTAATCTCCTCACTCGAAAACTTAAACTCTCGGCCTCCAAAGTGACACGACATAGTATAATCGCCCAAAATCTCAAAGGATGTATAAAACTCTAGCATGAGTTGCTCGTAGGCCGGGTATCGCATTCTCGCCCAGTGGATGCAGTCGAGGTTTTTAATGTACCCCACGAATTACTCGGCAAAAGTGTTGTTGTTAACCGCCTGGTCAAGCAAATAGTTAATGTCGATAATCATGGGAGGAACAATGCTCCGGCTAATCAATGACCTATATAAGTCCGCCTCGTCTTCATAAACCTTAAAAGGAGCTCCAACACTCCGTGCTACATTCTTTCTTTTATTGTGCGAGGAGGAAGCCATCGTATCCAAAATTCCACCGGAATGCGACGAAAAATTCTCCGAAAAACCGCGCGTCAGAGAGGCTTATAGTAGCCTCCTTACGGTAGCTTTGTAACATTAACTTCTACTGTAAGGTAATTCGTCGAGCACCTTGTGTGCGAACTTTCCGCCGACGATTACCAACCCAAATCAACTCCAATTCACCCCAAACTCTATCCTAAACCTACAATTTCTCAATCCAACAATTAATTGAGTCTAGTTGAGCCACACTTACCCCGAATTCGAGTAAATTCGGACCCGAGATGTTGAAACCCTTCTCCTTCGCCTGCTGCTGTCGCCCTCCGTCGAATTCAATCGAAGTCCGGTTGCGCGTTGTGAATGTGGTGAATCAATTGTTAAATTGTGGTGGTGCGATTGGTTTGGTTACAAAAATCGGTGTCTACGGTGAGAACGGGTTGTGTATTTGCAGTTACGGTGTAAATAATACAGAAGAAGTTGGTTTCGGTAAACTTAAAAACTTTGAATATGGGCCGGGCCTTATCTTACTTAATGGTAACCCCTTACGGTAGGGTGTTACCGTTAACTCTTACCGTAATGCCCTCTGTTGGTGGGTAACGGTTATCTTTATGGTTACTCCTACCGTTAAGTGTAACCGTAAAGTCTGGGCTGCAAAACTCACGAAAAATTGAACTCGTTCGACAGAAATTAATTAAATCAAAACACACGAACTTGAGAAATAAATTTCATTAATATGCTAGCGCGTGATGATAAATTAACACGACAATAAATATAAAAATAAAACAACTAAAATAAATCATAAGACTCGAAATAAACTAGAACGTAAATATCCTAATGACTCGACTAAACTGAAAATTGCTAATCACGGTTCGCTAGGTTCATTCAATTCGAAGGGTTTAATCCCTAGGTCCATAAATTCTCTTTCCAAATTCGGTGCTTTTAGCTTCGGCATCCCCAAGCTCTTGCTTCCAAAATACAGCAAACCTGAAGATTTGCTCATATAGATCGATAAGTTCACTGAGGAAATCAATCTTTTCTTCCTCCACCTTTTGTTGCTATCCCCAAGTAATATTCCAGAGTGAGAATGTCGAAAGCAATCAAGGCCTCGTTTAACAAAGATGCATCGAGTCTTTTGTTTAAAATCTTAATTTCCTTCCTAGCGTCATCGAGCTCGGCTTGCATCTTATCCATGGCGCTGCTCTGTTTCAGGTGGCGTTTCATTAATGGACTAGCTTGAAATCTAGAGGCTTATATATAAAAGTAAGGTCTGAAGGTTTGAATGAAATTGTGAATCTAGGAGTCCTATAGTGTGTTTATTTATAGGTGTCTTGGGACTCAAGGGTAGGAATCCTAATTCTACTCCAAATATAATTTTAAGGTATATTGACCGAACTTACCTATTTTAATTAGAACTCTAAAAAGGTAGGCAATCTAGACATGTGAGTGCTTGAAAAACCGTCCAATAATAACAAAGATTAAAATTGCCTTATAACAAATCAATTCCAAGAATTCCTTAATTAATTCCCGTAAATACTGCAAAAACTGGGACGCTTATGGTAGCCTTAACGGTAAGACTAACCATAAGAACTTACCGTTACCTCTACCTTGACCAGTCTACGGTTGTTGTAACCATTTAACGCCTGGGTTAGATGCTTACGATAGCACCTTACGGTCACGAGCAACCGTAAGTAACCATAAAGTCTTCAAAAAGTGGCGAATTATCCATCTTTTCCTACATAATGACCTTGCAAAAACGTGTCATAGTAATTTTCTTGAAAATAACAAATATAAAAGAAAAGAAAATCCAAGAAAGAAAATAAAGAAAAACAACAAACACTTGGGTTGCCTCCCAATAAGTGCAACATTTAACGTCGCTTGCTTGACGCAGTTTCTTAGTCAAACTCTAGCTCGTGGTGAGCCCACGAACTCTCTCTTGCTACCGTCTCGACTTTTCATATGGTTCTCGTAATAAGTCTTAAGTCGATGCTTGTGGACTTGAAAACTCGATTTGTAACGCTCAACGTATAGAGTGGCTACTCCATACTCATCCATATCTTTTATTAAAAACGGTCCACTCCAGGCTGTCTGAAAATTGGTTGGATCAAACTTACGATCGGAATTATATAGCACTAGTTGGCCAACCTTCAACTTCCCATCATCAAACTTCTTCTTCCTCGTCCAATCGTTTTGGCATGCCTTATCCTTTTTCCTTGCTCGGGCAAAATTTTTTTTGGGGTCGAGGGAAAAGTACTCCGAACAATTTAGTGGTGGCTTCAACTCCGCTTTTGGCTCTATTTTAGGTGCTGTATTCTTAACATCCACTTGATCACTAAAAATTTTAAATTCCTCAACAATGTCTCTTATGTCGATTCCTAGCAATTCAATCAAATCCTCTACACTCAGATGCTCATCATCGTCAAACTCATCAAACTCCTCACTGAACAGTGTATCTCCCACCTCCCTCAGAAAATTGGCGTCGTCCTCGTCGCCTAATTCATCAAAAACTACGGCTCCTTTTAGCTCATGAATACATGATGCAACGGGATCAAAGAATGACCAATCATCTCGCATGGCAGGGATAGGAGTGTTTTGAATATGTTTAAGGGAAAACGTCACTGATTCGCCCAAAATTATCATTGTCATTCTGCCTTTGTGAACATCAATCAAGGTATGGGTGGTAGACATAAATGGGCGCCCCAATAAGATGGTATGATCCGTTCTTTCAATCGGTACTTCACCCACATCTAAGATTACAAAATCGAACGGAATTACTAGCTCTCCAACTTGCACTAAAACATCTTCAACCATTCCCAAAGGTAGCCGAATTGAGCGGTCGGCCAACTGTAGTCGCATGGTTGTCGGCTTCAGTGGCCTAAGATCAAATTCTCGATAAAGTGAATAAGGCATTAGATTAATTCCTGCTCCAAGATCCAACATTCCTTTTGTCGTTTGCCCATTAGCCAAGGAGATAGTAATGCAGAAACTTCCAGGGTCTTGTTCCTTAGGTGGCAATGGTTTCTTAAAAACTGCGCTTACATCCTTTGGTAATGTCACATATTGATTTATCGCCAAGCGTCTCTCCTTTAAAGCAAGTTCTTTGAAAAACTTTACGTAGACGGGCATTGCTTTGATTACCTCCAGAAGTGGCAAGTTAATATTTACATTCTTCAGGAGGTTGTACAGTTCCATAAATCTTTTGTTTTCTTTAGCAGGACGCAAACGGCTTGGAAAAGGAACAACATCCTTAATTCGTATTGGTATTTTCTTCGGTAGTGATGGTGAAGGAACATCGTCATGGGTAGGGGCACCATTCGGAATTTACCCTTTTATGGAACCAGGAACAAATCTATTGGAAGACTTATGAAGCGGATCAACTGGTTTAGTAACATCTTCATTAGTAGGTGTCTGGGTATTGTCCTCGACTTTGACTCCTTCATCTTGGTCAACTATTCCGTTGTCGATCTTCTTTCCACTTCGAAGGATATGAACCACCGATGCTTGCTCTGCTTGACTTGGGAGTTTACCCTTTTCGTTTGAGAGCCCAGCTAGGTGGTCCGACAATTAACCAATTGCTACTTCAAGTTTCCTCAACCCAGCTGTATTATCATGAATAGCCCTTTTCATATAAGTGATATCATTTCGAACGTCCGCGAGTCCATCTCGGTTTTTAATAGTTTCGGCCACTTGATTCTGCTACCAAACCAAAAGTTGATCAGTTGATTGACTTGTTGGAGGCATCTGCCCTTGCTTATGGAACTTATTTTGGGGTGGTGTTAATGGTGATTGAGCATGTTGTGGTGGTGGATATTGCGGATCGGGTGGCATATAATTTGGGCTTCCGGGGCCCCATTTAAAAAGAGGATTTTCACGTTGCGAGGTAAACTTCCTTTGATTTTGAAAACTTTGGATCGCGTTAACGTCTTCTTGCTGTTCAACATTGTTCGGACATATTTATGCTAAATGTTGGGGGGATCCGCATTGGTAACATGTTGTGATAGTCTTCTTGGAAGAGGCCTTGTTCGCTCGCTCGACTTTCCAGGCTGCTAATATTTCGTCAAATATTACCCCACATTCTGCCTTGACCAAATTATCATCGTCTACATTAGGTTCGGGACTTGAAATCTCATTAATCTTAACTTACGATGCCGAGAGTTGGTTTGTCTAGATTTTTCGCTTTGCTTTTCCAACACTCGTCTTGCCTCGGTGGCCGTCAAATCTCCGAAGTCTCCTCCAGCTGCTATTTCAACTTCCCTTTTTCCATGGTCCAACAATCCATCAAAGAAAAATTGGTTAGTCATCTCCGGAGAATATTTATGGTGGGGGCAAGCTTGCAAAAATTTCTTGTAACGCTCCCATGCTTCATGAAATAGCTCCCCTTCCAACTGTTCAAAGGTAGCGATTTGCCTCCGAAGATGCCTCGTAGTTTGGGCCAAATAGTATTGATTTAAGAATTTCTTGCTGATCATATCCCAGTCAGTCAACGAACCAACCTCTAGGGATAGTAGCCAAGACTTCGCTTTGTCTTTCATGATATAGGGGAAACAAATCATTTGCACCTCCTCCTGGTTAAGGCCATGAACCACAAATCTACCTACTTGCCAAAGGGTCTTCATGGGCACCTCCGTGGAAAGTCAGGAGTAAATTAAATTGATGTGGTTTGATCTCCACTTCCCTTGCGGTTGGTCCGATAACAATTGCTGACTTAAAAGGTACAACCTTTGGATGCGCCAAATCACGCTGTCTAAGTGCTCGATCTCCCATTGGTTCTCTAAGTCGGTCATTAGCTCTCTCGTAGTGGTTGTCATATGCGTTTCTTACGTAATTATTCTCGCGCTCATATCTCCTCTAAAAATTGTCTTGCTCGTAGCCATGGTCTAGATTTCCCAACCAAGCATGTACGCGTCTATGATTGTTAGCATACTCGTTATTCTAAAATAAATCTTCGTTCCTAAATGCTACGTTTTCGATGTTGTGTTGACGATTGAGATCCTTGTATCTCTCTTCATTTTGCCTCATATTCGCCATGTTGGGGTGGTGACTGACTACGTTGTTAAGTTGGCGATTTGGTTCTTCGTTATGCTATTCGTGAACTCCTTCGTTTCTCCCCGCGTCTTGTCTCATGTTCTCCACGTTGTGCTGATAATTAGCCCAATAAGATCGGGGTTGTGGTTGTCCTTGTAAAACGATTGGTTCACTACCATACCCATTTCGAATGGGGCGTGGAGGTGATCTTGGTGGGGAATCATTGCTTCGAATCGATTGCGCTCCTAACATCGTGCTGGGTATTCGGTCGCAAACAAAATCAGTTGCTGCTGAAGAATCGTCTCAGGAATGAAAGAGGGTCTTGGTCTCGGTGGGTTTGAACGATGGATGTTGTCAATGAATTGTGCAAGATCGCGTTGAAGTGATCGTCTACCTTGCATATACTTAACAACAAATCAACGTACCAAGTGGCAAAAACCCAATCCAAGTGCAAAAGTAAAAAGAAAATAATAACTTAACAAGAAAATAAAATGAAAAATATCCTTAATTCAAACTCGTTGTCCCCAGCAATGGCGCCAAAATTTTGAACCAGACTTTTGTGCACCCCAATTAACGATATTTTGATTTAAAACACGCAAGCTTGCTCGCAAGAGTACGAGGGCGCTTGTAGGGTGGAAAGTTGACTCGAGTCGTCTCTCGAGGACAACTATTCGGTCTTTTGGATATTTTTCTCAGTCGCACGTAACAAATATTTCATACAAATTGGGGTGGGGGTGGGGGGGCTTTGTTTGAAATTGATTATTAAATTCTAAACTACTTATCACCAACTAACATTAACTAAATTATATAATCTAAATAACCAACCGGAAGTTGAATCTTATGATTAACTAAATTTAAAATTCTAAATTAAACTAACTAAAACCTATATTAATTCTCTAATTAATTAACAAGTAAATTATTTAACTAAAAATTGAAAGCAATTAATAACTAAGAATTAAAACTAAATCGCAGCAACCTAAAACAAATCTTGAATTATCTAATTTAACTAACTACGAACTACGATTACGCACAAATTAATCAACTACGATCCTAGCGGTAACTTAAACGATCATAAAAACTAAGCAAAACTATGAAAATCGATCGCATGAATATTCTCAACCAAACAAAGTATCAAATATCCAACGATAAACATGTGAAACTGAATCCAAACTGAAATTAATCAACCCAATACGTTCAGTAATTTCAGAAACGGAAGCAAAACTCAAGAATGTAAACTAACTATTATTCGAAAAACCTTGAAAACTAAGAATTAAAACTAGAAACTAAGTAAAGGTTGCAGAGTACTTGTCTTAGCTTAGCTACTGAAAACTGAAATTTATTCGGCTAATCCGAAGAGGAAACGCAGCAATCGGTCGAGAAACGGATGAACGGCTTCGAACGGGCTCTGGAACTCGTCGTCGTTGAATCTTGGTTTGCTCTTCGATCTTTGCATTTTTGATGTTATTCTCCGACTCCAAACCCTAGGATTATGTGTATGGTAAGTTTTTAGGTTGAAAATCATGCCTGGAACTCGAATTAATGGGTGGTTTATATAGAAATCGCGTAACTTGGGCAGCAAGTCACACATGTCGGTTACTGGGCCCGTTTATGGTAGCACTTAACGGTTAGGAGCTACCGTAAGCAGCTACCGTAATCCTCTCTGTCGCCCCCTTACGGTGATCCTTATGGTGAGGAATGTAACCTTAAGACCAACCGTAAGGCTCTCTGCCCTCCTTCTATGGTGTTGTGTACGGTGCTCCCTTACGGTAAGGTAACCGTAAGCCTCCAAAATTTGCTACTTCTTCGCCGGAACGCTCGATTCTTGTCTCTTAATCATCATGTTTCATCTCGTATGCATTGAGCCCTTCCGGTTACTTAGCATAAAGTGAAAAACTACAAATAATCACTTATTTGCATCAATCTAGATCAAAAGATGGTAAAATAAGCCGGAAGTACAAATTTACGAATTGAAGCTTAAACTATCCAACTTATACCAAAAATAATAAGAAAAAGTAACTAAAATACTACTAAAAATGAGCATAAATACGTATTAATCATATACCCAAGTTCACAAAAATTTATTAGGTGTACCCTATATTACATGGTGATATATGATAGTTATACGTGATGATATATGACAGTTATACGTGATGATATATGGTAGTTATACGTGATGATATGTGACAAAAATTTAGTGTTTAGGGTTTATTTTCCCATTTTAGGGTTTAATTTTACATTTTAGAGTTTAGTTTTCCATTTTTAGAGTTTAATTTTTCATTTTAAGGTTTAGTTTTTTATTTTTTAATTTAATTTCCCATTTTAGGGTCCCGACAAAAATCTATCATTCTACCAGTTATATGTGATGATATGTGTTAGTTATATGTGATGATATGTGTCGGTTATATGTGATGATATATGATAGAAATTTAGGATATAGAGTTTAATATTCAATTTAAGGGTTTAGTTTTTCATTTTAGGGATTAATTTTTCATTTTTAAGGTTTAATTTCTTGTTTTAGGTTAATTCTTTTAATTTTAGAATTTTAAATTTTAGGTTTAGAATTTTAATTATTTGTGATGATATGTATGAGTTATATGTGATGACATGTACTAGTTATATGTGATTCAGTTATATACGATGATAAATTAAATTACAGGGTGCACCTGGGTCCATGGTATACTGTCTCCAAGTTCACAAGCACTTTTTACTTGTGAACGGAATCTAAATTGCTGTGTTTATTTTTTATATTTCTGCTGCTTATTTTTGTTAAACCCTGGTTAATGTTAGTTTCGGTGATTGCAACATCGAAAGCAACATCATTTACTGATACTTATTTTCATTAACCATAGACCTACGAATTTACAGTGGATGTTGAAACGCAGTCAACATATGTCGGATGCATGTCCTTTTTCTTTATATTTTGACAGTTGACACGGATGTGACACGGATTTAGATATAGGTTGGACATGGCGGGCCACGGGATGGACAAAACAGAATACGGGAAAACACACGGGGACACAGTTAGGACACATTTCTGACATATATTTTCAAATTTTTAATTTTTTCAATTTTTTACGAGGACGTCTTCTATGATACCTATAGGATAAGTCAAAGATCTATCCACCATTTGAAATTATTGTATGTCATTCATATCTTCAACTTCTTGAAAATTGACAGTGGCATCAAGTTGATGCTAGCTCCCAAATCAAACATTCCTTTGTCAAAGATAGGAAAACTACCCAGATCCTCATATTTAAGTGACAACTTTCTTTTGTATTATCATACTGCATTGTATTTGAGATGAGTTCTAAAAGAACTACCCCTAGATAATTTTTTGGAGGTGGTTTTCTACTAACAACAACCTCCCATTTTCTTTTTTTACTTATTATGAGGCATTCCAAATGTAAAAAATACCTTTTTTCTTACTTGTTGTACTTCTATCTTAGACTTCATCTTATGCACCGTCTCAAAATTCATTTTGAGAGTTTAGAGCACTTTATTCAATCAACCGTGCCCAGAGGCAGATGGTATTGCAGGTATTGAATGAATTATATTTATTTTATATTTTATCTTTTATTTATATTAAGATTCAATATTGTGATTGTGATTTTAATCTTTTGGAAGAGCACTATTTATTTACAACAATCTTTCTTGATAGGAATTCTTATTAATCTTTACTAGTTTATATTTTTCAAGTGTAATCTCTAAATCACATTTTTTAGTAAAGATCTTTCGTCATGAGACATGACTATAAGGATTTTTATTAATAGTCCAAATTTTTAAGACTTTGTGTTATATATTTCTTATTTCGAAGCTATTTATTTATACTATAAAATAAATACAATTGATTTATTTAATTATTTTAATCTTATTAGTAATAATTAGTGAATCTAGACTTCCGATTATTTGCGTAAGACACTAATTTACTCATGTAGGTATATAATGTGTGTATCAATACATTATATTGGGATTAGACAATGAGATTTAGAATATACTAATATTTTTTTCTAGGCGTAATAATCATTTATTTGTTTATTTTATTTGCTTCCTTTGTTTTTTTTTTTCTTTTTTGGCGTAATAATAAAGTTTCATATAATTTTTTAATATTATTATCAATGCATTATATTATGATTAGATAAGAAAATTTAAATTTAAATTTTTTATATTTATTTATCTTTTTTAATAATTTAATAGAACTCGTAAGTTTAATTAACTAGAATATTTGATATGCTAAAAATAAATATTTCAAAATTTTATTATAAATAAAAAATAGTTCAACTTATATAGACTTTTTCTGTTTTAATATGACTTATTTATATTTTATATTAGGAGAATAAAAGTAAGGTACTGAATTAGGCAAAATATGATAAAGAAAATAATAACATATGATAAAAGAAAAATATTTGAATTAGGAAAAATATAATAATATGAAAAATATTATATTAGGTAAAATATAATAGAAGAAAATTATTAATTAGATAGATATTTGGACTCAGATGACACCGAAGCACCAAAAGTTTTTTCGAAGCTAACGAAGCGTGGGAAGCAGAAACATATGATAGGAGGATTCAACTATATATATATATATATATATATATATATATATATATATATATATATATATATATATATATATATATATATATATATATATATATATATATATATACATATATATAAACGTAGAAGGTGGATATAAAAGCTATTTGTTTGATCCAAATTAACTTTTTTACACGAACATAAAACTTTTTTTTTGCATTTTACAATTGTTGATTTTTCAACTTTTTTTTAATTTAAATCTCAATTTGAGTTTCAACTGTGTTTTTCAAAATTTCAGTAGTGTGTTTCATATTTTGAGTTTTGAAAATTTTTAGTGCTAAGATTTTAAAAACTTTCAAATTTTTATATATCCAAATATTATGTAGTAAAATTAAATTTTGATCATTGATAAACACGTTTTTTTTTACACACATATTTTGGACTTACTGAGTTAGATTTCAACTCTTGTTTGTGCATATATAACGTCTGTAAACTTCATTTTGTATTATTTGGATGTTATTACGTGTTTGGTATGTTTATTTAATTTTGTTGACTTTTTGAAGTTTATGTGGGTCTAAAAGAATGATAATAATAGATATTTAGGCTGAGTTAAGGAAGGAGAGAGATCATTGGATCAATAATGGAATAAGCCCGTGGAGTTAACGGAGCCCAGAGACTCATTATCGACCCTTTTAGAAGTCGATAGTGAAACCGCTACGGTGCATCATTTTCACAATGATCATTATCGACCCTATTCGCTGTTGATAGTGGAACTGCTACTGTGCACTGTTTTCAGCCAACCATTAGCGATCCGATTCACAGTTGCAAATGGTCCAAGAACGTTAAAAAATGTTACAATCTAAGAATTAAAGGCTATATTTTTATCTTCTACTATAAAATGTGGCCCAAAACCTGTTCAGATGCATGAGCTCTATCAGAAAATATCATCCACCACATTTCGGTATCAAATTGTGAGATTGAGAGAGTTTCAGATGGAATTTGGAGAAGAAACACGTGAAGCATGAATATCGAGAGATCCACATGCTTCTACGGTTTAGCTTTCCTTTTACTTTCATTATACAAACTATGCTTGACTAAGTTTATGAATATATTTAGCTAATTTCCTGTTATTCTGGTGTTTGGTGTTAGTAATGGTTGAATAATGTCTTGATAATTCTTTTAACTCAAGTATTATCCTTTTATTTATTTTTGTGTTTTGATTTAATTGGTTCATAAGTACTTGATAACCATTCATGCTTCAAAACATTGTGATTGATTGACAAACCTTTCAAAACTAATAGTTTCATAAATCATAATTAAAGATACGAGGTTTATCAATTTACTTTCAAATGGGAAACACTCTAATCATGACCCATAGGTTTGAGATTAGTAGTGAAGTCGTATAGATCTTTAAAACCTTTTGGAGTTCCAACTATGGTTTCAAACGGATATGTTGTTTCATTTTAGAATTTATGGCTTAATCACCTCGAGAGAAGGGTTAAACTAAAATTGTGATTGGCTTATAAGTGAATTGAATGATAATATACTTGATAGATTGAAAAGGATGAACATTAGAAATTCATAAATGACCCCAAACCCCAGAATATCCATTAACACTTGATTATCTCAATTTTACAAATCGTGTTTCGCTCTTTTCTTAGTTGACACTTTTAAGTAGCTTATGTTCATCGTTTGTAACGACAAAAATCAAATCATTATTATATCATTTAGATAAAATTACATTGTCCGTATTATTTTACTTGTCAACATTAAATCATTATATAGTTCTTGTTGGATTCGACCTTACTCATTTCGTATATACATGCAGTTAGATAGAGTATACAAATGAATAAGTTTTATTACTCATCAATTCCTTGTTAAAATAGGAATTGACCAAATGTTTGGTTCTGTTTTCGGGGACCGTTAGGTTTAAGGTTGTAATAATATAATTTATAAATTAGTTTTAGTCTAAATACTGGTTATATTTTTATTGGAGTGTAGATTGGTTCAATTGCAGGTAGTGCATGCGCACACATTCTAAAGGGGAACCTTTGGAACCCATCGACCCAGAAATTGAAGCAACTTGTACACAAAACAAGTCCAAAAGAATTAGAAGCGAGATGGATGATAAGCCGGTCAATATCGATGGTCAATTCAACCAACTCAAACAACAACTTTAAGCATTGCAAGCACAAGTTCAACAAAGTGCAGAACTAGCCATTCAAACCTTGTTGCAACCTAACATTAATCAAGACCATAGAAGAGACAATGGGCCAGTTATACCAACCAAAGATTTTGAGTTAAAAATTAGATTTATAGCAATGATCCAACAAAATTATTTTTGGGGAAATGGTACAGACAACCCGTACGCACATTTGGCCCAATTTTTGGAGATATACGGGACAATCAAAATGAATGGGGTCCCGGAAGATGCAATTAAACTATGCTTATTACTTTTTTCATTAAGTGATAAAGCGAAGTTTTGGTATAACACAAGTCTTGGAGCCATTGACACATGGAATGAGATGTGTCAAAACATTTTACTTAAATTCTTCCGCCAAGCAAAACATTAAAGTTAAGAGTGAGATCACCCAGTTTCACTAATTAGACGGAGAGCCACTACATGATATTTTGAAAGTTTTAGAGAATTTTTGAGAAAGTGCCCTCAACATGGTTTTCCAAATAACCAACAAATTTATTATATTTACAATGGGTTGAGTGGGAACATAAAGGTTATGATGGACTCATCTTCTAAAGGTGATATATTAGCAAAGCACACTGACGACGTGATGAATATTTTTGAAGAGATGGTAGAAAATAGCTATCAATGGCCAATGAAATGATAGATGATAAAAAAGTTCATTATAGGAAGCACGAATGAAGTGATATCATCTATGACTCAATCGTTAATGGCAATGAGAATTAAGTTTAAAATTTCTAGGTCGACAAACTCAGCGAGCCAATAAAGTGGTGGTGTCATGCATGAAATGGTTGAAGATGTTAACTTTGTTAGTCTAATAAACTTCAGCAATAAATATATAGGCAACCAAGGAGGAAATCAATACCATCCAGGGAAGAGAAATTATCCAAATTTTTCTTATACCAATCTGAACAATGCACTTCAACCACAAATAGGTTTTTTGGTTACAAATGAGGTGATAAACAAGGACAATAAACTAAACATAGAAGAAATATTCACCGCATTTCTGGGTGAAATGAAGTATCGGTTTGTGAAAGGTGTAGCAAGAATGGATCGGATGGAGGCGAACCTAGCTCAAGTGAATTGGTCAGTTAGGACCCACATGAAATCACATGAAACCCAAATCTCGCAGTTGGCAACCATTATTAGAAACTAACACAAGAAGGGTCAATTTTTGAGCAATAAGAAAGTAAACCCCAAAAAAAGTGAATGCAATTCATTTGAGAAATGAGACACAATATTAAGGACAAAGGATGCCGAACATTGAAATTGAAACAAAAAAGACACCAAAGAAGAACTGATTGAGGTAGAACATGAAAAAGGGGCTGAGAAGCCAAAACCTAACTCTATTTATAGATATAAAGAAAAAGTAGATTACAAATTTCTATATTTTTAGATATTATTTGAAAGATTCATATGAACATATCATTTGTTAATACTTTAATTCAGATGCCATACTATGAGAATTTTTTGAAGGAGGTGATAAGAAATAAAAGAAAACTCGAGAATTTTGAGACAATGATCTTAACTACGGAATGAAGTGTGGTTATTCAAAAGAAATCGCCTCTCTATTGCAAATAACCTGAAAGTTTCAATATGACTATCAGGGGAATTTTGTTGACAACCATCCTTTGTAATCTTGAAACAAACATAAATCGATGTCACTATCGATCTTCAAGAAATTGGAGATTAGAAGTATCAATCTAGTAAATATCACACTCTAAATGACAGATAGATCCTTGAAGTACACGAAGGGTATATAATTCATAATTTTATGACAATATGTGATAACTTGCATTGTATCAACGAGTGTAAAAGGATAAACAACTTCAACACTAATGTTGAAAATGCCTTGATTACACCCTCGAATCAAGGTTTGCACAACTCCCTTAGTTCTTGTTGTAGTGTCTTGAGAACTATTGATTGTATGTAGAAAACACGAGTGAATGAAGGTGACAAGTGGAAGAAAAGAATGAGACAATGACAACATCACCATTTGGAGAACCGATCTCTTGACGAAAGCACTAGTAGAAAATAAGTTTATTTTTTTTGGGTGGGGTGGGGTGGTGTAGGGTGGGGAGGGGATGGACTGCATCTTACCTTGAACATGTACATTACATTTTTTTCTTTGCATTTAATATAAGATTGCATTAATTTCTTTCAATGTATTTTTTTTACATGTTTAAATGCTATTAGAGTTAGAAATAAAAAGTATGGATGTTTAGATATGTAATAATAATTATATTAGTTTGATAAAACTGTATTTGTATGAATCTTTTTTGTTATTATGTTGGTGATGTGGTGAGGGTGATTGATTTTCAAAAATCTTCTATGTTTATAAAATACATGCTTGAAATGATTGTTATGCCCTAACTTAAAAATCTTTATCTTCTTGTTTTTGAGAAAAATGATATACTTATGAGATTTGGACCTTTTTGAATGATAACTCATAAAAATAGTCATTCTCTTTCTTATGTGAATTATTGGTTGTGTGTGTATCTCCTTAGAACTTCCTTTGGCTTTTTCTCGAGGTTGCAAGTGTACGGATTTACTTGAAAATGATTTAAGCAGAAATTTGAAAACCCGATTCTGACCATACATATATAAGTTACTACAAATAAAATTTTCTCTGGTCGGACCCATTGAAATATTTATTCCATTCTTTGTTAGCCACAAGCTTATCATATGCTCTCGAGAAACCTTGTGAAGGTTTTTTTAATTGAGAGTTAAAAATCTTCTATGGATAAAAAAGATTGGATTGATATTGGGTATAGAGATAATTAAAAAAAACTTATAGGCTACTTATTTAGTTAGTGAATAAAATGAAATTTCAAAAGTTTAAAATAAATACAATAAGTTAATTGGGGTTTTGGTTGAGATCCTACTCCATAAAGGCTAAGTTGTCAAAAAAAAAAAAAAAGGGTTCTGAGTTTAAGATGAAGCATATAAATATTCAAAAGTTTAATTGAGGGTAGTTGTGGTATTCTTGTGTCAGTTGTATTATAATCATTTTATCCAAATATTCCATACCTAACCAAAGAGCCTATATTATAACTTTAATAAAACCCCTATTTGATTATTGTAATTTCATACACATCGAGCAGTGGAGAGATAAATAGTTAGCAAGCTTATATTAGAGTGCATCCATTGACTTGATATCGAACGTATACACTTCCTAATCGTGTGATGCACATAACACTTACTTTTTAAAGATCATTGATTTTTGAAACTAGAAGTTGAAGATATAAAAGGTGTTTCGATCAACTTCTCGAGGTTGTGTTTATTTTCAAAAATGATACTTCTGAGGAAAAATATTTCATTGCCACTTTTTCCATGTCCATAATTGTGGTTATTCCTATATTTTCTTTATTTTGTTTCTTTTAGGATGAATAAGCCCTTAAGTTTGGGGGAGTTGATAAACACGGTTATTACGCACAAATTTAGACTTATTTAGTTAGGTTTCAACTTTTGTTTGGACATATATAATGTATTTTAGCTTCATTTTATATTATTTAGATTTTATTACGTTCTTGATATATTTTTGTTATTTCGTAGAATTTTTCGAGATTATTTGGGCTTAAAAGAACACAAGAATGATAATAATAATAGAGATTTGGACCAAAGCAAAGGTATATAAGAGATCATTGATCCAATACTAGAGCAAGCCCATGGAGTCAGCGGAGCCCAGAGACTCATTATCGACCTTTTTTAGCGGTCAACAGTGGAACCTCTAATTTGCATCATTTTCACGGTGATCATTATCTTTCCCATTCGCGGTCGATAATTGAATCACTACTGCACATTATTTTTTCAGGGTGACCATTATGTACCCGATTCTCGGTTGATAAGGGGCTAAAAATATTACAGTCTAGGAATTACAGGCTTGATATTCATCTTGTACTATAAAATATGGCCCAAAGCGTGTTTAGAAACCTAAGTTTTATCAGAAAACATCATCTACCGTAGTTTAGTATCAAATTGCAAGATCGATAGAGTTTGAGAGGGATATCAGAGAAGAGACACGTGATGCACGAAGATTGAAAGATCCACACGCTTATACAATCTACCTTTCCTTATACTTTTCATTATGCAAACCAAGTGTTTGATGCAATGCTTGACTAAGTTTATGAAAATGTCTAGCTAATTTTATTCTATTCTAGGTTAGTATTAGTAATGATTGAATAATGATCCACTAGATTTTAGTGCACTAAATAATTCTTCTTTCCCCATTCGGATTATAATTTGATAATTATTTCGATTCAAGTATGATCTTTTTACTTATTTTCGTGTTTTAATTTTATTGGTTCATAAGTGCTTGACAACCATTTTGTTTCTAAAAGTTTTGATTGATTGACAATCTTTCAATAGTTTGATAAATCATAATTAGAGATATGAGGTTTATCAATAGGATTTCAAACATGAAACACTCTAATCAATGAGACCCATAGGTTTTAGATTAGTAGTGAAGTCATATGAATCTTTAAGAGCTTTTGGAGTTTTGATTTCAAACTTATACGTGTTTCGTATTTAGATTTTATGGCTTAATCACTTCAAGAAAAGGGTTAAACTACAACTGTGATTGGCTTGTAAGTGAACTGAATCACAATATACTTGATAGATTGAAAGGATGAATATTAGGAATTCATAAACGACCCCAAACTCCAGAATATCCCTTAACACATGATTATCTCAATTTTAAAAATTGTTATTTGCTCTTGGATAATTTCTTAGTTGACACTTTTAAGTAGTTCATGTTTGTTGTTTTTAACGACAAAACCCAAATCGTTTTTATATCGTTTAGATAAAACAACATTATCTATATTATATTACCTGTCAACATTAAATCGTTATATGGTCCTTGTGGGATTTGATTATGCTCCTTTCGTACTACATTTACACCGCATACTTGTAGTTAGATAGGGTATACAAACGAACAAGTTTTTATTACTCCCCGATTCCTGGTTAAAACAGGAAGCGACCAATCATCTAAATAGTCGAATAGTCTATACTATATAAAAACCAATAAATGATAGCTATCAAATTTGAAAGAGTATGATATTAGAATTTATTCATATTTTAGTCACAAAATTAATTTTTTGTTAAATTAAAATCGTATTTTAAATTGAAATAAAACTATAAGAAACATGAAACTATGTAATTAATTTCTATACACACTCGATTATAATAATTAATCAAGCATAAAACTAAATTACAGACCCCAAATAAAAAAATCGACATACAAAAACAAAGCAAGTATAAAAGTAAAATAAATTACAAACCCCAAATTTACAAAATTTACAAAAAATAACAGAACAATAGAAAAGATCGAAATTAAATAAATTTTGATTTCCTTGCATAATTAAAGACTCTAAATATACAAGAAAATACATCAGATATGATATTTTGAATAACTACTCAGTTGGAAAGAATGGGATTCAATAAAATCCGAATTCTTTTCATAATTACAGATGAATTTTGCAGAGCGATCATTGATCGAAGATTTCTTAACACTCTAGTTTTGAAATCATCTCCGCAATAGTACGGAGTCGATTGTAGAGCGGTGAGTTATTTTCGAGTCGTGTCTCTCGAGGATAGATGTTATCGGCAATCGGTGTTTTTACTTAATCTATGGTTAATCTCAATTACACTAATCTACACTAGGAAAGCAATAAGTCATTGGTTTGGGTTGAGTTTTATGCTAAAGATTGAATTGAAATTAAAACTTGAAGAACACTAACTAATGAAAAGGTTAATGAACATTAACAGCTTGCTTGAAAATGACTAATTTCAATGAAACTAATTAAACCCTAATTAAAAGCCTTAAGTAAATTAAAACCACTTAAATTAAGAAAGCTTGCAAGTCTTGAAGGAGGAAATGGAGGGAAAATAAAAGCTTTGAAACTAGAAGAAATCAAAGTACATTAAATGTGAATAAGTCAAATTTATCAAAGAGGAAAGCCCCTTATGACTTTCAGACACCAAATGTTTGTTAGCTAAAAGGGGTAAAAAGCTTCAAGACTATGCCATAATGGAGTTTTTGCACAAAGAAAACTAAAAGCTAGAAGATGGAAGTGAGAAATTGAAATGCCAAGAAAAACAACAAGACCTACAAATTAAACAACCAACACCAAGGCAATAACAACAATACAAATACAACACAACATAAAAGAGAAAGATTACTACCAATCTTGCATTCAACACAAAAGCTTCAAGTTTGCTTTAACCTTCAAAGGATAAATCAAAGTCTTCAAAACAACAAGCACCACAAATTGAGAAATGTCACCTTTTCCAACACTTGTTATGAGAATCTAACCAAAACTAACTAAACTAAACTAAGATTATAATCTAGGGTTTTAAAATCTAAAGAAATGGTAGTGAAAGTCGGCTTGGATGAGGTTGAACAAGTTCAAAGTCAACCAAGGAAGGATAAGGTTGGTGGAGAGAGAGCTGGGATATATATATATATACATGGACGCAGGGGCAAAATCATCAAAATGGGTAAAAAAACTACAAAATTTTCTGTGTCGCAGTCGACCGACTGACTACCAGTCAATCGACAGGCAGTCGATAGACTGACTACCGGTTGATCGAATGGCATTCGATCGACGGAAACCCTGTCGATCGACTGCTTCATCCATTGGCAAAACTTTCTGCTGAGCAGTCGATTTATACTTGTTCAGTCAATCGACTGCATGCCAGTCGATCGACTGGCATGGTTGTTTCCAACTCGATTTTATTATTTTTCGCTCCAGCCATCCGCCGGTTGTCATTCCTTGCTTGCGCTATGTTCCCTTGCTTGTCTTTGCTTTTCCATTCCATAGCGAGTCGAATGGAATTCCCCAAACGTGCGCGAATCCCGCTTGGTCATTCTACGGCCAAAAATATAAAAACGAGTGAAAAACTACGAAAACATAATGAAAGCCGAGCAAATGCTACAAAAACCTAAAACTAACAAAATAGACCAATTCAACTCCTAATACCTGTAAAAGAAAGCAAAACACATGAGAACACGACACAAAAAGGTAACAACAACAAGTACAAAAACGTGCAAATCAATCATCACCCAACCTCAAAGAAACTCCGCCAGCCGCTGTGGAGCCAGCTCGGCCTACCCTAAGAACTACTAGAGCTCCAAATGGGGATTAGGAGGATAGCTCTTTCGGTTTCGATAGCGATACTTCCAGTAAAGCCAACCTAGATCTCACCGAGTAAATGCAAAATCTGCAAAGGGAGGTCAGAGAAGTGAAGCAAAAGATGGCAGGTGCAGGGGCAGGACAAATGCAGAGGAGCACTCCATTCATGGAGGCGGTCATGAGGGACGATCTCCCAACTTCTTACCGTTTCATGGGCTTTGAATATAATGGGACAACGGATCCATGGGATCACCGATTAGCACATGTTTGTCCTTATTTTTATTAGTATTTTAGTTCATTTTTCTATTTATTTTAGGTATAAGTTGGGTAGTTTAAGCTAAATTTCGTATATTTGTACTTCCAGCTTATTTTATCGCTTTTTGATCTATATTGCTGCAAATAAGTGATTATTTGTGGTTTTTCACTTTATAGCTAAGTAACCGGAAGAGTTCAGCACGTTAGAGATGAAGTATGTTGATCTAGAGCCAAAGATCGAGCTTTCCGGCGAAGAAGTAGCAAGAATTTAAAGCTGCCAGTTTTCTATAACGGTTATTCCATCTGGAACCGTTATAATATCCTTGAAAGGCAGAGGCGCTGAATTGAAGAACTAATGGTAGCTTTCTATAACGGTTACTATCGCTACCTTACCGTTAACGCTTCCGTTAAAATGGCCCAGAACCGACATAAAAGCCTGATTTCGGCCCAAAAACATCCCACAACTATAAATACCCCCATAATTCGGATTTCAAGCATACTTTAGCATAGTTTAGGTCACTTTTCCTACTTTTTACTTTTCCTAGGGTTTCTAAGGCCTCTTAGGGGCTGACAACCCCGACGAGTGCCGAGTTGTTTTCTTAGTTTCTCTTCATAATCTTAGTTTTAAATCTCTAGTTTTTAGGATTAGTTTAGATTAGCTCCTAGTTAGTTTAGATTAATATTAGTTCGTGGATTTCTACACCAAAACGCTGCGGATCTTCTTGTTTTAATTAGTAAGTAATTATTTCTTTCGCTTTCAATTTAGTTTCATGCTTTTAATTAGTTTAATTAATAATTATTGCTTCCATGACGAATCAGTATTTTGATTGTGTTGCGATTGGGATTTTGATTATGTTGATAATTATAGGCTAGATCTAATGGGTCTAGAGCCTAGACTCGTTGTGAACCATCAATTGGAGATTCCCAAGCAATCGTGGAGACGAATCAAAGCTCTAGAACCTTAGTTTTCTTAATTCTTTTAAAAATCAATTAATTTATAAATAAATTCTAGATCCAATTTCTCTTAGTTAAATTAATCTTAGGTTTTTAGATAATTAATTCTTAGTTTAAATAATCTCTAGATCTAATTTATTAGGTTATAATCAAATTAATCTTTAGATTTAATTTATTGCTCTTAGTTTAATTAATTTTTAGTTCTTAAAATCCTCAAACAAAACCCCAACCGTGTGTTATTTTTCTTATTTTCTTATTCGTGAACAACAAACACAAAACAAACTTCCAAGCCTAGTTTTCCTTGAGAGATGATTCGGTTCAACTTATCAACCTACACGCGATCCCGTTCTCTTGCGGGCGAGCTTTTAAATTTTTGACAAATTTTTATAAGTAGGTATACAAAAGTTCGAATCAAAATTTGGCCGTTGCCTTTCAAGGATATTATAACGGTTCCAGATGGAATAACCGTTATAGAAAACTGGCAGCTTTAAATTCTTGCTACTTCTTCGCCGGAAAGAATGAGCACTCCATTCATGGAGGCGGTCATGAGGGACGATCTCCCAACTTCTTACCGTTCCATGGGCTTTGAATATAATGGGACAATGGATCCGTGGGATCACCTGAGTCGGTTTGAGATTGTAGCCACCTTGCATAAGTTTTCTGATGCGGTCATGTGTTGGGTCTTCCCCACAACCTTCATGAAGTCAGGTCAGCTCAGGTTTAGCCAACTACCCCCCGTTCCATAAGCAAATTTGATGAGTTCAGTTCTGCATTCTTGCACCAGTTCACTAGTTGCAGGAAATATCAAAAAATGCCACTGAAACTGTTCAGTTTGAAGCAAAAAGAAGGCGAAAGTTTGTGCGGATATATATGAAGTGATTTACAGATGCCAAGCTGGAGGTGCCATCAACGTCCGAGGAGCTCTTGGTCAATGCCTTGGATCAAGGGCTCAGGAAGGGGGAGTTCTTCCAATCGTTGGTAGTTAAGCCAATACTGAAATTTGGAGAGCTCTTGGAGAGAGCAGAAAAGTACATCCAA
Organism: Phtheirospermum japonicum; assembly: GCA_014905375.1. NCBI lineage: Eukaryota > Viridiplantae > Streptophyta > Magnoliopsida > Lamiales > Orobanchaceae > Phtheirospermum > Phtheirospermum japonicum. Next base: position 628,611 of record BMAC01000579.1, read on the forward strand.
TTGGAAGAAGCCTTGAAGATAAAAGACGATGGAGAGAAGCGGAGGGAATGACCAGAAAAGGAAAATAGGACACCAATGAAGAAGCCCAGGACTGATCTGGTAGGAGGTCATCCTCGGTTTGATAGGTATACACCTTTGGCTTTGCCTCAGGGAGAAATTCTACAGGAAATTGAGCGAGATACCGACCTCATGTGGCCTAGAATATATTCCCAGAAAACAAGAAAGGAAAAATCGGATCGATTATGTTGATATCACAACGAATATGGCCACGAAACAGATGAGTGCACACATTTGAAGGACAAGATAGAACGAATGGTGCCGGCGGGACACCTTAAGGAATTTGTACGATTAAAAGAGGGAAGGGCTCAGATTTGAATCCTATAAAAAGGACCAATAGCAGATGAGACAGAGATGAAGTGGTGGTCGTGCAAGTGCATGAAAGGAGAGCCAATCTCAGGAAGTGTGAGGTGAAATCCTAATGATAATAGGGGGTGAATGGGACGAGCATTCTCGGCGAACCCAGAGCAGTTATGTACGGGCTGCGAAATACCTGACTAGGAGATCACATGAAGTTGGACAGTTAGCACCGAGTCCGAACACATGCTTCGGGTCAGAGGATGAGAATGGTATTTTATCTCCACACATGGATGCCCTGGTCATAACAGCCACCGTTGCTAACTACAATGTACGATGGATCTTTGTTGACACAGGAAGCTCAGTAAATATTATATTTTATGATTGCTTTTGGAAGTTGAATTTAAATGTGGAGTTAGAAGAGGTCACGACCTTGTTGGTAGGCTTTGCGGGGGGAGCCCTGAGACCGCTTGGAGCAGTGAATCTCCTGGTTACTCTAGGGGATGACCCGTTTAGGCACACAAGATCAGTGCATTTTTTGATAGTGGACGCACCCTCCTCATACAACGCTATGCTGGGGAGGCCATCCTTAAGTCAATTCCAGGCAGTAATTTATGTGTATCACATGAAGCTGAAGTTCCCTGCTCAGGATGGGGTGGGTGAAGTCCGGGGTGACCAATATGCATCACGACAGACGTATGTAGAGAGTCTTCGGCGCAATGAAGAGGAGAGGTGATGAAAAAGAACGAGGACAGAAGAAGCCAGACCCGACCTACTTTAACGAGAGGAAAACCTGATGTCAGTATAGGTAATCCCAGGAGATGATAGTCGAGTCTTGCGTGTAGGAACGACTTTGAATCCGGAGGTTTTGGTAGAGTTGGTCGCGTATTTGAGAAACAATGTAGATGTCTTTGCCTAGTCTCCCCAAGACTTGGTAGGGATAGACCCGAAAATATCTTAGCATCACCTCAACATGAGCCCCATGATAAAGCCAGTGAAGCAGAGGAAGCGCAACTTCAATCCTGAGAAGGAAGCCATTATTGAAGTAGAGGTGGAAAAATTGCTGCGAGCCAAGCACATTCAGGAAATACAATTCCCAGAATGGCTCTCTAATGCGGTGTTGGTACCGAAGACCCAGGACGATTGGAGTATGTGCATAGATTTCAGAGATCTCAATCGCTCTTGTCCCAAGGACCACTACCTGCTACCAAGGATAAGCCATCTGGTGGATTCCACATCAGGCTGTGAACTACAAAGCATGATGGATGCCTCGCAATGATATCACCACATCAGGCAGGCCGAAGAGGATTGGAAACGGGTTGGTTTCATAACCCCAAAAGGAACTTATTGTTACGTGGCCATGCTATTTGGGCTCAAAAATGCAGGCGCCACATATCAACGGCTGGTAGATAAAATGTTCAAGACCCAGCTTAGACGTAATATGGAAGTTTATGTGGACGACATGCTAGTTAAAAGCGCAAAGGCAGCCTCGCACATTGATGACCTAAGGGAAACTTTCAATACCTTGAGAGAGTACAGAATGAAGCTCAATCCCAAGAAGTGCACATTTGGGGTGAGAGTTGGAAAGTTCCTTAGGTATATGGTCACGGAAAGACGAATAGAGGCCAATCTAGAGAAATTTAAAGCCATTATGGACATGCAACCTCCGAGAAATGTCAAATAAATGCAATGTCTGGCTGGACGGATAGCAGCCCTGAACAGGTTTGTTTCGCGCTCGGCTAAGAAGAGCTTACCATTTTTTCGAGCTTTGCGAAAGAAGGCTCAATTTCAACGGGATGAAGAGTGCCAGGAGGCTTTTCAGAAGTTGAAAGAGCATCATGTCGGCATGTCATTGCTTACCAAGACAGTCCAGGGAGAACCTTTGATCCTATACTTATCTATAGGGAAGCAAGCTGTGAGCATGGTCCTAATAAGAGAAGAAGGCAGGATGCAAAAACCGGTGTATTATTGGAGCAAGATTTTGCATGAAGCCGAGATCCGGTATGTGGAAATAGAACGAGCCATGCTAGCCCTGGTCGGGACGGCTCGTAAGCTTCATCCCTATTTTCTTTCGCAAAACATTGTGATCAAAACCAACCTACCTCTGGAAGCAATCATGGATAAACCAAAGGCCACAGGATGCCTGGTGAAATTGATAATTGAGCTCAGAGAGTTCGATATCAATTTTGAAGCGTGAACAGCAATCAAAGCCCAAGCACTGGTTGACTTCATGCAAGAGATGACCAGCTCTCCTGTGTAGAAGAAAGAATGGACAATCTACACAGACAGCTCGGTAGGCAACCTTGGTTGTGGCGCAGGAATAGTATTAATAGACTCGGAAGGTGTGACCACAGAATATGTGGTGCGGATGAACTATTCCTTATCAAATAATGGGGCGGAGTATGAGGCCCTACTGAGAGGAGTTCATATGACAAAGGAATTAGGGGCAGAGCAGATATGCGCACGGGTGGGTTCACAACTTGTATGCAAGTAGATAAGGGGAGAACTTGAAACGAGGGAAGAACATATGCAAAAATATCTAGATCAACTTCGTGAGCTGGCCAACACCATGGATGCTTTGACTGTCCACCAAATCCCTTGGGAAGAAAATGGCAAGCAAATTACCTGGCTAAGGTAGCTAGCTCGTCAACGGATTGCGATAAAAGGGTATTCTTTTTAATAATGGCGCATCGGGAATTTGGAGAAGAGGAGATACACACACCAGAAGAAGAAAAGGACTGGCGCTCCCCTATTTACGGCATATCTGGAGAAGGGAGAACTACCTGATAATAGTAAAGAGGCAACGAAGGTAAGAATCAGGTCATCTTGTTTTTTCTTAATAAAGGGATAACTGTTAAGAAGAGGGTTTTGTCAACCTCTTTTACGGTACCCAAGCCCGAAGCTGGGCACTTATGTTCTCAATGAAATTCACGAAGGGTGCTGCGGTAACCACATGGGTGCCAGGACTCTATCAAGAAAAATCATTGTTTTGCATGTAATTATGGTGTTTTTCCCGTGTTTTTAGTTAGGGTTTAGTGTTGTTTTTAGTGGTTTTGAGTCGAGTTTCGTTAAGGTTTTAGGTTGTTTTCTTGTTTTTTGTGTTTTGAGCTTTATTTATCCGATGTTGGTGATGTTTGTGCGATTCTTAGGTTTTTGAGATCAAAAATCTTATGTTGTAGGTGGATCAAGGAATCGGATTTGCTCCAAGGCGTGTCAGCATACGCCTAGGTTCGAGTCAAGGCATTGAGGCCCAAAATCCATGCCGAAACGTGAAAACCAAGACAAAAGCAGCCCGGATCAATTGAAAAGCTACCAATCAACTTCTCGATAGACTAGTGGTCGATCGACTAACCACGGATCAACTGAAAGCTCCAAAATCGACTGCTCAGCAGTAGCCAAACTACTTGGAAGCAAGGCAGTTGATCGACTGCCTTGAAGTCAATCGACAGGCTGTCGATCGACTGACCCCGCAGTCGATAGACTGCGTCGCTGTGACCCTCGGGATTTTTGGTGTTTTTGACGTGTTTGCCCCTAAAAGAAACTATATAAGCCCACATCTTTCACCAACAAAGGCATCCACTCTCCTCATAACTCTTGCATGTGTTTGGGATTAATTCACTCTCTACTTTTTAGATTTATTTTCTCTCTCTTAGGTTTTTAGATTTAAATTTCAAACTTTGCCTTGAGTTTGTAGGCCTAAGAAGAACTCAAGTAATCCCTTGGATTTTATTTTGCTTGGTAATTTCATTCAAGTATTTGGATTCTCTTTTCAATTCAAGTAAGTTTTCCTTTTATTTTCTTCCTTGTTCTTCAATTTCATGCATTATCTTCAATTTATGATTTTTGTCTTAGCTCTTAGATTTCTTGTTAAATCTTGTGATTTGTCCATGGAATCTATATGAGTAAAACATATAGATCATATATCGAGTCCTTGATAGTTATTATTTAGAGTATTTCATATGCTTTATTTTGGATTTTACTTTCATGCATAGTTCTAAGTTGAATCCTAGATCTACGCTTTGTTTCTTGTGATTTCTCGTAAAGTTTTAAACTTTCACGTCAACTTTTGTTGCTCTTTACATTGGTGTTTTCAATCTTTGCTAATTTTCATTAATTTCAATTTTATGATCATGCATGCATGGTTGTACTCTTGGTTGTTTTAGTTGTACTTGGTGAAACACTGCTTTTTCTTGCATATTCTCATTCTTGTTTGCTATTTCAATTTCGCCATACGCACGAGGCATCCGACCAACTTGCATTTTACATTTCCTAGTTAGTTTATTTTCATATTTTTCATTTTATTTTCTTTTTCATTTATATTCCTAAAACTAAAAACACTTTGATTCACACAAACAATCGAATTCTGATAATACCAAGCCATGAACCCACTTTTCTTATTTCAACACCACTAAAACTACTCTTTCAATCATGAGAGCTGGCTATTGTTGGCCGCAGTTGAGAAAAGATGCAGAAGACTTTGTCAGGAAATGTGAGAGGTGCCAAAAGAACTCCCACCCCCTAGTGCATCGGCCTGCAGAAGAGCTCATGACAATGAGCTCTCTCCGCCCCTTTGCAAAGTGGGGGATAGATCTGGTTGGACCTTTCCCCACAGCCCCGGCCCAGAAGAAGTTCCTGATCGTGGCCATTGATTATTGGGATGTTTTTTTTTTGCCCCCCAATGTATGCAATTTTCTTCACTTTGTCCCCCAAAGTATTTTTTGTTCCACTTTGCCCCCTGATGTACAATAATTATTGACGTTGCTCCCCAAACTTTATTTCTGGCAGAATATTCCTTTTAAATTCCATCGACGGGTTGCTGGGGGGCAAAGTGAAAGAATCTTATAGTTTGGGGGTAAAGTGCAAAATATCTTATAGATTGGGGTGCAAATTAAAATAATATAAATATTAAATTTTTGTTTTAAAATTTTATATTTGAAAAATATATATAATTTTTATCCTATACTCACACACACACACAAAGTTGTCAATACAATTCCAATTAAAAAAAAACTCATAAATTTTCAATTAATATTTATAATTTTCTAAATATAAATATTGTCAATACATCTTTTATATTATTAAATATTAAACACATGACTAAGTATTATGTAAATTATTAGGCTAAGTAACATAATAATATATTATTATGCATTATGATTGAACAAAATAAAATAAAGGTGTATTTAGTATATGCATTATAATATTATGATACGAGAAATAAAATTATCATTCGATATTATTATTTGTATAAAAAATGTGATTAAATACTATATTAATCATGAGTACATTATTATATAAGATTATAATTATCGAATGATTAATATAATTAAAATCCTAATATTATAAGATTTTAATTATATTAATCATTCAATAATTATAATCTTATATAATAATTAATGTACTCATTATTAATATAGTATTTACTCACACTTTTTATACAAATAATAATATTGAATGATAATTTTATTTTTTATATTATAATAATTTACATAATACTTATTCATGTGTTTAATAATTAATAATATAAAAGATGTATTGGCAATATTTTTATTTAGAAAATTATAAATATTAATTGGAAATTTATGGGTTTTTTTAATTTGGGATTGTATTGACAACTTTGTGTGTGTGTGAGTATAAGATAAAAACTATATATCTTTTCCAAATATAAAATTTTAAAACAAAAACTTAATATTTATATTATTTTAATTTGCCCCCCAAACTATAAGATTTTTTGCACTTTACCCCCTAAACTATCAGATTCTTTCACTTTGCCCCCCAGCTGCCCGCCGATAGAATTTAGAAGGAATATTTCGCCGGAAATAAAGCTTGGGGGGCAACGTCGAAAATTATTGTACATCAGAGGGCAAAGTGGAATAAAAAATATTTCGGGGGGCAAAGTGAGAAAAACTGCATACATTGGGGGGCAACCTTGATTATTTCAGCAAGTGGGTGGAAGCTGAAGCCTTAGCGAAGATTACAGAGGAGGCGGTAATGGGATTCTTATGGAAGAATGTAGTATGCCAGTTTGGTGTCAGATAATGGCACGCAGTTCATGGGAGCTCAGATTCGAGCCTGGTGCACTAAGATGAAGATAGACCAACATTTCACATCCGTCTACCACCCTCAGGCAAATGGCCAAGTCGAGGTGACCAACCGAATCATGGTTCAGGGGATTAAGGCACGTCTAGAAAAGTCAGGAGGTCATTGCTATTCTTTTTTTTTTTTTTTTGCTTCTGTAGAATGAAAGTAGCGGGGGTGTCCCGTTGCTATATTTAGGGCAGGGACCAAGGAGAAAAATACCCTCGGAAAAACCAAGGGTAGTAGATTCCCTTCGGATAATCCCAATTGGATTCACCTCGTGATTTTCTAAAGGGAATTTGCTCCCCTCGATATTTTTAATTTTAAAACGAAAATTCAAAAAAATAGAAAAAATGTATTTACTAATCATTTATCAATCCTCATAGTTCTAAAACAACAAAACATACCTCATGGCACATTCATAAAAATGACGACGCTTCGTTTCTTTGCATTTCTAACTTAACAAGTTGATCGATCGTATCGTGGTTACTATTGGTCGAATTACACGATACATGTAAATACATTCATGCTCGATGATTTATTTATAGTAAAACTCGAGTTAAAATCACCCCACGTGCTCAATATGATAGAATATGATTTATTTTTACGATATTATATTTTTTCTATTTTTTATTTTTAATTAAAAAAACGAGGGGAGTAGATTCCCCTCGGAAAATATTGAGGGGACTTTGCTCCCCTCGGTATTTTTAATATTAAAATAAATAAATAAAAGTATATTTACCTATCAATTACAAATTCTCATGATTCCAAAACAACGAAACACATCTCGTGGCATCTTCATAAAAATTACGACGCTTCGTTGCTTTGCGTTTCCATTTTAACAAGTTGATCGATCGTATCAAGGTTTACCATTGGTCGAATTACACGACATGTTTAAATACGTACATGCTCGGTGATATTTTTCTAGTAAAACGCGGGTCAAAATCACCCCCACGTGCCCAAAATGATAGGATGTGGTTTGTTTATACAATATTTTTTTTCTATATTCTTTTAAATTAAAAGAACTTAGTGGAGTAGATTCCCCTTGAAAAATCCCAAGGGGAATTCGCTCCCCTCGGTATTTTTAATTTAAAAAAAATAAAAAAATAAAAAATTCGTATTTACTGATCAATTTCCAATTCTCTTGGTTTAAAAGAACGAAAAACATCTCATGTCACCTTTATGAAAACTACAACGCTTCTTTGCTTTGCATCTCCAAATTAAAAAGTTGATCGATCGTATCGTGATTATTGCTGGCCGAATTACACGACACGTATAAATACGTACATGCTCGGTGATATTTTTCTAGTGAAACTCAGGTCAAAATCACCCCACGTGCCTAAAAAGATAGGATATATTTTATTTTTTACGATATTATTATTTTTTCTTTTTTTCAATCTTTTAAAATTAAAAAAAAAAACGTGAGTAAATTCCCCTCGAAAAATCCTGAGGGTAACTATTTCCCCTTGGGAAATCCCAAGGAGAATTTCCTCCCCTCGGTTTTTCTGAGGGGATGCACTCGGTAAATTTCTCCTCGAAAAGATTTCGGTAATAGCGGTAAATATTGGCGCCATGTTTTCGAAAGATTTACCGAAGGGAGCATTCCCAAAGGTATTGACATGCCCTCGATAATAATTGTCATCGGTAATGCCCTCGGAATCTCCGAGGGCAATATTTCCCTAGGTGTTATTCGGTAAAATGTTATTTTTTGTATTGAGCAAACCATTGTGATTCGATCGTAGGCGTCTATCCAGTAGCATAAGGCTTGTCGAGGTATGTAAATAAATAAATTACACACACACACACATATATAAAATTGAAAATATAGTTGTTTGTTATGTTTTTTATTTCTTATACATGTTTATTATTCAATTTATTATTTATTGATGAATTCCGATTTTTTTTCATATTTCTATTTTTATTTTATATATGCTTATTATTCAATTTCATATTTATTAAAAAGTGCATGTTTATAGTGGTTATTTATTTATGTTTTCACTTTCTGTAAATTCAAAAGATATTAAGATTGAATTTTAATTGTTATACTGATTTATCTTCTTTCCTTTTTTTTTTTTCATAATTTAGTTTTTTGATTTAATAAATGCCATTTATTTTCACAATGTTTAATATTTGTTTGTTTTGCTTATAGATTATGTCATGTTGTCGATAACATTTTAGGCGACTAAACTAATTACTTGCGGAAATTTTCCGGAGATAGCTAATTTCTATAGAAAGTATATTTTCATTTTTCACATTTTGTCAGTTATATTACTATAAACATATTATTTATTGTTCGAATTGGCATTTATAAAAAATACGTAGAATCTCGAAGTGCGCACTAGACCCGTTGAAATCATTCAACCGTGGAAGTTTAGTTCTCTAGCATAGTGAGGTGCATGAATTGGCTATTGGGGATGTCATTTTCCATCTTTTGATTATTATCTCTATATAGTTGATGAGATAATTGGATTTTTTTTACATATTAATAGATTTAAATATAATTAATAATATTAGATTTTTGAAATTCTAATAATTTAAAATTTTTTAAACCACCATCACCAACAATTTAAAACTTTTTAAAATCACCATCATTTAAAAAAAAAAAATTGAAAATCGTTATTGGAGGAACGAAACCTCCCGGCTAGTGTCGTACACCACGTCATCACCGACGTCTACCCAACCAATCACAACATCTATCAATCATAATATATATATATATATATATATATATATATATATATATATATATATATATATAACTAAAAACAATGACATACATTAAACAATAACATAATTAAACACATCCTAATTAGCACTAAGTTTATACAAATATTTATAATCGAATTTAAGTTATAAATAATTACAAATTAAACCCAAAAATAAAATTTAATTGCATAAATGGACCCTAAACCGAAAATCATTTACAAATGCATAAATCAAGCATAAATTTCTAAATTGAACCCCAATTTAATTTCTCAAAATCTAATTCTTAAATTCAAATCAAATTAAATTAAAACCCTAAAACAAAAAAAATTATATTTGAATTAAAAGAATAACATACCTTAAAACATTGATGTTGATGGTGCTTCGACGACACTCCGTGATCCGACGACGGTGACGGCTCCGGCAGCAGCGGCGACTCCTCTCGCGAGCCCTAACTCTACTTTAGGATGTGGGGTGGTGAAATGAATCTATCCGCTGGGGAGGGTTCTTTATATTAAGTTTACTGACGGACACGAATCAGTCGGTAAAGCCGCCGGTAGAAAATCCGGCGATGCTGACGGATAGTATTCCGACAGTAAATGGAAACCAGCGCTGCTGACGAACACATTTCCGTCAGCAATTAATATTTGATTTATTTTAATTTTTTTTTAAATATGGCCGATGGACAATTTCTGTCGGCATATTTGGCGGGCTTTTTCCCGTCCAACCTCCTGAGGACTTGCCGATGGACACATACACTGACGGCACGTTTCCGTCGGGAGTCCGTCGGCAATTGGTGTCGTCGGGAAAGTCGTAAGTAATGCAGGCCTTTTACCGACAGGTTGCTGCCCGTCTGTAATATCCGTCGGCTTTTTCGAATTTGTTTTGTAGTGTTAAGAACTTTTCAAATATGAAATATTTACAATTCAACCCTAAATTTTAAATTATTTGATAAATAAACACCAAACTAACTCTAAATTTTGAAATCAAACCTAAATATATAAATGATTACAATTCAATCCTAATTTCTTGAAATATTTCAAATTATACACTAAACTAACCACAAATTTTGAAATCAAACCCAAATATCTAAATAACTGCAATTCGACAATTTCTTTAATTAATTGCTAATTAAACCCAATAATAATCAATATTTTCGAAATCAACTCCAAATATCTAAATATTTACTATTCGACCCAAAATTTGAATTAATTGATAAATAAACCCCAAACCAACAAACTCAAATATCTAAATAATTATAATTCAACCCTATTTCTCGATTTAATTACTAATTAAACCCATCAATAATTAATGTTTTTGAAATCAACCCTGAATATCTAAATATTTACAATTCAACTCTAAATACTGAATTAATTGATAAATAAATATCAAGCTAATTTTAATTTTTGAATCAAACCCAAATATCTAGATAATTATAACTCAACCGTTATTATTCAATGTAATTGCTTATTAATCCCAATAATAATAAGTATATTTGAAATCAACCTCAGATATCTAAATATTTTTATTTCAACTCTATATTTTGAATTAAATAATAAATAAATTCCAAAACAATCCTAATTTTTGAAATTAAACTCAAATATCAAAATAATTATAATTTAACCCTTATTATTCAATTTAATTGCTAATTAATCCCAACAATAATCAATATTTTAAAAATCAACTTCAAATGATTATAATTCAACCCTATATTTTGAATGAATTGATAAATAAATCCCAAAATAATCCTAATTAAAACTCAAATATCTAAATAATTACAATTCAACCCTATTTTTTAAAAATATTTCAAATTAAACCCTAAACTAACCCTAATTCTTGAAATCAAACTCAAATATCTAAATATATATAATTCAACCCTAATTTCTAGAATCAATTCCTAACTAAGCCCAAAAATTATCAATCGGCATAAATCCACGATTATATATTTAAATAATTAATTAAATACAAAATAACTGGCGGGTTTAGGCCGCGGTGGCGGCTGGTGGTAGCGGTGGTGGCCATGTGCAGCTGATGCGGCGGCGGCTACGGAGCTCGGTCGTGGCGATTACGGGCTCGACAGTGGCGTTTCGGTGGGAGGGGGGGTGGAGCTAGGCAGCGGCAGTCCTGGTGTGGCGGGCTCTAGAGGCAATGGTAGTGGTGTCAGTGGTGGTGGACAGAGGGGAGGGAGAGAGCCCATGTTTTATTTTTCTTTCCATTTGCAGTTGATTTCTTCTTCTTCTTTCTTTGAAAGCACGAAAACAGAGAGCTAGGGACGGAGGTATTTGTTTAGGCCTTTTGCTGACGGCCTAAAGTGCCAACACTTACCCGTCAGCAAACTCGTCGTTAATTAATGGGCATTAGACAATGTTGATGGACTGCTAACGAGTCACTGGCGAGTAGTATATTGATAGCATATATCCTTCAACAATCCGTCTGTATATACTGACGGGTCCTTGACCTTTATCAAATTTCGTATGTATTCATCGATTTTCTTGTAGTGTGCAATCATTAATATACATTTTATAGTAAAGTTCTTTTAGGATTCCAATTTAATCCCTTAAATTCCACATTTGAAGATATCATCGAGAATTCCTGCTTATAGTCAAAAATTTTAAAATATCGTGTTTCGTTATTTTTTATCCCTATCTATTTACACTTTTCACAAAATACACTTAGTTTGTTTTGATTATTTTAATCTCGTTAAAAACAGGTCAGCAATCCATTCATAGACAACAGATGTCTCTAAAATTCCCTATAAAATGGCTAAAAAGATCAAAACAAAACGCCTTTCGGATGTTAGAAAACTCTTTCTTTTATCTTCTCTGGAAATTGAGCGTCTTGATGGCATAGGCAAATATGAATATGAAAACAACAACAAATCCAAGAAGTAGAGCTGCAACTAATCCAAGCATGTCATTTCTGAACCCAAAATAGTTCCTCAAGAAATTTTCAACTGTTTCTCCAGTCTCCATCACATCCTGAATCTCGCCGTATTGTGTAATAGCAAAACCATACAATGCATAAGCAATTGGGTTTGCCCAGTAGTACCATCTCCACCAAACAGCCATTCTCTGTTTTTTTTCAGGTAATTATTTATACTTGAGAAGAAAATTGTCAAATTAAAAACTGAAAATGAACTTACAGGTCGTGGAACTATGAATCCTGAGAACAGGTCCCAGATGGAATAGAAGAAAGACGAGATAATGGCCGCAACGTTGTAGTTAGGGGAAATAGCCACAGTAACCATGCCATACAAGACATAGTATAGTAATGAGAAGAACAAGAAATATATGAACCAGAATAGTTTTTCAACTGTCCAGTCGAATCCCATCATGGAGTAAACAATGAGACCGTATATGAGTGATTGGACGAATACGTAAGGGATCTCGATGAGAAACTGCAAAAAAGTAATTAAAATGTACAGTATTTGAAAGTTTTTAAAATTTTCAGACCCTCAACATGTAAAACCACTCACTTGTGAGAATGCATATGGTAATGCTGAATACATTCCAGCTGCCTTTTCTCTATAAAAGACTAATCTTTCAGTAGCCACCACAGGCTGTACTGTGGAAGCATATTGGAAACCCAAGAAGCTGATAGCGGCATACACGGAACCCATGGCATTGAAAAGATCTTGTTGCGTGTTCCTGGAATTTCATCAAATTATATATTACTACATGTGATCAAAAAGTATTAATTTTGGTATATCAGAAATGATTGACTATGATACCACTTTGTTTGTAATACTTTTACACAAATATTTGTTAAATTGTACTTTAATCTGTGTTACTGGTATCTTTTGTTATATCACATTTTATGACCCTTTTCTGTTCTACGGACCTACTCATCAGAAATAAGCTTCCTTTTATTATCCTCGCCAACTTACCATCTTGAGCCAAGATCCCAAAACATTGTTCCGAACATAAGGGCTACTAAGGTTGTGACCAGAAATCTGATGGCCGTATAAGGAGGATTGCGCCAATAGGACCAATGTTGTTTCCACAGACAAGCAATGCATTGGGTGAGAAATGATTGCGAATATTTAGTTGGGAAATATAGATCTTTCGTGCCAGGGCGTGGGACGCTTAATTGTTTGATTAGTGCTTTGTTCCTCCTGCGAGTGTTTGAACATTTGACGATTACCAAGTTGAACAACAATATAATTGTTTATTGAAAACATTTCATTGTTATGATTTTAGGCTTACATGTATAAATCTGATTTCTTGTAGTGTTCAGCAAAGTCCACTCCCAGGAGTAGTTCTTGTGCCGAAGTGGTAACTTCCAACATCCATGTAGCTGGATTGTAACCATCCTTAATCTTTTGTACTCCTTCGATTCCTTCAAAGTACTTGATCAAATGGGTTGAGTGGCGACCCAACGGTCCAACGTATATTTCTTCTCCTCCTCGTTTCATCAAAAACAACTGCAAATTCATTTTATTTTAGAAACTCATGGAAACAAAATAGGATCAATTAAATGTTCATTTACAATTGATTTAATAAAGTGCACCGCATCAAATGCTTCAAAAATGTCAATACTAGGCTGATGGATTGTGCACACAACGGTTCTACCCGTGTTGACGGTATTCCTGACCGTTCTCATCACGATCGCAGCAGCTCTTGCATCGAGCCCTGAAGTTGGCTCATCCATAAATATGATGGAAGGGTTAGCTACAAGTTCAACCGCAATCGTAAGCCTCTTTCGCTGCTCGGTTGAGAGACCATTGACACATGGCAACCCAATTAACGCTCCTCTCAAAGGGTTAAGTTCCACAAGCCCCATTACTTCCTCAACGAACATCTGCATGTATTCTCAATATGGTAATTGAAGTAAAAAATATAAAAAAAATAGAAGTCTTAATTTATGTACCTTTCTAGTTTCTGCATTAATTTCTCGAGGCAACCTCAGCCATGCTGAATAGACAAGAGACTCGTAAACGGTAACATTTGGAGAGTGGATATCGGTTTGCTCACAATAACCAGAAATCCTAGCAAACGTGGCCTGGTTCTTTGGATACCCTGAGATTTTGATATTCCCTTCAATATATCCTCCCGTTTTCCTTCCCGCTAACACGTCCATCAGAGTTGTTTTGCCAGCTCCACTAACACCCATCAAAGCTGTAAGTACACCAGGTGTAAAAGCTCCACTCACGCCCTTCAATAAGTCCAATTTATCTTCGGTCGCTCCTTGAGCTTTCATTTCCTGCCCGATCAAAACAATTATTAGGTAATTAATTTATTGTTTATTTGCAACTTTTTGAACACGAACACACCGCTGGCATGTCAACTGAATATTTGATGTCATCAAACGTGATGGAATGTGGTTCAAATGGAAGGATCATTCCTCCTTTACGCGTAATTGCATCGCCATTTTGGGTTTCATCATCCGTTTCTTCTGGTAATACAGCTTGAGGCTTCTCATAAGCTGCACCATTTTTCATTTTTTTGCGAATATTAGTTAATTGTGATTGAATAAAAGTTAAAGAAAGAGCAGAGGAAAAACTCACGGCCGAGGAATGTGAGAGCAATAAAGAATAAGATATTAAATAGAACTACGAATCCGATGACAGCACCAAGACCAATCCAATACCAGTTTGCCTCCAGAAAAAACCCACGAGACCGCAAAACGAGTGTTCCCAATTCGGTTCCGTTTATCAACTACAAAATGATAGTAACACAAAAGTTTAGTATAAATTAATCCACATATAATAATTAATGCATCTGACTTACTTTGCTCCAACTGTGCCCCGTGAATTCATTAACAAGAATCGCATTCTGAGCATACATCAACGGTGAGGCCCAGTATCCCCACAACCACCAACTCTTCACATCCTCTGCCGAACCAATTAAAATCGACAATAATGAGGAAAAAAAAAAAAACGACCCATTTCCATTTTTACTGTAAGAATATATGATAACTTTCAACCTATAAAATACCTCGTGAAAGAACAAAGCCACCTAATGTATATAGCAAGAGCAGAGCAAGCAAAGCGAACGTGTTCGCAACAACCATGTCTCTACCAGCTGCCCCGATAAATCTAAACAACGCTAACGCTTCCTGGTAAACAAATAAAAGCAGCAAATACTGCTTTGCTAGCCTGTGATTATTTATTAATACTCTTGAAGATCAGTATATATGTCAAATTACAGTACGACCTCGATAATTTAATACTCCGATTCACAACTCGTACCTCGATACATTAGGATCAAATCCGATTACATAGTAGGTGAGAAATGTCCATATAGCAACTTCAATGAAGGTCATCGGTATTTTCAACAGCCACGAGGGTAGACCATACGCCCATGCTGGGAAAAAATACATATCCCTTTGTTTGTAGAAAACGGGAAGCTTGTAAATCGTCATAGAAAGCTCCGACATCCCGTTGAACATAATCACGATGACAGCGAAAAACAGAGCACCAGTGTACACACCTCCGTCTCCAATAGTGTTTTTACTCATCTCGGTCCGAAAGAAGAGTGTCATGGCAATAAACGACATCAGAATGAGCTGAAACCAAATATGAAACGCGTTTATATATTACTATAAATATATATTCAAGCTTATAAATTGATACGTACCTCAAAAATCCTGAAGAAAAAGACAAACGCGTTTCTCTTCATCAACAAGATTTCTCTTTCGGCGCAGGCTTTTAGGATTTCCTTTTTCCCTAGTCCATACTTTTGTGTCGTCAAAGCTTTAGGATGGCTTTTGGTCTTATCGAATGGAACTGCCAGCTCATCACCGTATCTTCGGCCAACGGCAGATGACTTAAATGCCTCTGCAAATTCCGTGACTGAAATGAATCGGTAAAGCTCGTCTTGATGTGCCCAATATTGTGCCTGGTCTTTTATTGACGTTACCTGCAATATTGTTTGTAATTTTATTAGAACCAATTAAAGACGATATGTCTTTTTTTTTTTTTTTTTATAAAATTGCTTGATATTTGACTAGTATCGCACATGACTAAAAATAGCAGTACATATTTGATCAGTATCGTACATGACTGAAAATAGCAGTGCATATTAACTTATTATAACATAGTTTTGCTTAATTACTTCTTGCAAGAAATCAGCGACTCCTTTTCTGTTTGGGCATTTGAAGCCCATGGATTCAAAAAAATCGAGCACGTTTTCTCGAGGGCCTTGATAAACAATTTGGCCGTCGGCTAAGAGCACAATGTCATCAAACAGATCGTAAGTCTCGGGGGCCGGCTGAAGGAGGGAGATAAAAGCGGTGCCCTTCAGAATGTGAACATACTGTCGAAGCATATTCACTATTTGGTAAGTCGTTGAACTGTCGAGCCCGGTTGATATCTCGTCCATGAAAAGTACCTTTGCCGGCCCGACAAGCATCTCCCCTGCATTTTTTTCAGTTCAGTAAGTGTCCAACTTATTTTAACAAGAATTGTGAATTCATTCTTACACATGAGCTTATGTTATTTGTTTACCAGTTGTGACACGCTTTTTCTGTCCACCGGAAATTCCTCTTATCATTTCATCTCCGACTAAAGTGTCGGCGCAAACATCGAGACCTAAAACCTTAAGAACGTAATTTGTGGTGACACTCGCTTCATCTCCTTCAGTTGCTGATGCCTGCGTTTGATGAAAATAGTTTTGGAGTAAACCAAATTCTATGAATCAAACTATTTGAATTCTTAATAAAATGTATTTAGTCTATTGTGTTTTATAGGCTTCTACATTTTTAGTCCAAGAGCCCTTTTGTTTTGTGTTTTCATTCATTATGAATTGATTCTACCTCAACTATTATAAATATGAACCCATGAAGTGTGGTCGAATATAATCAAATTTTTTTTGTATTCAATCTTATTTTTTTACAAAGCGACATTAGAGCAAAGTTAAAAAAATTTATAATAATAAAAATATTTAATCAATTTGTTTTTCTTGTTCCTCGTTTCAATGGAGAAAAATTAACTTATTTTGAGTAATCTTATGAGATTATGTCTTTAATCTCAAGACTTATGGAGCGTCGTCGAAAATGGTGTAAGAGCACCAGAAGATTAGTCCGGTTTAACCGCCACTTAAAGTGATCTTGAATAGCTCAAAACAAAAGGATCGAAAATCACTTTTCTTAATTTACCAAGCACTTGAAATTCATGTTTATAAAATAATTTCGAAGGCTGCAAGTACTCAAGATGCATGGAGAGTGTTGTATACAACCTATATTGGCCAAGATCAAGTAAAAGAAGGTGCATCTACACTCTCTAAGAGTGGAGTTCGAGAAGTTGAAAATGCGTGACTATGAGAAATCTCAAAATAATTTACTTGAGTGGCTTCTGTTTCCAATCAAATGGCTTCAAGTGGGGAAGCCGTAAAAGCTCAACGAGTAGTTGAGAAAATCTTACGAAGCATGCCAAGTAAGTTCGACTATGTTGTTGTGGCTATCGAGAAGTCACAAAACCTTTCATCAATGTCCATAGAAGGCTTACAAGGAAAGTTGGAGGCTCACGAGGATAATATCCTTCAACAAAATCCTCAAATTAATTGTACTTAATATCAAGTCCTAAAATCCTATTCTCTTCTACGGGAGATCATGGCTCATATCGTGGTCGAGGAAGAGGCCGTAATCAAGGAAGCGGTCGTATACATTCCTACGATCAACAAATGCCAGAAAAATAGATAGAAGACTCTTGAAAGGAGGAGAGACAATCTTTCCAAAATTATCAAGGAGTGACAATCTTTCCAAAATTATCAAAAAGTGACAAATCTAAGTGTTGATCAGTTGTCAAGGAAAAGCTTTAAAATCATCATATTGCGAAAATCAGGTTGGGATTGAATAATTTATTTCCTATCAAACTTGATATCGTAAATGCCACTTTTTAATCTCACTTCTGAAGATCAAGTTTCAAAATTATGACATGAAAGATTTGGGTACCTATATTATCGAAGTTTAAAGGAGCCATTAAGAAATGAAATTGTTCAAGGTTTGCCCAAGATTGATATGTTCGATGAAGTTTGTGAGAATGTCAGTTTGGAAAGAAACATCATGAATCTTTCCCATCTAAATCCAAGTGGCAATCATAATCACCATAGGAGATTGTGCACACCGACCTTTGTGGAATTATGCGAGGGCCATTGCTTGGAGGAAGCCGACATGTTGTTCGTCGATGATTATACAAGAAAATTTTGGGTTTTTATTGTCAAATAAAAATAATAAACTCTTTCTTGTTTCAAAGAGTTCAAGCTCCAAGTTGAAAAATTCTTTGTTTTTCAAAAAAAGAGTATGAGAAGCAATCGTGGAGGTGAATACTATATCTTCATTATTTTAATAATTTTTCAAAAATCATTGAATCAAACATGAATTGACTGCTCTTTATACACCGCAGCAAAATGGTGTCGCAGAGCTCCAAAATTGCATCATTATGTATATGGTCAGATGCATGTTGAAAAAGAAAATTTGCTGGAGTTTTAGGCTGAAGCCGTGTCTTGTGTTATTTATTTGAAAAACAGGTCACCAACAAAGAATCTGGAGAATTCAACTCCAAATGAGGTTTGGTTTAAACCAAATGTTAGTCATTTAAGAACATTTGTTTGTCTTCCATATTCTCATGTTCCAAATTCTCTGAGATCGAAACTTGATGAGAAATTTGAAAAATGCATTTTTATTGGTTATAGTTATAAGAATAAAACATTCAAGTTTTACAATCCGAAGTCAAGAAAAAATTTTGATCAACTGAGATATTCGCTTTGATGAAAAGTCTTGTTGTGAAATTTTGAACATTTTAGGGAATCAAATCAATCATATCTTCAGGTTGATGGTGATGATGTTCATCCATTGCAACCTGAGAATAAGGAAGTTGTTTAGTCTCGTCTAAATTCTCCGGTATCAAAACAAAGAAAGACAAGAAGCTTGAGGGATATATACGATGTAACTAAAGAGGTCAATACCGGGGAATATGTGTACTTTGCCTTTTTTGCAGGAGAAGATTTAGTCTTGTATGAAGAAGCCTCACAAGAAGAAAAGTGAATTGATGCTATGGATGAATAAATCAAGTTCCATTGAGAAAAATAGTACGTGGGAGCTCACTGTCTTACCTCCAAACAAAACTCCAATTATTGTGAAATGGGTGTTCAAATAAAACATCAATTTGGATGGTTCTGCTAACAAATACAAGGCAGGATCGGTAGTAAAAGACTACAAACAAAAAGAAGGTGAAGATTACAATGAGGAAGTTCCTCCCATCTCTCGACCAGATACCACTATCTCCCTTGATACTCAAACTGGATGGACTTTATTTCAAATGAATGTCAAATCGCCTTTTTTGAATGGTTTTCTTAAGAAGAAATATACCTTGAGCAACCCTAAGGATTCATAAAACAAGAAGGAGAAAATAAAGTCTACAAGCTCAAGAAGGTGTTATACGGGCAGAAGCAATCGCCTCCTGCTTGGTATGGACGTATTATAGAGTATCTTTTGAAATTCGGTTATGAATGATATCCATGCGAACACTCTCTTTACATAAAGAGAGATTCCAAAGGTGGTTTCATGATGCTGAGTTTGTATATTGATGATCTTACCATTACTGTAGATGAAATAGAGATGGTGAATGATTACAAGAATTAATGATGGGTGAATTTGGAATGACTGACTTGGGACAACTGCGTCATTTTTTGGGAATCAATATTCAATAAACAAGTGAAGGAATCTTTATCTTACAACAAAAATATGCACATTATATTTTAAAAAATTCAAAATGGAGAATTCAAATCCTGTTGCAACTTCATGCATCACTAATTTAAAGCTAAGGAAACAAGGTGAAGGAAAAATTATAGATACAACGATGTTTCAAAATCTTGTTGGTAATTTCATGTATCTTACCGTAACAAGTCCTGACATCTTGTTAGTGTTAAGTTTAATTAGTGGGTTTATGGAGAAACCTTTTTCAAATCACTGGTAGACAGCAAAAAGAATTATTCGTTATGTTTTGATTATGGTATATTTTTATGATGTTCACGTGCCTGTGAAGCTAGTTGACCATGACCATGGTGGAAGTATTGATGATTGTAGAAGTACTTGTAGTTATGTGTTTAGTTTGGAAGCGAGGCAATCTCATGGTGTTTAAAGAAGCAACCAACCTTGACGCTCTCTACCATAGAAGCATAATTTATCGCAGCATCTTTTGTTGTATGTCAAACTTTGTGCCTACAAAGAATTTTGAAAATTTTTTAAGTTCAAACAAAATGATTCCACTACTCTTTTGTGATAACAATTCAGCTAGTTTTGTTTCAAGGGATCTGGTTTTACATGGAAGAACAAAATATATTCGCTTGAGATTTCATTTCTTAAAAGAGCTTATTAATGGAGGAGAGTTAAATCTCGAATATTGTTGGACTGACGAGCAATTGGCCGATATTTTTACAAAATCACTTAACTTTTCTCAATAAACGTTGAAACTTTGGGAGTACGAACCAGATTTGGTTTACAAGAGACGATGTTTGGCCCAAATTTTATGAATCAATTCTTTGAATATTTATAAAATATATTTAATCTAGTGTGGTTTATCGGCTTCTACATTTTTGGTCCAAAAATCATATTGTTTTTTGTGTTTTCATTTATTATGAATTACTTTTTATATACCACAACTAGTATAAATAGAAATTCGGTATTATTAAAAAAAAATTATACGATCATATATTTATTTTGTATTCTTATTTCCTACAAATAGTGTGTAGACTAATACATGCAGTTACGCTTGATATCATGCTGCTAATTGGGCCAAAAACAGGTGAACCCAAACAGGGGCGGTTCCAATACAAAGTTAATATAAATACAAATCATTGGTATAATACAATAAAAGAGCACCCTGAAACTTCAAAAAATATACCTATACAATGTTAGGGTTTTTGTAAACAATTGCGGGAGTTGTGGCCAGGATTTTCTTTTGGAGGCGGGTCCGGAACGGTAAACCCCGATATTGTTTTAAAGTTATTGTTAAATGATCACTATTTATTCACTTTTAAAAAAAATTTGAAACAAATGAGAATACCAAACACTTGGATAATGCTAAGTATCTGGATTAATGTGCAATTCTCTTATTTTATGTGTCTGCTTTCTACGATTTGTTAGCTATGGTGGTGATTAAGTGTCATCAAACTTAATCTATCAATTTTAATATTTTTCTTTTATATATTTTTACCTAATTTAATAATTTTTTATTTTTATATTTTCTAGTTTAATATTTTTATTTTATTATATATTACCTAATTCAATATCTTACTTTTATTCTACTAATATAAAAATAAAATAAATAAGTCATATTTAATTAAAAAAATCTATATAAGTTAAATTAATTAATATTTATAATAAAAGTTGAAATAATTTTATTTTTAGAATATCAAATATTCTATTTAAGAGAAATACAAATTATATAAAATTATTAGAAAAGGAAAATAAATGTAAAATATATATTTGCATATCTAGTCCTAGTATAATACGTTGAAAATAATATTAAAAATTTATATGAAAAACTATTGTTTAAGTAAAAAAGGGAAGGAAAAAAAAAAGAGAGAAACAACAACAACAAAAAATAATAAATAAAAAATTATTACCCCTAGAAAAATACATATTAAATATATCCCAAACCTCCTTATCTAATGCCAATATAATGCATTGGTAAACACATATTATATTTACATGAGCAAATTAATATTTTACGCTTAAAAAAACAAAATAATTATAATAAAATAATATTACATATACTACAAGTTAAATATACGACGTTTTTTTAATAGAATTATCAGTACCTTAGATTTTATTTTTTATATCACATATTCACATGAGACGCGTGTTTTAGGTTTTATATTTTTATAAACTCAATTTTCTACGGTTTCCTTTCAAATTTAGGGTATTTTGCTATATCTCTTACAACTAATTTCGTGACTTCCAGATAAAAATATTTAAAAACTCTTGTGAAAACTAGTTTTATTGTAATTAGAACAAATAATACTTCAATTTGTGTGTAAAAATTACTTATCGTGAAAAATAATCTAGGTGTAAATTAAAAAAATAATATTACAATTTGTGTGTATCATTTTCAATATTAATTTTTTTAATATTTATAATGAGTATTACTCTTTTCAACATCCCTCGTACTATGCGGTGTTGAACTAGTATCATAATATATTACATTCCACCACTAAACTTTAAAATCATATTTATTACACTCTTAAATTTATATATTTTCAAACCCCCCTATAATTTCATATATTTACAAAAAGACCCCATATTCTAAATTTTTAATTCTTTTGGGACGGGCTGGAGCCCAGCCCAGCCCAGCTGTGGCTTCGTCCCCGTGGCCCCCGCCAAGTATCACGCAGATCGGCCAAGAAAAGAGTGGTGAAATTGATATTTTATTTATTTATTTTGTGTGTGTGTTTCGGAAAAAAAAGGTGTGTATTATTACTTTACTTTTACCTTCATGAAGATATCAATATCCGGATCAGGTTTGATATTTGCTTCTTTCTCTCTCCTTAACAACTCTGCCAACATCTCTGTTCAAAACTTTAAATAGTCAATACACTGTAAATAGTAGTTACTAAGTTATAGTTAAGTTTACAGTTTATCAAGTTATTTACGAACCGTAGCGGGACCCAACACCCTGACACCTGGCAGAAAATGCTAAGGTTTCTCTGACAGTCATCTCTCCAATATGCAGATCATGTTGGCTGATATACGATGCTGTTCTTTGGGGCACAAACTCATCCATCCCATGTCCATTGTATGTCACCAGACCCGAAACCTGGTTAAGTATAATAGTTAGAACTGCGCAAAAATCGGGACCAAAATTTCGAATCTGTTTTTATTTACTTTAAGAGCTGGATCTAGCTTTCCCGCCAAAGCCTGCAGAAGAGTTGTTTTTCCAGAACTTGGAGGGCCCAAGAGCAGAGTCATCCTGCTGGGTTTGATTATCCCACTGACATCCTTTAGGATCGTAAATGGCTTCTTTTGGCTTGGAAGTATATGCAGTGTGTTCAATATCCCCTGCAAAATTATTACAGATGAATAAATATATATCAGCAAGATGTTAATATTACCCTCCAAGTTCATTAGCCCAGTTATAACAAAACTGATTTATATTTTGTAATATTATTATTATTTTTAATTAGATTAAACTTCTGGGGTAGTTTCTATAATTATTTCTAAAATATTTCTCAGTTATTTGCCTCTATCATGTTGATATTGAAATTGACAAAAGTAGGCAGAGCCCTGCTTGCACTATAGGCCTCTGCGTCGATGTTTAGATGCTCAAACCTCACTTCAATTGTTGGAATATCAATCCCAACCCTGCACATCAAAACAAAATTAAGCAATAATGTTTAACAAAATCAACTACAATTTAGGGAAAGAAAAAAAACCCAAATACCTGTCAATTCTATTTCTTAGCTTTAACAAGAATTTCTCATTATCTTCTTCAACAGTATTAACCAATCTGTCCATCAAAGTCCTCTTATCCTCAAATCCAAGATTATGAATATCGATTTCATTGGCGCCTTTCGACCCGAGAAAAAGCCCTTTTCTGAGACGAACAAAAGTGGGCAACCTTTCCAGAGCAGCCCATTTTAAGGACTCTTCATCGTCTTCTTGACGTGACGAGCGTGAAAAAACTTCAATCCCCGTGTCTCTCCATATGCTTGAGCTGTCTGCTGTTAAGCTACCACTTGCTTTATAAATATCACCTGAATGCATTTTCTTGAAAAAAAGAGAAATGTTAATGTAGTTGTTTTAATATGGAATGTTATTGCATGAGGTTTATATAGGCGAGTCCTGATGATATCTTGACTGGCTTCTTTTGGTTCGAATTGAGAGAAAAATCTGAATCGATGAAAAAAAAAATTTAATGAGATAAATTTCAAAATCATTTGGTATTGAAAATACCGTGAATAGAAGAATCGTTGTTACGTTTGAGAATTCATTACTTCTTATCAGATGTCAAAACATTCTGATGATGTTATAACTATTAAATATTGTATTTAATTGTATTTAGTTAATAAATGTAAAACTGAAGAGATAAAAAGATACGACTAAGTGTGATAAGTACATAGTATAAGAATTAGATATAAGAAATTTGTGATTGAGAATTGAAAAATAGTATTGAAATTCTAAATACTGAATCCGGCCATTGCAATGCTAGTTCCAATAACTATTAAGGGCATATCTCACATATATATATATATATATATATATATATATATATATATATATATATATATATATATATATATATATTAATGCAAAATCCTATATATCATATGTGTCTTTTTTCTGCGCTTTGTTAGCTTTGTAAAAAATTGGTGGTTCGGTGTCATCCGAGCCTAATATTAACCTAATTTAATATTTTTCCTTTTATTATATTTTACTTAATTATTTTCCTAATATTATATTTTGCCTAATTCAATATTTCTCTTTTATTACATATTACCTGCTTTAATATTTTCTTTAACATATTTTACCCAACTCAATATTTTACTTTTATTCTTCTAACATAAAAATATAAATAAGTTATATCTAATTAGAAAGAATCTTTATAAGTTGAATTAATTTTTATTTACAATAAAATTTGAAATAATTTTAATATAATTCTAAATATTTATTTAAGAAAAATATGAGTTATATAAAAGTTATTACAAAAGGGAAATAAATATAAAAAATATAAACTTAATTTTTTTTATCTAATCCTAATATAATAAATTAAATATAAAATTAAAAATATATATGAAAAACTATTAGCGCCTTATAAATTTTAATTTTTTATATCGCATATTCACATGTAACACGCGGGTGTTGTATATTTTACATTTTTTCAAACTCAATTTTCTACGGATTTTCCCCGTCAAGTTTAAGGTATTTTTATATACTTTACAAGTAATTTCGTGAGTCAGGGTAAAAAAAACTTGAAAATTCTCTTTTCTGAAAATCAGCCTTACTGTGATTAGAACAAATAATGTTCTTGGTATATCAAAACTAATTTCGTGACTAATGGTAAAAAAACTTGCAAAATTCTTAATTGTGAAAATCAGTCTTATTGTAATTAGAACAAGTAATGTTCTGATTTGACTGTAAAAATTATTTATTGTGAAAACAAAACAAATAATGTTACGATTTTTATGTACTATTTTTAATATTATTATTTTTGTATTTTTAATTAATATTACTCTTTTTTAAATCTCGCATAATATGCGTATGTCTGCTTCGAATATTTCGTTTGACAAATAAAAAATTCTGTTGTTTTGGTTACTTAGGTTTCATCCAAGCCTAATATCTACTTAATTTAATATTTTTATTTTATTATATTTTATCTAATTAAATATTTTCCTTTTATTCACCTATTAAAAAATACAAATAAGTCATATAAAATTAGTAGAAAAGATGTAAGTTAGTTATTTTAATTAAAAGATAAATTACATAAGATATAAATTTAATTAAAAAATTGTTATGAAATTATTAAATAGGTAGTGTTTATAATATAAGTTAATATAATTTTAATTTAGTAATTTTAAATATTCTATATAGGTAAATTAAGATTTATTTGAAATAATCTAAGTATGTAACGAAATATTAGCAATGAATTCAGTTGAACATAAAAATATAAAATTATATAATAATAATAATTATTATTATTATTAAACATTAATTAGACATCGGTACAATACGACACGAGTTGAGAGTATGACATCCGTTTAGGTTTTCAAAGTATGTAAGTAATATTATTAATGAATTTAATCTAAACATTAAAATACAAAATAACGTAATAATAATAATTAATAAATAGAGATTAGGCACGGGTTTAGAATATGACCTCTTTTGAACATTTATAAGTATGTAAATGAAATTATTAACGAATTGAGTTTAAACATGAAAATAAAAATTTAATAATTAATAAATAAATTAGACATGTAAAAGGCAAGAGTTGAGAATACATTATTTGATTTTTTTTCTCATTTTACATGAGAATTTGTAATTATCACAAATATCTTTTATATTTATCTTTTGATAAACCCCGTGTAATACACGGGTATTAAACTAGTTTGTTATAGAATTCGAAATAACATATCTCTAGGTAAAGGAAATGCAGGTGAAACCCAAGATTGT
Organism: Phtheirospermum japonicum; assembly: GCA_014905375.1. Taxonomy (NCBI): domain Eukaryota; kingdom Viridiplantae; phylum Streptophyta; class Magnoliopsida; order Lamiales; family Orobanchaceae; genus Phtheirospermum; species Phtheirospermum japonicum. The sequence goes on from BMAC01000579.1 coordinate 654,852, forward strand.
AGCCCCCGATAAGAAATTAAATTAATAATTTTGAAAAAAATATTTCGAACTTCGGATACTCGTTTATTTTAAAAATCAAAAATCAAATATTTAACTATCAATTTACTAAACCTAATAGTATAATGTATTATTCTATTAACATTTTTTAACTAAATTGTGGCGCTTTTATTAAAAAAAAGGAGAAAACAATCCGAATACATAGCAATCGGGAAAAAAAACAAAAATATGGATACTAGCGCTTCACAAGAAATCCCCGCTTAAGGGAACTCTTTTAAGATATGCGTATAGGGGTAGAATCTTCATCTTCAGCAATATCCGCCCAAGAACGTCGAGGCGCGATACTCATAAGGTCAAGGGCAGGAGAGGATTTAGTATCGTCAACAATGAAAGGAGTAGAAGACTCCTGTTGTACTATTTTAACTTTATCAAGTAGTTCCTGGGTACGTCGATCAGTGACAGGTTTACGAAAAAGTGGGGTGCGATATTGGCTGCCGATATTCGAATCCTCCACTATGATTCCTTCTTCAAGTGTAAGACAGTCTTTTGAGATATGTTGCGGCGATGGAGAAATCTTATTCGAAGAATCAGCTTTCACCTTATCAACATAACCGTACTCGAAGATGTTGTTGACGCGGAAGGTGGTTGGGGTTCCTCGTAAAGCACAAGCTGTCGAGAAGTGTCACAAACACTCTCAACCGACCTATATACGGTCGAATGATTCTCCCCGCAAAGTTGCGCAGGCTGTTGCTCACCACGGGTTGCGGCAGGCTGTGGCGCTGGACGGGCGGCACCATAATTGGTATGGTTATTCTTAAGATCATCTGTAGCTAGGTCGACAACAGAGTTATCGAATGTCACATGATCTGTGGGGACCACAGAGTGGTTGCTCATCACAGTCGTGTTATGAAGCATAGATTCTTCCAAATTCATGCAATCACCATTATTCAAAACGCCAAAAGCATTCGAAATCAAAGTAGAAGTAGAGGGTTTAGAGGCTTTATTTGCATGCACGGTATTCAGTTTCGCATGAAACTCTTGTCGTTGTGGTTCTTGGCGATCATTGGAAACCGATCGTCGGTGGGATCTTTTTGAATAATTAACTCTCTGCCAAGAGTCGGCGGGTGACTGTTGATCCACTCGAGGCTTCAAGGAGGTACACATATATATTTAAATACTATAAATATATTATAATAAAGTATTATTCACTTTTCAAATATAATTTAACATAAAATAGAACATAATAGCACATTATCATCCATTATTCAAATATGATTTGATATTTACAATAAGAAATAAGGATTTACAATGATATAAGAAACAAGAATTTATACTCTTTACAAAATCTTGAACTCCCAACATTATGAATACCAAAATTTAGAACCCCTAGTCCAAACAGGCCTTAAGGTTTGATCTTAACGATTCGACTTCCTTCATGATTGGTCCAAATGACAAAATTTCAAAACTGAACCATTAATATTGGGATGGTGACATTTTAATACCGTTATATATACCTGGTGGAAAATATATCCAATAACTTACAAAAATAATAACAATTTAATCTCAATTTCGTTGGCAAAAATTATTCGCAAGAATCTTTTAATTTTCATCCACAATTGATGATTTTGATCAATTTGGATTTTCTTTTTTTTGCCAAGTCAATGCTGGCGAACATATATATATATATATATATATATATATATATATATATATATATATAGG
>BMAC01000579.1:667014-677989 GCA_014905375.1 Phtheirospermum japonicum
TGGAACCAAATGTTTTAAATAAGTTTACACGTTAAAGATCATAATATAATATTTTAAACAATTGTTAAAGAAATTAATAAGGTAATACCTGAAGTAAGACAAAATAAATCTTAAGAGTATAAAATGAAAAAGTGATGCTTGGTGGAGCAATTCGCTCCGAAGAAACAACTCATAAATATATTCATAATATGTTAAATTACTTAATTATCCTTTCAAATCTTATACTAAAATATATTGACAAATATGGTAAGTTACAATGTTAACTCTAATCTTTCAAATTGAAATGTATTAACGGTAAGTTAAATAATTGTGGAGAGATTTTGGGGCTTTCAATATTTAAATTGGTTTAATCGAATTATATATATATATATATATATATATATATATATATATATATAGGATTGGATTCAAATGAGAACCCCTTCATTATATGTGAACCTATGGATTCATCCTGACCTTAAATCTAATAATATATTGAGAACCCCTTCATTATATGTGAACCTATGGATTCATCCTGACCTTAAATCTAATAATATATGTGAACCAAATTTTTTCTATTTTTAAATTCATTAAATTAATTATATGGTAAGAAAGGGTGTTTATGTAATTACACATAGGCCAAGAATCAAATAAAAATCCAATCCTACGTCTCTACCCAGTATCTTCCCAAAACCCAATCTCATTAACCCTAATCTGCTCTCTACCCGTACACGCCGCATCCACCATAAATCCCTCTCACTCAATCTGACTCCCATGTCTCCTCCGCCCCTGCAAACGACGTCGTTCCATTTCCCCACCACTGCCGTCGCCGCCGCTGCAAACCCTCTCACTCAATCTACTCCTACCCAATCCCCAGAACAACACTGCCCCCCCAGAACAGCACTGCCCTGAACCACTTCAGCGGCAACCACCGTCTTGCACCTCTGTTCGCCGCACAATTCCCGGACCCGCCGCAGCAGTTCAATCGGCGATGCATCACAAAGGTCTCAAACGATGCCGCACCGGCAATTCCGCCGCCGCAAGTACTGGCGGCGGCGGCGTCTTCTCGTCGGCTCAGCACGATGGTTTCCGGAACTTACCCGACGCGGCTTCTCAATTTCTGGTGCTGTTCACCGTGTATCCACCACCACACCACCACCTTTAAATAATATATATATTCAAAAGCAGAGCAAATCAGAGCAGGTGATCATTTTTTCTTACATATATAATCTGTTGCAGTCTTGATTTTGGGTTTTGTTTAAGCAAACTAATTAATTAGCTCTCTTATAATTTTCTCCATGGAATTAAAGCCTTGAGTTCTTTGTTTGATCCAGTAAATCAGCCCATTTTTATTTTATTTTTTTCATTACCATCTGATCTAAATATCTAGTTTGTTCTTGAGCTGCTGTCTTCATATGTCCCTGACATTTTTATTTATTTATTTATTTATTTTTGCATCAACTAATTTTTCTTCTTGTCAAATTTCATTTTTTCAGAGCTTGGAGGAATTAATTAATTAGGTGGGTTTGGGCTGGGTTTAGTAATGGGCTTGATGATATGGGCTTTGGGCTGGGACGGGCGGTGTGGCCATTTTCCGGGGTACTGGGAGGTGGGGCCACCGGTGGGAATGGTGGGGGAGGGTACATGTGGCAGGTGGCAGATGGAGAATGGAGAGTAGTTCCAAAAAGCAGTGTTAGTGTAGTTTCAAAGCACTATAACAATATTAGAAAAAGCACTCTAAGTATTGCACAGTGTAACTATATGTTCAGATTCATTGTGCTTTTTATACAGTACTGTAGTGCTAAAAATAAGTCATGTGCGATGCTTTCACTATCTAGTTTTTTTGATTTAATTATATATTTTTTTTTGTACATCTTAAAACATGCAATATGTATCTTAATTCGTAGATCTTGAGAATGTGATTAATTTGATATATATTTCATTCAAAACGAATAAAAATTGAAAAAGTTATGGTTTTTTGAAGATTTGAGTTTTATTTTCAAATTTTCAAATTTGCAGTTTATAGACGAAATTCGCGATACTTTTTGTATACAATCGTAGTTTTTTTTTTCTTAATCTATTGTGCTTTCTAAAGAACAATGTAGTGCTCTTTGTAAACGATGATATATGTCCAAAATACCCTTTTTAATTAATTAATGCATTTTTTTACATTATTACCATGCTGACATGTCATGATCTCAACCATCAAGATTATCCAATCTAATGGTCAAGATGAGTCCCTAAGTTCACATATAATGACGGGTTCTCATTTGAACCCAACCCTATATATATATATATAGGATTGAGTTCAAATGAGAACCCGTCATTATATGCGAATCTAGGGACTAATCTTGACCATTAGATTGGATAATCTTGATGGTTGAGATTATGACATGTCAGCATGGTAATAATTTAAAAAAACCATTAAATAATTAAAAAGGGTATTTTGGACATATAACGACGTTTATGAAGAGCACTAAATTGCTTTTTAGAAAGCACAACGGATATATAACTGCAAATTCAAAAATTTATAATAAAACTCAAATCTTCAACGAACCATAACTTTTTTAATTTTTATTCATTTTTAATGAAATATATATCAAATTAATCACATTCTCAAGATCTACGATTTAAGATACATATTGCATATTTAAAAATGTAAAAATAAATAAATATAATTAAATTTAAAAATCTGAATATTAAAAGCATTGTATATGACTATTTATAGCACTACACAAGTCCTCCAGCAGTGCTTTTTTTTTTTTTTTTTTTCTTGTGTTGGCAGTGCTAGTTTTTTGGAGTGCTTTCCTTAATATTGTTGCGGTGCTTTTTTTACTAACAACCAATAACCATGCTTTTATTTCAACAACCATCACCGCCGTCCAAATCCAAGTCGCCGTCGGACGAACCAAACTCAACCAAACCCGGGCACTCTAAAAAAGCCACAACCGTCGTCCGAGCCAAACCACCACCGGAGGCCCGACTCACCATCCGAACAGCACAACAACCATCACCCATCGCCGTCACCCATCACCGAAGGACCCCGACTCACCACCCGAACAGCGCCAACAACCATCAACCGATGGCTCAGATTTCACCACCACCGACAATCCAAACCACCACCACCGAAATCGGCCAACAACCACAGCCGCATCACCGTCGCCACCTAGTGCCCCTGCCAATTTCTCCAAAAGCACCGGGGTATTCCTTCAAAAAGCACCGGCCTCAGCTTGTCTGCAATTACAACTCAGCAATTAACCAATCAATTGATTTAAAACCAACAAAAAAAAGGAAAGAAAGAAGGAAAAAAAATTCAAAATTGGGCAGGTTCTAAATCAGTGACTTATTACCTAATAGCAGACTCTTCTCTGGATTGCAGAGTGTTGAGATCGAGAAAACACTTGTTCGCATCAAGTGGGTCCTCACCTTGACCTAAAAAGGTGAACTCCTTGATGTAATTAGCTTTGAGAAGTCTAATATTCCTCTTTGGCCCCGCCCCAGATTTCACTCCCTCTTGTAATTTTCCATAGCTAAAGTTAAAGAACTTCAATATAGGATAAATTCAGAAAGCCCAGAAGAAATTAGAACCAATATGCATAATATTAACAGTAAGTGCTTTGGATTTAAAAATAAATAAAAATGGGGTTTTTGGAAGGATATGAAGGATGAGGAGATTTGATGGGCGGTCAAAGGCGATAACTTGGTCTTGAAATTCTTCGCCGAGTGTGGTCTTGATTGATAAAATGCAGCCCACTGCAAATTCTTCGTCCTGTGCTTGAGCGTCCATGGCTCTTTCTGCAATTGATGTTTTTGTTCTCTCTTTTCTCTTTTTCAAATTAGTTTTGCTATTTAACAGGTTTCCTTGTTGTCGCTATTGTGGACTCACGTTTTTGTGATGAAAGTGGCGAGGTTGTGTATCCACCACCAGGCGCACCCCACAACCGAAACGCGAGGGTGCTGCCGTCGATGGCCGATGGAGGAGGGGGTGCTGCGCCGGCCGTTTCCGAATTTTGAGAAGAAAGGAGAGAATGAAGGTGGGGATAGAAGACGGGAAAGGGGGACGGGATTTGGTAGGGTTTGTTTGGTATTTAATATGATTAGGGGCCTTTGAAAATTACATTAAACCCCTTGGCCTACCATATTAATAATTTAATGAATTTAAAAAAATAGAAAAAATCTGGTCCGCCACAAATGATTAGATCTACGGTCAAAATTAGTCTTTAGGTTCGCATATAATGACGGGGTTCTCATTTGAACTCAATCATATATATATATATATATATATATATATATATATATATATATATATACGGGGTATATTTTATTATACGTATTTTTAACAAAAAAAATTAAAAATACTCAAGTTATAATTCGAATACGCCTTTCGAATCGAATGCGAATCAATATTCGCATTCGTATATTAAATGAATACGAATGATCACCGAATTTGACAAATACGAATCGAACATGCAAATATTATGTTCGATTCGCTTAATGTACAACCCTAAGTACAGGTGAATCTTATTATTATCATTATTATCATATTTATTAATAATAGTAATTGTTATTTTAATACATTTATTATCATCATTATCATCATATTTATTAATAGTGGTAATTATTATTATTATTATTATTATTATTATTATTATTATTATTATTATTATTATGTGATCGAAATATAATTATCATTTTGAAGTAAAATATAAGTTAAATGATTTTAATTTAATACTTTAATAATTATTAAGTGATAAAAAAACTATTAAAATGTTATATTGGCAATATTTATTCTTGCAATATACATAAAATCAAAAACTATTAGTAGTCGAATAACTATAAGTAGTCGAATAAGACTACAAATCAACTTCATGTAGGGTTGTAAATGAATCAAACCTTTTGATTTGATTCATAATCGATTTTCTTTTATCGATACGAATTCGAATTCGATTTATCATATTTAGTCACTATCTATTAATAATTTTTTAATTTTTAATTTTTAAATACTTATTTTTAAATAATATATCTATTTATGTATGTGTGTGTTTGTATAATGTAAACAAAATTAATGATATTATATATATTTAAAAAGCTTATCTAAAATCAAGAAGTTATTTAAATAAATTTAACTACTATTTAAATAAATCAAATTTATTATATTTGCTAATTTATTATTTTGTAATATTTTGTACTCAATAATAATATTTAATTATGTACACACACACATACACACACACACACACACACATATATATATATATATATAAAATACTTAAATTTTACATAAATAAATGTAATCTTTTGTGTTATATATGATACGTGGATGTCTAATCGAGTATCATCAAAAGATAAACAATTTTACTTATTATACATAAAAAATGTGTACAAAATAAAATTATTATTACTTTTTTAAAAATGAAAAAGGAACACACAATCATCATTAATGTAGTTTATACAAATATTAGATACAATAATTATAATTAAAAATTCTAACCTTCAAACATACAATATTAATATAAATTAATGGATTTAAATTACTACTAATAATAATAGAAGTTTTTCATTTGGCGGAAAAAAGTCATGTTATTAATTGTGGTAAATATTATTATTATTATTATTATTATTATTATTATTATTATTATGTGAGTGAAATATAGTTTGAAGTGAAATATAAGTTAAATGATTTTAATTTAATATTTTAATACTTATTAAGTGATAAGAAAAACTATTAAAATGTTATCTTGACAATATTTATTCTTGCAATATACATAAAATCAAAAACTAATTAGCATCAAGAGACTACAAATCAACTACATGTGGGGTTGTATATGAATCAAACCTTTTGATTTGATTCGGTAATCAAGTCACTTTTATCAATCCGAATTCGAATTTGAATTTTTATTTCGATTCGAATTATTAACGAATACGAATATGAATATTCACGTATTCGAGTTAATATAAATATAATTACATATACACACTTGTTTATTAATATTAAATTACGAGTTAATACAAATATATACATGTTTGATGTAAAATAATCAAATCAAAATTATATGAGTCATAACAAAATTAAATTATAAACCAGATAATACAATAGGTGTAGTTGAACATTTTTCATTTTTTTACTAAATAATTATTTATGTGCATTGTATGGATTTTAAAATTCAATATAATTTTATATTCAATCTAAGATTTTTTATGAATTTCAAAAAAACCAACTGTTCAGTTTAGAATTTGATGAATTCTATAAAATTCAAGTATACTTAATTTCATGCAAATTCTCACGAAATTCATTAAATGGTGAATTTCTATGGATTTGAGAGTTATAAGGATACACTTACATAATTACAATATTATATTTTTTCTTGATTTCAAAATATATGTAATATTTGGTAATATTTCCAATATTCCCGGTAATGTTTTAATTTTAAATTATAAAATTTGAAATAGTTATTTAACAAATTTGATAGTAGAATAAATATTTATATTCTAATTATATTTTTGTCTAATTTTAAAATATTTTGAGATTTACTTTTTAGTTTTTTAAAATATTTGTGATTTATATTTGCTGAATATATAAAATATATAACTTTAACTGAAGCATAATAATAAATATTACCGGCATACTTTTTTTATAGAAACCTAATTTATATCTTCATTGAATATATAAAATATTGCTAGTATATTTTCAATTATTATTGTTAATGTGTCATTGAATTAATTTTGAATATAACATAGTTCTTATTCTAATTAATTATTTTACTATATAATAACCTCATAATATATTAACTGTTAAAATATAAATAATATTTTACTCAATATATAAATAATATTAGTTTTTCTTAATTAACAACGTTCACTGTAAACTCAATATATAGTAATTTAAGAATAATTACGTTCAATTTAGTATTATATATATATATAATTAAAAATAAATAAAATCAGTTACATGATTGTAAAAACTCTAAATAATTATTTAAAATGAGTTTGATAATAAAAATAATTAATTATCAATAGTAAATTACGAGTTAATGCAAATATAAATACATTTATACACTTATATGATGCAAAATAATATAATCGAACTGTATTATGGAATAATAAAAATAAATTATAAATAATCTAATTTAATAGTTATAATAGAATATTTTAATTCTTTGATTAAATAATTATTTATGGCATTGGATAGATTTAAAAAAATAAATACATTCAGTTTTATTCGCAATCTTGAGTTCTATGGATTCCACTATATCATATGTTTATAAATTTAAATTCTATAATACTTTAGTATCCGCAATTTCATATAATTTCTCATCGATTCATTGAGCTGTGTATTTTTATGAAATTATATTGACCTGCGAGTTAAAGATACACTTACATAATTTTCTACCAGTTTCATTATAACTATTATATATTTTTTTTTATCTAATATTGAGATATTCTATATTATTTTATACAATTTTCTATGGTTTTAGATTTTTTTATTTTAAAATATACTGAATAATTATTTAGAATTAAAATATACTTTTTATTTAACTACTTCTTAATTTTTATATTTATTTATTATTTTATAATATTCTTAAGCTTTTTGAATTTATATTTGAGACTTATTAAATAGATATTTTGATTTATAATGTTATCATACATATCGTACCATTTGGAAAAATATATTATATAGTTGATATGAATAGAAAGTAAAGATTTTACACTATTATTTAACTTATATATTGTAGTACAATTATAATTGTTATTAAATATCACTCCCTTGTATTTAATTTTTGAACTTATTATTTCCCATCCTCACGCCTATACATAAGGAAGCCAAGAAGGACAAATTTAATTAGATTTTCTTAACAATTGTTTTATCCAAATTTAGTTCTTTCCATAATAATTAAGAAGGGCAAAAAAGTAAATACAAAATTAGCAAAATCATATAACTATAAATAATCCTTAATTATGCATTTGAACTTACCTTTTTGTATTTGTTGTTTCGGAGCAATTCCCTCCATGTAGCATTATTGAAAATGAAAAATAAAATTAATGGAATGAATTAATTTACTGTGGAATGATACTGATAGTTCAAAACTTTAATGGAATAATAAATTTTGTTACTTTAGTACAACACACATTTGGAAGAAAATGACGGATGGAAAGTTTTTTCTTCAAAATTTTTTATTATTGGCTTATCAACAACTTGTTCTAATTAATAGATAATCATTCCTTATGCACATTAATTTAATATTTTTTTTGTGAAATGATGAAAGAAACATTTTTCCTTTGATGCTATTTGGAGCCAAAAGTACATGAGGATTAAAAGTTTATTTTTCTATTTATTCAGTTAAAAACAAATGTTAATTTATGCTATTGATTTGGATCAAATTGATCATATTTGAGATTATTGTTGGAGTTAATTGATTTGATTATTGACCGAAATTCCAGTCATCCCGCCTCTAACTATTTTGCATTTGTTTCGTCTACAAGCCGTTTTGATTTCTGAGTCGGTTTGTTTCTTAGGTTTTCCTATAGAACGTGTGTGCATGCACTACCTATAATTCAGCCAATCTGAAATCCAATTAAAAATATAAACTGTGTTAACATTAAAACTAATTTATCAATAATATTATTACCAACTTAAACCTAATGTTCCTTGACAATGGCGTAAAAAACTTGACCGCTTCCTAGTTTAATTAGGAATTGGTTCGAGTAATAACTTATTTGTTAATATACTCTATCTAAACGCAAGTATATGGTGTAAAAGTACAAAAGGAGTAAGTAAAACCCCATAAAGATCATGTAACGATTTTATGTTGGTAAGTAATATAATACGGATAATGTAATTTTATCTAAATGATATAAAATGATTAGTGTTTTGTTGTTACAAACGGCGATCATAAATTAATTAAACTAAGAAAGTACCCAAGATCAAAGCACAATTAGTAAAATTGAGAAGTTTAAGTGCTAAGGAATATTTCGGGATTTGGAGTAATAATAAATTCCTAATGTTCATCTTTATCAATCTATCAAGTATATTGTGATTAAATTCACTTATAAACCAATCACAATTGTAGTTTAATCATTCTCTCGAAGTGATTAAACTGTAGATTATGCATATAAATGTTTACGATTTCACTATTAAACTTGAAATCATATTTAAAACTCATAAATATTTTAAAATCTTTATGACTTCACTATTAATCTCATAATCTTTCGGTCTTGTTGATTATTGTGTTTCATGTTTGAAAGTCTATTGATAAACCTCATATCTCGAATAATGATTTATCAAACTATTAATTTTTACAGGTTGTCAATAAATTGTAACTTTTAGAAACACAAATGTTTGTCAAGCACTCAAGAACCAATAAAACCAAAACACGAAAATATGCAAAAGGATCATAATTTAATTGAAAGAATAATCAATATATTTTTCAATCATCATTCATCCCAAAACCCAAAATAAAGGAAAATTAGCTAGACATGTTCATAAACTCATATAGACCATTCATCGAACATTTAACATTCATAATGATAAACAAAGATAGAGATAACCGTAATGGTTGATGTGGATCTTTGATTCCAATTGCTACTCTTTTCTAAGCACTCTAACCCTCAAACTCACAAATTCTACACTAACTATGGTGGGTGATGTTTATTGATGACCCCTGATGATTCTAGATAGCTTCTTGGCCACATGTTATAGTTCAAAATAAGATCCCAGCCATAAAATCTTATTATGAGCTGTTTTATAATGTTTTTGACCAGTTATCGACCGTTAACTTAGTCGCTAACGGTCTTCTTGAGAGCAGTGCACAATAGCGACCTCACTATCGACTTCTACTCGAGTCGCTAATATTCGTCGTGGGATTGGTGCATAGTAGCGACTCAACTATCGACCGCTCATGTGGTTAAATAGTGGTTTTCTAGGCTCCGTTGGTCTAGTGGGCCCGTGGACTATCATCTCCAAAAACTAAGGTGGTGAATGAATGTGTATCCATTTCAATCTTCAAATTCTAGTGAAAAAGTGATAATTGAGAATGCATTGGTTTCGTGTGAAAATTGAGATGAAGTTTGGATGAGTGATTTTTCAAATATGTTTTTAGATATATAATAATTTGAAAGTTGTTAGTGGTAGAGTCCACTTTTAATATATTAATTTGAATATATATTATAATATTTATAAGATTGATGGGTCTTATTATATATAAATAATTTTAAAATAGTAATATTTTAAATAGATTTGATTGTAGTGGTCGGTCCATATTTTAAAAAAGGATGTGACTGATATGTTTTGAATGGACGAAATTAAACAATTACTTTTTTTTTTAAATTCATATTGGCAAAATAAGGTGTGTTGGGAGAAAAAGAAAAAAAAGAAAAAAAGGAGAGTTTTTCACAAGGCCCATGTCATGATTTTTACTTCGTAAATTCATTAAGGTTAGGTATACCAAATAAAAGTGTGATTTCTATGTTGTGCATGGCCATGCCTAAGGACATGTAAAATCATAATTATTGATACAGGACTTTTCCACAGAAAAGGGGAACTGTTCAGATGGAATCATAATTAATGCAAAGAAGAGGCGTGTTTTACCCAATAGGCAAGAGTTTGAAGCAAGATTTCTCCAATTTCGAATACTGGACGTTCAGAAAATTAGCTGGATAGATGACCCTCGTAGTCTGTTCTCGACCGAGATAGAACTTTCCACTTCCAGTTCTTATGCTATTATACCAATATGAATTAAAAAATAATTAATTATTTAATTTTTCCTTTTGAATGTTTTGATTTGAAAAATGGAAATTGCGAAAACGATGATTTAAAAAAAAAAAAAAGAAATCATGAAAAATATAATTCTAATTTTCTGAATAGTTGAAAATTGAATATTTATTTTGAAAACACATCCATAAACCACATAAAACTCTCAATACTTTCCGGCCAGTATCTCGGAAAACAACAAACATATAGTCATTTATGACTGAACATTTTTCAAGTAGCGACAAACCA
>BMAC01000579.1:678451-728455 GCA_014905375.1 Phtheirospermum japonicum
TGAATAAACAGACATCTTGACAGGTTTTTAAATTTGTCAGTTTAACAAAACTTGTATATATAGAAAAAAAAAAGAACCCAATAATTTAACTCGGTAAAAAACCAAAAAAAGAAAAAAAGAAAAGAAAGAAAGAAAGAAAAGACACAAAATGATGACCAACACACATATTATAGCTGATACGACAATAAATACCTAGGTCGGTAAAATATGAAGGGCCTTATATGGGATTTATGAGGCGACCCTCCCGTTTTAGGAAGGGGGCAATTCCTTTTTATGGGGGTGGGGGGGGTGGGTTGGGGGAGTGTCGTTCTCTTATATTAGGGTAGCGGATCTTATCAGGTGAATGATATTATAGCATATCGGTACTGAGTGGTAGCTCTGTATTGAGAGCTGGGCTTTATGGTTAACATGGTTTTTGGCCCCGTTGAGCTGATATGGATTATCGTATGGGGTTTTGGTGGACTAAGGTTATGGATATAGTTATTGTCCCATGGTGATTATAGTAATTAAACGGGATTTCTAGTATTTATGGTAACTTAGCATACAAGAGAAATCATAATTCTAAGTTGGTCACAATTAATGATATTATAGTTTTAATAGGAGATGTGAACCCTAAATTGGGAACACGTCTCTTATCTATATAAAGAGGACTCAGGCCTCATTATTTTCTTTAAGTTGATTTTTATATCCTACGTTTTGAGCTCTCGCGGATCTCTCTCGAACAATATCTGACTTAAGCATCGGAGGGACTACGCCGGGGCCGTTCATCTTGGGTTCTGTTTTGCAGGTTGACCAGGTCACTAGGAGCTTTTTGGAAGGCTATCAAGTCGCCTATTATATATTTTAGGTTATTACTTTCTTTTCTTGGTGAACCAATCTTTTTGGTTGCATTAAGTGGCGCCGTCTGTGGAAAAGAGGGCATCGAGTCCTTGAGCAAAAGACGTGAGAATCTCAATGAGTGAACCATGAATGGAAGAACTATCACACCTGAAACTTTGAATTTTGACGTGGAGGAAAGTATGGTGAAAGAGGTAGACAAAGTTAAATAGAACGAGGAGGAACAAACATCACCTCAAGGGGAAATAGCAAATCAAACGACCACGACAACACCACCACCTTTGCCATGGAACGAAAAGGTGGAAAAATCAAGAGAAAGAAAGAAAAAGACTCCAAAAATAATCAAACAAAAGGCTATTCACATAGGAATAAAAGAGTGGAAGGAGTTACCAAATGGGAGAACTTTCCACGTCGACAAGGGATTCATTGAGTGATTGATGGGGTTGGTGCCTCCGAGTAAAATGGAGAAGTTGGAAAAGATTTTAGCATGCGAGGACTTTAGCGAGGTTGATGAGTCTAAAGAGAAAGATGAGGAATATAGGCCGGAATAACTAACTTTAGACCAAAAGTAGAGTAGAGAAAGAGAACCATGGATGCCAGATCCCGAGTTAACTCGAATCAAAAAAATGGGGCGATATCCGATAGAATACCCGTCGTCATTCGATGAGAAGGAGAGTTACGACAACATACAATTCCTGGGTAGCAATCTGCGAAAGAAATCCTACAAACAATAGACCCATCAAGATACGGAAGAGGATAAGGACGAGGCATTACCAACCTCCCGCGTGTTAAGAGATATGCAGGAAGCAGTGCGAGCATTACAAAAAAGGTCGCGGGATCAGGAGGTGAAGAATCAAAGGGCCACCCATTCTCAGAAAGGATATTAAAAGCGGCATTACCACTTATGGATCCCACAAGTCATGTACAAAGTTTTGAGAATGAGGCAGTGTTGAGGCAGGATATGGACGTTGTGGCATGTAAGGCCTTCTTATCTATTTTGAGAGGGATATCACAAGATTGGTTCCACCAACTGACTCCCGGGAGGATCACTAGCTTACAGGTCATGAAGTCATCTTTTTTAAAGAAATTATCTAGTGCTAAATTACCCATGGAGACTATGCAATCTCTCTTTTCAATGGTGCAGCGGCCTGGGAAAACTTTGAAGAATTAAGTGGCCCAGTTTACTAGAGCTACTTTGGAAGTGCCCGCGGCCACAAACAAGATGAAAGCAGGAGCGTTACACCAAGGATCGAGAATGGAAAGCAGGAGCGTTAAAAAAGTTGTTGGCTAAGTGATATGCACATACTTTCGAGGCGGTTTCGGATAGGTGTGTAAAATACATACACGTAGAGGAGGCGGAAGAAGAGCATAAATTACGTTTTGGACAAGAGGTCGTAGAATCTGAAAGAGTAACGCCTAGGAGGTTGGAGCCTAGAAGAGATTCAAGGCAAGCTGCTCGAGCACTATTGACTCCAGGAATGGATTGCAGAGGGGCAACAAGAAGTGGAGGACAATTATGTAGAGAAGACAACTTCACACCCTTAGCATTCCCACAAGTAAGGGTGTTCACAATTATGGGGCACCAAATACCTGACGATATCAGGTGGCCGGAGGGTTACACACCCATTCCTGCTAACCTAAAGTCTAAATTCTTATGTAGGTTTCACAATAATTATGGGTATTCAACTGAGCAATGCAGGCACTTAAGGGAGGATATTGAAAGGTTAATTAAAGTAGAGCACTTGAAAGAGGTAGTATACATAGATAAGGAACCTCGAGAACAAGGGAAACCATTGTCCCCGCCACCTTTAGGAGGACCTCCGAAAGCGCAGGCAGAGGGACACCCACGACAAGATAGGCAAAAACGGGTTGAGTGAGGGGGAGCTGCTTGGAATAACAGGAGGGGGAAATATATGATATCTGGCGGGTCAACGGATGGAGACACAAACAATGCACGGAAGAGACACTGAATTAAACTATCCGTACCTACTTTAGAAAAATAAGTTTTTCAAAGTTTAAAGTTCACTTTCAAGAGTACGAGTTCACTTGTAGGTTGGTAAGTTTAAACCAAGTGGAATCTCGAGGAAATTGACAATCAAAATTTCAGGTGTTTGTTTAGTCACAATATCACACAAGAATAAGTATATTTTAGGTTTCTGATTTTACAAACTACAAATTGAGAAGCAAGAACTATTATTGAAAACTAATTAAACTATACTAATTAATAAAACTGAATTAAAAAGCGGAATAAACTAAAAACTATAAACTAGGGTTTTAGAAATAGAAGAACAATTAAAGAAGATGAACAAAATTACTACTATAATCACTAAACATAAATAAATGAAATCAAATTGAAAGGTAAAAGATTACGATCTATATCATTTGTTGAATCTAAAGTACTCGAGCAACAAAAAGTTCAAAATCCGAAAAGAGAGAACAAAATATCATAAATCAATGATTAACTAAAAACTAACCTAAAAATTAATTAAAGAGTTTAGAGTACTTATTACTATGTAGAAATCAGTAATACTCCAGAGAATCTGGAGAAAGAAGGGCGATCTCAATCGAAGAACAAATCAAAAAGCGAAGAAATGGAGCTTTAGAACTTGTGATCTTCAATCTTCTCTCTCGATCATGAATTGATGTTATGGAGGTAGGAATTGAGCTTTATCTACGTCTTGGAACCCTAGGAGTATCCAAAAACATTCCCTTGTTGTAGTATGGAAGGATATATATAGGTTCCCAAAAAAGTATAATTAAAGTTTCCTTAAAAATCACATTCTGGGTCGGCGTCGACTTGCCGTCGATCGATGGGCATCATGATGATGGTAACAGAGGTTTTGTCGACCATTGGCATCGATCTACGGGCATCCTGTCGATGGAGATAGAGAGCTTCGTCTAACGGTTGTCGATTGGCCTGTCGACGATGTGTCGACGCTGGCCGTCAATCGACGGCTTTCTCCTCGTGTCTCGTTTAAAGGTAAATATGCTACTTTTTTGCCGATTTGCTCGTTCTTGTCTCTCAGTTCTCGCAACGGTTTGCAATCTTCATGTTTTCAGTACTGACCTTCCTCGGCTACTTAGTTGTATGGGGAAAAGAATAATCTCCCAATTGCAGCAATTACGATCAAAACATAGTAAAATAAGATGGAGATACATAAATATGAAAATATGCTCAATCTATCCAACCTATACCGAAATTAATAACAAATCTAACTAAAACACTACCTAAATATATATAAAAATCAAGACAAACGCATAATAATCAACTACCCCAAGCTTTATTAGTTTGTTCGTCCTCAAACTAACGATAATTCCAAAGAATAATAAGTATAAAAATAAGCTCAAGCAAAGATTCATATCTTGCTACATAGATAATTTTGAAAATATAGATAATTTCAACGCGAACTCAAACGCTAGACCCTTATTACGTTGTTGCTCCAAAAACAAAATAATGCATCCTCACAATGGGTAATATATATATATATATATATATATATATATATATATATATATATATATATATATATATATATGTATATATGTATGTATGTATGTATATATATATATATATGTGTGTGTGTGTGTGTGTGTACGCTCAAAAACACTCATGTATTCTTTTTAATGGGGACGTGTATACGCTCAAATCATCCAAATACATGCACAATAAACAAGCACTGAAAATCAAAAATTTCTCCATCGCATAATAAGTGTGTAACTAACAAAGTATTGGAAAAGGTCTTTACGGGTTGTAATGTAGGACCTTTGGACGGGTATGAAATATATAAGTCATGTGGCTAACTCAAGATCTAACGTGATTAATAACTCACCAAACTATTCTAATCACGAAGCAATGTGCTTCACCTCATTCAAACGATACCTCACTTAACTCTCATAATGTAGCCTTTAAACTTAGGCCATTTCCCAACTCGAAACCCAAAATCGACTTCTAAACAAACCACTTAAACAATTTAGAAGCTTGTGATATGCTTCTTATTTCAAACTCAACTCTTTCCTCTTAACATTAAGCGTCATAAGAAAATCAACAATACTAAAAACAAGCCTTTATAAGCATAGGCAACAACTCAACAAGATTCACCATCCTCTTTATTCATTTTCTTTTTTTACATTTTTTTGTTTTTCGAAGGATGATGATCCTTAACACTTATTACAACTTCTTCATAAATCCCTGATCATAATTTCAAAACACAAATAACCAACAAGAATAACTAACTCTTACCCCACACTATTAATGATGGAGGAGTTAACTCATAAACACTCATGGCTATAGGAAATGGATATTTTGCTATAAAGGGCTCATTCGGGATTTATAGTGGCTAATATATCTGGATATGGCCGGAATAAGGGTAATTTTTGTGCCAAATCGTCATATTCAAAGCTAACTACACACTGCGATTTCAAAGAGATCTTAAAACAGAACCTACTTAAGTGCATGCAAAGATGATAAACACTCTGGCTATTCAAAGGCTTTTGCATGAAGAGATGTTTAATTGACGCTGCCTTTAAGGTTTTGCGAAATTATTTGCATCCAAGTACCATTTTAAAATATATAAAAATAATAATTTTGAAAAATTTACGCACTTATACACGCTCAAAGACAAGAACCAAGAATCACACATAGTCAACTATGACAGGATAAACCAGACATACACAAATAAGCGCAGGAATAGCAATCAATCTCTTTCAAATACTAGCTATTACAAAACTACAAACTCAAATTGCGCAATTATAAAATACAAATCAATACTCAAGTACCCTACCCCTCCCTAAAAATCCTGCAATCTCCGAATTGCCATATATATATATATATATTATAAATCAAATCAAAAGAGGAAATGAATAAGAAAAATGTCCCTGAATACTAAGTAGTCGAGCCACTCCAAATAGAACTTTTCAGTCATTTAATTATCTCGAATCGCGTGATGTAGAATGTCTTGATTAACAACCTACGAAAACAAACAAGCAACAAAACAAATAACAAACTAAGTAAATTATTTTTTTATTTTCAATAATTAAAATAAACAACCCCAAAGTCAAAATAACAAAAGAAGTAAAATAACTAACAGGAATGAGCTACACAAACATCATAAGAATTCACAGAAATAGGTCTCAAGCGTGATTTGGGTCCATAAAGTAAACCGTTAAGCCTCTTGACCTCTAGAGTAAGCTCATCAATCCTCTTATTCGCTTCCGCCAAATATCCCTCCATCTTGTCAATATTAAAAATATGCGCCGCTTCATTAAGCCTAAGCTCGTGGTTATAAGATGTTAAATCCTGAATCGTCGTTCTAGTCTCATACAATTGACTATGAAGTGCATCCAATGCCTCTTCATGTTCTTCTCTTCTCACCATTCCCTACTCCATCTTTGTCTACAAGGCTTATGGTAGAACTTGGTGGTTGGGAAACGATCAAAGCGTGGCAAGGTTTTGAAGATTTTATGAAGAATAACATACTCAAGGAGTCCTAGAATTTTCTAAACTAAATAAGGTAGGATTCTGCAACACATACTTAATCAAAACATAATTATTAAAAGGAAACAGATCAAGACTCCTTAATTAAACCAAAATTACCTTAGTAAAACTTACCTTATCAAGGTGGGTGTCCAAAAGAACCTCATCCAAGATTAAATATCAAAATTTACGACCCTTGAATTAAAGTCAGTAAATGGGCCAAATCTTGGTTGGTGTCGATAGGCGTTGATCGACGAGGGGTAGATCAATGGAGACAAAGAGTTTGTCGACGATATGCGTCGATCGACAGAGCGTCAACGAGGGGCAGATCGATGGAGACATAGATTTTCATCGAACGGTCATCGATGTTCTGGTCGATCGATGCCGGTAGCACAGTGGCATCAACTACACGTCTATGCTGGCCATCGATCGATGACTTCCTCCTTGTGCACCATTTTTGATCAAATGATCAACGTTCTTCAGCGAGAATTCCTCCAACTGTTCTAAAAACAAAGAAAAACAAAGCAAAACACAACAAAACACAAAAACAACAAAATGTTAGAGAGGAAAAAATAAAGAAATTGCAAAAGGACAAAAAAAGTTTTGGTTGCCTCCCAAGAAGTGCATCATTTAACGTTGCTTGCTGGACGAGACTTCTAGCGATCAATCTTCAGCCTCAGGTGGATCCATTAACTCCACCACTTCATGATATTGATTTTTCAACATACCATTATGATAAAGCTTAACTCTATGCCCGTTGACTTGAAAAGTTGAATCCTTACTCTCATCGTACAAAGTGACTGCTCTAAACTCATTTATCTTCTTGATCAAAAACGGTACACCCCACCTTGACTTGAGATTACCTGGAAGAAACTTAAGTCTAGAATTATAAATCAGAGCCAATTTACCAACCTCTAACTTCTTATCAACAATTCTCTTGTCGTGATGCTCTTTCATCTTATTCTTTTGCATCCACGCGCTATTATACGCCTCATCTCTGATTTCTTCAAGTTCAGTCAGCTCTAGCTTCCTATAATCACTAGCTTCATCATAATTCATATTCAATGTACGAATAGCCCAACTCGCTCTATGCTCTAACTCCACTGGAAAATGACACACTTTCCCACAAACAAGCCGAAAAGGACTCATACCTAGCACCTTTTTGTATGCTGTCCTATAAGCCCACAATGCATCAATAAGCTTTGTCGCCCAATACTTCCAGTTTGGCCTCACTGTCTTCTCGATTATGGCTTTCAACTGACGATTATGGGTCTTGACTTGTCCCGGAGTCTGTTGATGATATGGAGAGAGTGGCCATCTTATGTTGAACCCCATATTTAGACACCAATTTCTCAAAAGCTCGGTTACAAAAGTGACTACCACCATAACTGATTATCGTTCTCGGGACTCCAAATATACTAAAGATATTTTCTTTCAAGAACTTAAGCACTACCTCAGCATTCGCCTTGCGTGTGGGAATCGCTTCCACCCACTTGGACACATAGTCAACTCCAACCAGCATATACTTGAGTTTGCCACTCTTAGGATATAGTTCCATGAAGTCTATGCCCCAAACGTCGAAGATCTCTACCCCCTGATTAGGCACCAATGGCATCTCATACCTCTTACCAATGTTTTTGGTTCTTTAGCAACTATTACAAGTCTTACATTACCACTGCGCGTCAGCAAATAAGGTCGGCCAATAGAACCCGGCTTGAAGAACTTTAAATGCCATCTTCTGAGATCCAAAGTGCCCTCCAAGATAATGGTGGGCATCGTTTGAACACGTATGGATCATCCCATAAGTAGCTCTTGCATTTATGTAGAAATCTCTTTGGTTCTTGGTAGGATAAATGGTCAGGCACAATCTTACATTCAAGATAATTTACTACATCAGCATACCAAGGAGTATCAACATTCTCGAGAACATATGCATTCTCATAAGGAAATAGATCATCAATCATAACATGCTCATTTAAATCATTCTCTGTCACCATCCTAGATAAGTGATAAGCTACAACATTCTCACAACCATTCCTATCTCTAATTTCAACATCAATTTCTTGTAACAATAAAATCCATCGAATAAGATGCGGTGTACTTTGAGGGTTAGCAAACAAATGACGTGACGCAGCATGATCAGTATGAACAATCACTTTCACTCCTACAATATATGATCTATACTTGTCTAGTGAAAACACAACAGCTAAAAGTTCTTTCTCAGTAGTGGTGTAATTACGTTGGGCATCATTCAACATATAACTAACATAATATCACCCTAATAAATTCATCCACACGTTGCCTCCAAATGTCCCCCACTGACTCATTAGACGCATCAGAAATAATTTCAAAAGGTAGAGTCCAATCAGGGGCAACTACAATAGGTTCTAACGTCAGCTTCTCTTTAAGTAAGGTAAAAGCATTCATGCAAGCATCATCAACCACAAAAGTAGCATCAAGAGTTAACAATTTACATAACAGGCGACTAATTTTAGAAAAGTTTTTAATAAATCGCCTATGGAAGCTCCAAGAAAACTTCTAACACCCTTAACATCACGAGGGGCAGGAAGGGTCTCAACCACATCAATTTTAGCCTTATCTACTTCCAAACCCTTTTTAGACACAATATGAACCACACAGTACCATTTTTGACCATAAAATGGGATTTTGCTCAACTCAAACTAATACATTTCTCAATACAACGCTCTAACACCCTAGATAAATTAGACAAGCAATTATCAAAAGATGAACCAAAAACTGAAAAATTATCCATAAATACCTCAAGGAAATCGTCGATGAAGTCGGTGAAATGGAAAGCATACATCTCTGGAATGTTGTTGGGGCGTTGCATAGGCCGGACGGCATCCTCCGGAAAGCAAAAGTGCCAAAGGGGCACGTAAATGTTGTCTTGCTCTGGTCCTCCGGGGCGATATCCACTTGATAATAGCCTGAAAGGCCATCCAAGAAGCAATAAAACTCATGTCCAACAAGCTTAGCACGGAGTTGGTCAATGAACGGTAATGCGAAGTGATCTTTTCTGGTGGCCGCGTTAAGCTTCCTGTAATAAATACACATGCGCCACCAAGTCATAAGTTGTATCCGGACTATCTCGCCTTTCTCGTTTTTGATTATGGTGAAATCCTTCTTTGGGATCACATGAACTAGACTCACCCATTTGCTATCGGTAATAGGAAAAATAATCCCCTCATCTATGAACTTCAAAATCTCCTTCTTTACTACCTCATATAGCGTTCGAGTCAATCTTCTTTGGTCGTCTCTTACCGACCTCGCATTAGGTTCGAGCTCGATTCGGTGCATACAAGTAACGAGACTTATCCCTTTAATGTCGCTGATGCTCCATCCTACAGATTTTTTTATACTTAATCAACACAAAAATCAGCTCCTTTTCCTCATCTTCCGTCAACGCTGAAAATATGATGATGGGTTTTGTTTCATTGGGCTAGAGGAAAACGTACTTCTACTACTGCAGAACAGGGTTTTAAAGGCGGTTTTTTGGGGGATTTAATGGCGGTTTTTGAATGCCGTTATATCGACCGCCGTAAATGACTACGGCGGTTCACAAAAACCACCGTAAAAAAGCATCACTTTTTACGGCGGTTCTTAAAAAATACCTTCTAGATATTCTATTTTCCAGAACGGACATTTTACAGCGGTTCTTTAAAATACCTTCTAGAAAGTAGTAAAAAAAATTAAAAAAAAAAAGAAATGAAAGCAGGTGCACCAAAATTAAATAAAAGTAGGAAATTAAACAATCTCCTATTGAGTACTTAAAGATTGATTATGCTAAGAAGCAACAACTAAAAAATCAATATACTACCAAACCAGGATCATCTTTCTAACAATCCTACCAAATCTACTAATTATAACTATTTAAAACATTGATTTCTTCGCCGGATGCAGTGCACTCCATATCCATCTATTTGTCATCAAGTTTGTAAGATACACCATCTTAGATCACACCATCATCTTGTGAATCTTACTGTTTGTGAGGAACATCTGAAAGCCCCAAAGTACGTCGAGTGATCCCTTAAACCTGTCATTTCTTTTATCCATGTAAAGCAAAGGAGCAAACATGAATGTCCACCTGATTACAAAGTTGAAAAAGCCTTCGGACATCTAGACAAATATCTAGCCTCGAAGTAGGGCGTAATTTCATGCACCGCCTTGCCAGTTTCATAGCTTTTATCAACTCTTCCTCTAGGAATAGGCCATTCATCTCCTGGTCGGCCAGACCAACAAAGTTCTCCTCTCTCATCACCTGAGGCCGTACAACACAATTATTATACAGGATGCAAGATTAAAAAAAAAAAAAAAACATTAATTGTCTTTAAGGATATTAATTAGTATTTTTAATGTTACCCAATCAGCAACATAACGTGGACGTTTGGCATCCAGTGGCACAGTGCCGGTGCAGAGATCTTAGGGTGGTACTCTTCGCCTAATAGCACGTTCCTTGGTTTGAAGTCCCTGTAGATAACCCAAGGATTAGCTTCGTTGTGAAGGTATCTCAGACCTTTTGCCAAACCAGCTCCAATTCTCATCCTCATGTCCTAATCTAATGCCTCCACTCCGGTTGGACGAGCTGCATCACACATCATGCACACTTTTAATTAATGATTAAAACTCATTTTAGGATAACATGATAATAATCTCACTTAAAGTAGTAAGTGTTGAATTGATCATTAATTAATTAATTAATTAATTAATTACCATGAAGATGATCATACAAAGTTCTCAAAGGCATGAATTCATAGACAATGATGCGCTCGGTGTCCTGGTGAGCACAACCACCAATCGGACTGATAATGTTGGGATGGCTCAAACGAGAATGCACACCAAGTTCACGGACACAGCACGCATCCCTCCTCTCAGCAGGTTTCAGCCTCTTAACAGCAACAATCTTCCTACAATATTATCAAATAAAAAACTTGAAAACGCAATAATTGAGATGAAGTTATTAATTAATTAGGAACAAAATATGACCTGGCCGTTTCTTAATGTCCCCCTGAATACATGCGCAGACCCTCCTTCACCGATTCGTCCATCAATGCAAAAGTTTTTAGTTGCTTTTTTAAGTTTACGGAGACTGATTGTTGGGGGAATGTTTCCCCAACCATTGGCCACACCTAGTTATATCGTTAACCCATTATTAGTCGACTAATAGCGTTTGACCAATTTAAATTTAATTTTTTTAGCATTTACCTTGAGAACACCTTATAATCAACACTTCATGTTCAAGCCATATAATACAACCTCAGTAAACAACAGAAAGGAGTGCAACTAAGCACATTTTCCCCTACTACAATAAATCTAACCCGCAAATCGCATTATTAAACAAACGAGACGAGCATTCCTAGTTATTTGCCATTATTACGGAAAAAACTTTGATTAAGCAAACTAATCCTATCAATCTATACAAAGGCCATTCAATGTTAATCTCAATGAAAACTGGATCCATCGAACAAATTGACAGAGAAAAGAAAATAATGCACATGAACCTATGAACCTATTCACATACAACCATTAAGAACAAAAAACACAATACCCAATTTTCATAGAAATTCAATGCTCCACAAATCAAAGGCTTATTTATGCTCATACGTACCACATCGACACTTTTCAAAGTAGATAAGTTAGCTATAGCCTAACTAAGAACAAACACAAATTTAATGCTGACTTTTGTCCCTCTTTCCTCTAAGCAACTTAGAAAACCAAAGAAAGTCAACCTTAACACAAAAAATAAAGGGTGGTCTATCATGTCATTCATCATCAAAGAGTATAAATGGTAATAAGAACAGCAAGAAATAAGATTAAGGCCAACCTCAGTTTTCCACAGGAAAAAAAAAAAAGATGAATCACAGAGACAAACACCCTCAATTTCAAAAAAAGTTTCCAACTTTACATTGTTTTTCCCCAAGTAAGAAATTTACCAACCTCAGTATCATCATACATCCATATTCTCCATCTGAATGCTGCTCTTAAGAGGCACTTATTCGCCAAGATATCCACCCAGATGATCATACAATGCGCACTTATCGACCCCTTGATGATGATAGATCTTGCAAACGTAATAGAAAACACTCTGCACCAAGAGCCCAACCAAATTCACAATCACTACTACGCCAACAAGAAAACCACCGACCACAATCCTCGTCATAACCCCATAATCGCTCCCTCCGTGCACAATCGAACCGAAGAACCCATTGATCATCCCAAAAGCAGCCATGTACATGAACACGATGAAAAACCCGGTCCGGGTTTTCCGAATCAATAATTCGAAGCTCTTTTTCATAGCTGCAAACCCGTAAAGGGGCTCGAGAACAGAAACCACGCTCGCGAGATGACACGAGGTGCTTATGTACACATGCACCCCTAGAAACAAGATGAAACTCACCACAACTGAGAATATGAAGAGGAAAACGATCTGCAAGTCAACGGCTAAGAGGTAGAAGAAAATTTCAAATGGAAGAAACTCAGTAGTAATACCAAAGAAGTCTCATTTTCTACATCAGTTAATCTCAAATGGAAGAAACTCAGTTACCTTCCACCATAGAGAAGAAAACCCAGGGCTGCGAATAAAGAAACACTTGCCAATCAACAAATTTCTTAAGCACAATGGAAGCAATAACACAAACTAACGCATCACACTCAGCACAAAGTTAAAAGTAAAAACCTGCAAAGGACATTTTGGATAAAATCATCAGTATGTAAACGGGCTTCCACCATAGTATTAACCACAGAGCTATCTGCAACAAATTGGAAAAAATCATTATTCCATTTCACACGTTCGTAAGAAAAAACTTGAGATTAGAACTCTGTCAGTTTTAGTGCAATAATTTGGATGATATCTAGACTACCTAAGGTAATAAATGAAAACTACACAATAATCAGAATCCTAGTTTCCCTTTGCAAAAGCCTCAGAAAATTTAAGAACAGGCTTTAACCAAAAACCTAAACAAAACAATTTGCAATTCATCTCATGCAAAGTATCACAATTAAAAAGAAAAAGAAAACACGAAACATCAACACTAGATTCATATCCCCATGGATAGAAGAACAAAAATAATAAAAAATGAATCGCAACAAATAATTACATAAGAAATAGCGGCAACGATTCCATAAAGTGCGGCAAGGATATGGAATATACGATCCTGCCAAACGGGCGACACGTTCACTACGTCCCACCAACTCATTGCGTCCTTAAGGTGAAGCACCACCACGGCCTCCACCGCCGACACCACTGAAGGGCCCACCACCTCTTGAGAAAGAGGGAAAATTAGGGATAGGGTTATGAGGTAGAAAGTTTTGGGGGATTATGGGGGGATTGAGATTGATTCCTTGAGGATGTCGGGGATGCTGAGGAATTGGAGCTCTTCGGCCACAAGATCCATTGCGGCGGAGTGAAATTGAACGAGAAATGGAGGAGAGAGTGAAATTGCGCTTCGAAATAGTTGTTTTTGACCGAAAAAGGGGGCTATTTTTTATATTATCATTTCTTTAGTTTATTATTTATTATTTTATTAGTTTAATATATAATGCAGATCGTCGGATGAGACATGGATCAACGGTTGAAACAACTTTCTTGAGCAAGACGAGGATCGATGATATAACTGACTACTTTTTACGGTGGTTCTAACGGAACCGCCGTTAACTGCTATCACATTCTACGGTGGTTCTTATATAACCGCCGTAGAATGTGCAAGTTTTACGGCTGTTATCACATACCCTCCATAGAATGTCTAAGTTTTTACGGCGGTTGTTTGTGAACCGATGTTAAAATAAACTGGCATCAAGTTTTTACGGCGGTTGTTAAAAAACCACCGTAAAATGTGTCAATTTTACGGCAGTTCATAGTGAACCGCCTTTAAAATCATCTGGTATCCAACTTTAACGTCGGTTCTGAGGGAACCGCCGTAAAATAACCTTTTTAACGATGGTTTTAGCCACAACCGCCGTTAAAAGTATTTTTAAGGCGGTTTTTAGTGAACTGCCTTAATTTAACAGCCTTAGAAAGTTGTTTCTGTAGTAGTGTTCAAATGATTAGGTGGTCTCAACTCCACTTTCTGCTCGAGCTTAGGTGCGTTAGACATATCGCACAATTCAGAATCAATTTCTTCAAAGCCAACTTCAATTTCACAAAAATCAATCCCATGTAATTTAGTTACCTCCACCCCACTCAAAAAATCCTCGTCGTCCTTGAAGTCTGACTCGTCTAAAAAAATTATGCCTTTAATCTCATGGACGCAAGACTCAATTGGATCAGCAAATGAACACTCATCTCGCATGAATGATGAAGGAGTATTATATATATACTTAAGTGAAAGTGTTACCGATCGCCAAAAAACTGACATAGTCATCCTACCTTTATTCAGATCTATCAATGCATGAAAAGTAGACATAAACTGACGACCTAACAAGATAGTACATTCCTTTCTCTCATTCGACACCTCACCAACATCCATAATAACAAAATCAACCAGAACTTCTAAATCACCAATTTGCACCAAAACATCCTCAATAATACCTAACGGGTACCTGATTCATCGGCCTACCAATTGGAGTCGCATGGTGGTCGGCTTCATAGTCCCAATATCAAATTGCCTATAGAGAGAGTATGGCATCAAATTGATGCCAGAGCAAAGATCAAGCATTCCTCGCGCTGTCTGCCCATTCCCGAGCGAAATAGTGATGCAGAAACTCGCGGTATCTTTTTCATTTGGAGGAAATAGCTTCTTGCAAATCGCACTAACTTTTTTTGTCAACTCCACTCGGTGGTTTTCCATCAAACACCTATCTCTTGAAGAAAGCTCCTTGAAGAACTTAACATATGCTAGCATTGTCTTAATCACATCCAAAATCTTCTTTGGTCGGACGTACATGACTTGGAAAAGGAACTGGATCGCGAATCGTGGTCATTTTATGCATTGGCTGTGAATTTGAGGATTGACTGGGATCGTCATTTGGCGTTTGAGTAGGGGCTTGGTTTGGTATTGTCCCCTTAATGGTTCCTGGGATATAGCGATTCGGTGACTTATGAATCTGGTCCACCGATTTGGTTGCGCATTCTTTCTGTAGAATTGGCGTCGGAACGGTGGCCACCTCTTCTTCCTCCTCCTCTTGCTCGACTACAACATTATCAATCTTCTTCCCATTTTGAAGGACATGAGCAGCTAAGGCCTGCTCTGGTTGACTTAGAAGTTTGTCCTTCTTGTTCAAAAATTTTGACATAGAAGCCGCCATTTGACCCATCATCATCTCCATATTCTTCATAATATTATAAATGTCATTTAACTGAACATTCAATTGCGCAAGTTCGTCTTGATTACGAATGGTCTCAGCTACTTGATTTTGCTGGAACACCAACAATTGATCGTCTGGTTTAGTTGGAGTAGGTCCTTGCCTCTTCGTAGGATATTTGTTTGGTGGGGGTGTGGGAAGGTACTGTGGACCGGTTTGTGGAGGCATAGGCATATGATTTGGGCTCCCAGGACCAAACTTGAAATTCGGGTGATCACGACAACTTGGATTGTACGTGTTCGAGTAGGGGTTGAAGTCCTTTGTAAACTTCTACTCGGAACTAGAAGGTTAGCCGTGATAATTTTGAATGGCGTTAACTTCCTCCTGTGGCTCCACGTCAAACGTTGTTGGGCATACATTCGCTGAATACCCTGGTGCTCCGTAGCGACCACATACTTTTATGACCTTTTTCGAAGAAGCCTAACTCCCTAGATCGGCTTTTAGGGCTACCATTTCTTTGGCCATTTCATTGAACCTCTTATCGTCGTCCTTTTGACCTATAAAGACTTCATTGACCTTAAGTTTTCTAGGCCGAGAATTTGTTTGCCTGGATTTTTCGATCATCTTCTCTAACACCCTCTTGGCTTCTGGAGCAGTCAAATCGCCAAAATCACCTCCGGATGCTGTCTCAACTTGACTCTTGCATACCGGTGATAACCCTTCATAGAAATATTGATTCACCATAGCAGGGGAATTATCGTGATGTGGGCACACTTGCAAAAGTGCCTTATAGCGCTCCAATGCTTCATGGAATAATTAACCATAATGCTGATCAAAACTAGCGATTTGCCTCGTAAGCTTCCCCGTCCTCTGGGATAAATAAAACTGGTTCACATATTTCTCATAAACCATATCCCATTCAGTCAGTTATCTCGTCTCTAGAGAGAGAAGCCAAGACTTAGCTTTATCTTTCAGGCTGCTCGGGAAACATCTCATTTGCAACTCTTTGAGACTAAGTCCCATGGGTTGAATTCCACTAAATACGACATAAAACTCCTTTATAAAGTCCAATGGTCTACGTGAGCATGACCATGAAAAGTCGGAAGCTGATTAGCGAAGTTTGGTTTCAACTCAAAACCTCTGCCAGCCTGTCCCAACACGATATCAGAATTGTAAGGTCCAACCTGTGCGCATGCCAAATAATGCTGACAAGGCTCTCTTGCGCGTCGCAGAATTCTATCTCTGTCATGAGATCTCTCATAATCTTCTTCGTGCACATACCTCTCATCAAAATTATTCCTTTCGTAATGGTGGTTCTTTTCATTCAACCATTCATTCACACCTCTATTTCTGGGGGAGAATCTTTCGTAATCTTCATTACGTTCATCGCGACAATCATCCCTGTCTCTATCTCTTTCATCCCAACCTTTGTTCTCCATGCTCAGCTGGCGGTCTTCCCAATAAGTTCTGGAATGTTTTGGATTTCTAAAATGAAGAGGTTCACTACCGTAATTTCCCCTATTGCTGTGTCGGTCTGCTCTGGATAGTACAATACTGGTATTCTCAGAATGAACAGATTTCCCGTGTCTCGACATTGTTGCTGGAATCTCGTCGCACACTATATCAGTAGTGTTGGAAGAATCACTGACAAGAAGGGAAATAGGCTTGGGCCTTGCTCGATCGGGTCGATGAATGTTATCAATTAACGGTGTAAACTCTGGTTTAAGTGATCGTCTACCCTGTATGCACTCAACAACACATCAACGTATCGAATGGTAAAACCTCAACCCAAGTTTAATTATACAAATAAGTGGATAAAAAAAAGTGATACGAACAAACATCTTCAAACCTTTGTCGTTTCTTCGGCAACATCGAAAAAATTTTGATTCGAACTTTCCGTACCTACTTTAGAAAAATAAGTTTGTCAAAGCTTTAAAGTTTGCTCGCAAGAGTACGAGTTCGCTTGTAGGTTGTTAATTTGAAACTGAGTCGAATCTCGAGGAAACTGACAATCAGAATTTCAGGTGTTTGTTTAGTCACAATATCACACAAGAAAAAGTAATTTTGAGGTTTTTGATTTTATAAACTACAAATTGAAAAGAAAGAACTATTATTGAAAACTAATTAAACTATACTAATTAATAAAATATAATTAAAAAGCTAAATAAACTAAAACTAAAAACTATGGTTATAATTAAAGAACACGAACAAAATTACTACTATAATCTATATCATCTACTGAATCCAAAGTACTCGAGCAACAAATAGTTCAAAATCCAAAAATAAAGAACAAAATATCATAAATCAATGATTAACTAACACCTAACCTAGAAAGCAATTAAATAGTTTAGATTACTTATTAATATCTAGAAAGCAGTAATTCTCCAGCGAATCCGGAGAAAGGAGGGCGATCTCAATTTAAGAACAAATCACAAAGCGAAGGAATGGAGCTTTAGAAATTTTGATCTTTAATCTTCTCTCTCGATCTGGAGTTGATGTTATGTTGGAAATAATTGAGCTTTATCTGCGTCTTGGGACCCTAGGAGTATCCAAAAACGTTCTCTTTTTGAAGTATGGAAGGATATATATAGGTTCCCAAAAAATTAGAATTAGAATTCCCTTAAAAACCACGTTTCTGGGTTGGCATCGACTTATCGTGGATTGATGGGCATCGTTTCGACGGGAACAGAGGTTTTATTGACCATTGGCATCGATCTTATGGCATCGTGTCGATGGAGACACAGAGCTTCGTTGAACGGTCGTTGATTGGCCTGTCGATCGACGCCGACAATGCAGTGGCATCCACGACGCGTTGATGTTGGCCGTCGATCGATGACTTTCTCCTCGCATCTCGTATAATGGTAAATATGCTACTTTTTCACCGATTTGCTCGTTCTTATCTCTCGGTTCTTGTAATAGTTTGCAAGCTTCATCTTTTCAGTACTGAGCTTCCTCGGCTACTTAGCTGTATGGGGAAATGAATAATCACCCAATTGCAGCAATTACGATTAGCACATATTAAAATAAGCTGGAGATACATAAATATGAAAATATGCTCAATCTATCCAACCTATACTGAAATTAATTACAAATCTAATGAAAACACTACCTAAATATATATAAAAACTAATACAAATGCATATTAATCAGACACACGAAGGAAGCACGTCCCGGACCGTGTGAGGTCGTGACGATTAACAGGCTACCACCTACATAAGGGCAAAAATTTCTTTCGGTCCAGAAGAATGACGTATTTTGGAGGGGAGCATAATGACGCACTCGTGGTTAAAGATGAGGTTGTAGGATATGAAGTCAGATGAGTGTTTGTAGATAATAAAAGCTAGTTAATATCATCTACCAGGAGTGTTTGGATCAGATGAGCTTAAAGGTAAATGTACGACCTGTAAAAACACCTATTTATGATTTCAATGTCACGCAGGTTATCAATGAAGGAGAGGTCATACTCCCAATAGCATCGGTAAAAGGCGAGTTACGAGTAAAGAAGGAGTTAAAATTCTTGATCATCAAAGCCGCTTTAGTGTACAATGTTATATTAGGGCAACCTGCCCTCAACGACTTTCAGGCGGTCACTTGCACCTACCACATGAGAATAAAATATCCAGAGGGAGATAAGGTGGGCGAAGTAATAATAGAATAACAGGTATTTAGATCGTGATACAAGATGACGGTAATAAAGGGAATGAGCGGGGGAAAACGGGAAAGGAGAGGCAATGCGAAAGAAGGCATAGTTAGTTCTAAAAAGATGAGGGAGGAGGAGAATTATGTCTGTCCTCATTAGGAACTTATGGAAATCTCATTAGAAGAAAGCAAGCCAAAATATACTACCAGGATAGGAATTCGAATAACAAAAACCATGAAGGTAGAGCTTATTTCTTTACTAAAAGAATTTCGTGACATCTTTGCTTTTGGAGATGGGGAGCTGCTAGGAGTACCTTCTGAGGTCTCACAACATTACCTAAACGCTGACCTGGAGGCGCGACCAGTGCGACAAAAGAGGAGGAATTTTGGGGCCGAATTAGACAAGGTGATAGAAAAGGAGGTACAAAAATTTCTGAAGGTTGGCCACATCCGGGTGATCCAATTCCGTGAGTACTTATCTAATACTGTGATGGTACCTAAGCCTGGACAGAAATAGAGGATTTTCGTAGATTTTCGTGAGTTAAATAAGGCCTGCCCGAAAGATCACTAATCATTACCACGCATCGACCAACTTGTCAACTCAACCTCGGGATGCGAGATGCTGAGCATGATGGATGCATCACAGGGGCATCATAAAATCCCCTTGGTGAAGGAGGATCAACCTAAGGTGAGCTTTATCACCTCGACAGGTACGTATTGTTTTGTTCCCATGCTGTTTGGATTAAAGAATGTATAGGCTACCTATCAAAGGTTGGTAGACTAGATGTTCAAGAACCTGTTAGGGTCGATCATGGAGTTCTATGTGGATGACATGCTTCTAAAGAATAAGAAGGAAGAATCATATGTGGAGGATCTGAGGAAAGTTTTTATCATGCTGAGACATTATGGCATGTGGCTGAACCCAAAGAAGTGTGCTCTTGGGGTTTGATCGGGCAAGTTATTGGGGTATATGGTAACCGAGCGAGGTATCAAAGTGAACCCGTAGAAAGTGCGAGCTTTCATGGTGATACCCCATACTGAAACGGTGAGAGTTGTACAGGAAGTAACTGGTTATATTTCAGGGCTCAGTCGTTTTATATCTTGATCGGCGGAGAAGGGCTTCCCCTTTTTCAAAACTTTAAGGAAAGGGTCTAAGTTCAAATGGACCAAGGAGGCAGTAGAAGCCTTTGATAAGCTTAAGGAGTACATGACTGAAATCTTATTGCTAACTAAACCTATGCCAGGCGAGGATTTAATCCTTTATATGTCGGTTGGAGAGGTTGTAGTAAGTTTTGTGCTAATTAGGAATGATGCTGGGGTCCAAAAACCCAACTATTATATCAGCAGAATGTTAAGAGGAGATGATTTGAACTATTCGGAGCTTGATAAATGTGGATTTACATTGATCTACATGGAGAGGAAGCTACAACCTTATTTTTGTGTCACAAGGTTAAGGTACGCACTAATCTAGCTCTCAAATAGGTTTTGAGCAATCCAAATATATCAGGACGATTGGTGAAATGTGAAGTTGAGCTCAACGAGTATGATGTGGTGTATTATCCAAGAAAGGCCATTAAGAATCAAGTATTGGTAGACTTTTTACAAAAGATGGTACGCAAGGTAGAGAGTGAAGCTGGACAAAAGCATGGTTGTTGCACGTGGATTGATCGATTATGACATCGGGAGCAGGGCTAGGAGTTGTTCTGACTATCCCATAAGGGTATAATCTTGATTTTGCGATTAAGCTGGGGTTTAAGGCATCCAATAATGAAGCTAAGTACGAGGCATTGCTGCAATGAATTAAAATGGCAAGTGGCCTGGGAGCAAGGCGAGTAAAAGAATACATTGACTCACAACCGGTAGCTCACCAATATTATGGGTCTTTTGAAGCAAGGGAGGAACGAATGCAGGAATACTTGAAGAAGCTTAAAGAGGGAGTAACTCAGTTTGAGGTGTTTAGATTAGAACATCTACCGCGAGCTGCTAATAATAGGCAGATCAGCTCGCCAAACTTACTAAAATACTATATACTTGTGATACAAGAAAGGTCACATTGATGGGGTTAGCACACAGTAGCATGGATAAAGGCAATGCTGTCATGGGAATAGATGAAAGAGACTAGCGTACCCCGATCCGGGAGACTCTCGATAAGGTGGTCGTTGAGAGTATTCAGTTATCCACTAAAGAGGTGAAAGAGTAGTTTTAGTGGTGTTGAAATAAGAAAAGTGGGTTCATGGCTTGGTATTATCGGAATTCGATTGTTTGTGTGAATCAATTTGTTTTTAGCTTGTAATACAAATTAAAACAAAAATAAAATGAAAACTATGAAAATAAACTAACTAGGAAATGTAAAATGCAAGTTGATCAGATGCCTCAAGCGTGTGCCAAAATTGAAATAGCAAGCAAGAATGAAAATATGCAAGTAAAAGCAATGTTTCACCAAGTACAACTAAAACAACCTAAAGTACAACCATGCATGCATGATCATAAAAATCTAAATAATGCAAATTAGCAAGAATTTAAAGATCTAATAGAAAGATCAACAAAAGTGACGTGAAAGTTTAGAACTTTACGAGAAACAACAAGAAACGAAGAGTAGATCTAGGATTCGACTTAGAACTATGCATGAAAACAAAATCCACAATAAAGCATATGAAATACGCAAAATAAAAAAGATCAAGGACTCGATCTATGATCTTGGTGTGTCACATACCTAGATTCCATGGACAAGTCACAAGATCTAACAATTAATCTAAGAGCTAAGACTAAAAGCATAAATTGAAGACAAAGCATGAAATTGAAGAAAAACATGAAATTAAAGGAAAGCTTACTTGAACTAAAAAGAGAATCCAAAAACTTGAATGAAATTGCAACAAAATAAAATCCAAGGGAGTACTTGAATTCTTCTTAGGCTTACAAACCCAAGGCAAAGCTTGAAATTAAATCTAAGAACTAGAGAGAGAATCTTTATCCACACCCATGCAAGAGTTGGGAAAATGAGAGATAATTACAAAAATGAGAGAAGTCCTCTATTTATACTAGGTTTAAATGGGTCGATTTGGGCTTTAAAGGCTTAATTTCTCAAGTTTGACCAAGTTTGATATTCTCCGTTGGTCACGCAACTTCAAAGATATATGGATATCGGATGGTGGCTTCAAGTATTTCTTGTGCTTGTGTTCTTGTTCTTGTTCGTGCATCTCTTCACTCCTTGCTACGTTCAATTTGTCGTTAATTAACAAGACTACTCCTTGTCTTAAATAGACAAGAATCCTAATCTTTGTAAATAAGTAAACTTATTCTAAACTCAATCTAAGAAACTAAATAAAATCCTAAACACAATATAAAACAAATCTTGTGTCCTAATATATTTTGAGCCCAAGAAAGGCAACTAACTACAAAAGGAAAATAATGAAAAATCGCCAAAAATAAAACTCTCAACAATCTCCCTCTTTTGTCTTTTTGGACAAAATAAGTAAGATGAACCAATATGTTTCAAAAACTCTTCCTAAACAGATAATACATGTCCAAAATTACAAACCATAAACAATTCAAATAAACATTGTTTCAACACATCAACACTCAAGAACTCAACGGCTATGAGTACTCACGGAATGACGAGGGGAAGGACATTCATCCCTTGTCTTCCTTTTCCTCATGGCAAAGCGAGCCACATCCTCGTCACTCTCTGTAGACTCTTCTTCATCAGCAGCCGTATCCTCAGCATCCGCATCATCATTTGCATCATCGTTCTCATTACCATCCTCATTTTCATCCGCA
Source organism: Phtheirospermum japonicum (assembly GCA_014905375.1). Classification (NCBI taxonomy): domain Eukaryota; kingdom Viridiplantae; phylum Streptophyta; class Magnoliopsida; order Lamiales; family Orobanchaceae; genus Phtheirospermum; species Phtheirospermum japonicum. The sequence goes on from BMAC01000579.1 coordinate 701,436, forward strand.
TCCGTGTCTTCTCCGTTCTCTCCCCCTTTTTGGTCAGAAAGCAAAAGAGCCTCGACAAACAAGTCTCTCAGCGCCTGCAACTGCACAACCTGAGCTTGTAACTGGTCAATTTGATGACTAAGTAAAGCCACCTGGGCTCGCACCACCGGAGCATAAAAATGAACTGTGTTAGAACTCGTGTTAGCAACACCAGAACCATCCCCAGAAGCCCCAACAGTCCGAGTAGGCGCCTGCCACGAAAGATCATTGACGCGCGCCCCAGTTGTATACTGACCCCGTAAATAAAACCATTCTGCCTCTCCAGATAAAACTTCATCCTCATGAGGCCTGAAGCCTTGATGTTCAAGCAAACAAAAAATTAGGGAAGGAAAATAGAAGGAGGATATTGCGCGAGTCGTGGCAAATCGGGTGACCACATCAAACATGTGCTGGCCAAAATTAAATGTGATGCCTTAGCTGAGCTTGAACATAAATTGCACTTGAGGACGCATGACCACCGTAGAATTTTTCATAGAACCTAATTGCAAATCGCCACTTTATGCAAGACAGAATACAGGGAGGACAAGCGCGTGCTAGGCAACTACTCACAAAGCAACCCACCAGACAAAAACTCAATTACCTCGTTCATATCATCCACAGTCGAATCACCATGACACATCTAAGTGCCAAACATCTCATTAATAAAATCAGGAGAAACGCGTTTTTTAGATTTTCTAGCTGCCCAAGACTTCCCACAACTACAAATACCCTATGTATTTTGGATTTTTACATACATTATCATATTCCTAGGGTTTCTAAGGCCTCTTATGGGCTGACAACCCCAACGAGTGCCGTTTATTTTCTTAGTTTCTCTTTAAATTTCTTAGTTTTAAATCTCTAGCTTTAGATTAGTTTAGATTAGTTCTTAGATAGATTAGATAGCTTAGATTCAAGATCTCGACACCAAAACGCTGTTGTTCATCATAGTTTAATTAGTAAGTCTTTAATTCATTTTGTTTTAATTTAGTTTAATTAGTTCTTATGCTTTCAATTCATGCTTGATAGTTTAATAATTAATCTTCAAACAACACCCCCCCCCCCCACCCCCCCCTCTCCCATGTATGATGATTTGTATGGATCTTGAGTATGATGATGATTGTGTTGGGTTTATGATGATGAGACTTATGAGATTTATTGGCTAGATCTAATGGGTCTAAAGCCTAAAATCGTCGTGAACCATCAATTGGGTTTATCCCAATAGATCGTGGAAACGATTCGAAACTCTAGAACCCTAGTTTTCTAAGTCTTTTCAGAACCTTTTAATTTTATTGTTCTTCGTTTAAGATCAATTTATTGCTTTTATGTGTTTAGATTAGGATTTTATTTTTATTTCTTATTTGTGAACAAACAAACACAAAAGGAACTTCCGAGCCTAGTTTTCCTTGAGAGACGATTTGGTTCAACATACCAACCTACACGCAATCCCTTTCTCTTACGGGCGAGCTTTTAAATTTTTGACAAATCTTTATAAGTAGGTACACAAAAGTTCGAATAAAAAATTTGGTGTCGTTGCCGGGAAAAACTAAAGGTTGTGATATTTATGTTTGGTCGTCTTATCCTATTTGTTTTCTTATTTTGTTTCGATTATCGTTAGTATTTATTTGTGATTTTTTGTTTATTTCATTTTAATTATTTTCCACCGGTGTGTTTAATCTTGTGTGTTGAGTGTTGTGTTTTCAAGGCACGTCTACAACCCAAACCCAAGATTTTTCAAACCGTTTTTAAAAAAAAAATTATATATATATATAATATATATATATATATATATATATATATATTATATATATATATATATATATAATTTTAAAAAAATATTACAGAAAAAAATTGAAAAATTAAATTTTAAAAAAAAAAATCGAAATATTAATTTTTCTTTAAAAAAATTAAAAAAAAATGTATTACTCGAAAAATGATCCACCGCTAGATTGGCGTCATGCACCTTGACCGTCTATTCCATTGAGCGACGCAATGATAAATTACTTTCCTAATAAATACGACCAATTGAATCTCCCGATTTTTCATGGGCGTCGGAACGAAGATGCGCTAAGATTCATTCAAAAGTACGAGTTCATCACTGATAGTTCTCCTCTTCACGGGCTTACAAGGGTTCAAGTGAAGACGCGACTCTTCAGTTTTGCGCTGAAGGAAGAAGCAATGAAATGGTTTGAAAGGCTAGACCTGATTCTTTGCGTTTATGGTATGAAGTAGGCGATAAATTCATGAGGATGTTCTTCATACCTAATGTAATATGTGATCGTTGTGGATGCCGAGGACATATGACGCACGAATGTTTGGTGACATTTGATGATGAGCCAAAGGAGGAGGTTGTCGCCGTCCACGATTGGCAGCAAGATCAAGAAGCCGAAACCATTCACAATCAAGACGAACTTGCGCTATAGACCATACGAGATAACTATTCTAAGCTTACAAAGAATATGGAGAGACTGTGTGGTCAAATCGAGGATTATTTAGCAAAAAGGTCGAACGAGAAAGACGAACTTCCAAATCAACCTGAGATGCCGATACTTGTTGCAATTAAGCCCATCTTAGAGGTTGAGAATACGAGCTTTAATGATCGTTTGGGAGAAGTTTGTGAGGAGAAGGTTATTGAAGATTTGGTTGAGATCGTTTCCCCTGTGCTAATCGATGAGACTTTAGACAAGGATGTTGGGGCATTGCCTTTGGAACTTATTGTGGATCTTACGAATTCTAGTTTTCTTAATTTTTATGTAGGCAATGAGATGGAGCCAAATTTGGAGGAAATGTATGCGAAGGAAATAGGGGATACAATGGAGATCGACCTTCTTACACTTTTTGAAGATTTAATGGATGACGAGGAGGAGGTGTTGCCATTGGAAAACCTAATCGACGATGGAGTTTCATGCCCAATCGAGCTCTATGAGAATGGAGGAGATGTGATGCCCAATGTAGAAAAGGTGGTGGACGAATTTATCGAGAAGGATGCGATGATCTACCCGATGTAGAAAAGGTGGTGTACGAATTTATCGAGAAGGATGCGATGATCGAGCCTCTTATCCAGCCACCCATTATCGAGGATGAGAATGAGATGGTGGTTGAGGTAATCGAGCAAAATTTCCCTCCCCTATGCCATTATATAGATTTTAATATTTTTCAGGGTGTTGAGGGAGATGTTAAAGATTTGAAGGAGTTCGAAGTGTACGAGGGATTTTCCATTTGTTCGACGGATTTCCTAGTCTTTAAGAAGTTCGAGGATCACCCTATGCCGCACTTTCCTATTGATATGTTCGTGGTGATCAACTATTCGCTTTTTCGACCTTCGAAGTGAATTAAAGTTTTTGTTCTACGACTTATTGTCCGTGCCCGTTTTGAGAATTTTAAACGCCCATGCTTACTGATAGAGAACACTAAGGCGTGGCACGATCATCACTTGTTTTTGGATCCTAGAAAGCATCGTTCGTAGAAGGCGTCGAGCTTTCGACGTTAAACAAGCGCTTCTTGGGAGGCAACCCAAGTATTTGTTTTCTTTTCTTTTTCCTTAAAGTTTTACTAGTTAGTTTGTTTTTGTTCTTTTGTTTTGTCTTTCTAGGTATTTATTCAAGACATTTTCGATCACGAGTTCGAGACGAAAGATTATTGCACGAACGCCTTTTTGGAGTTGCTCGCCAATTTTTCAGGGATGTTCTCTTATTCCCTATCTCCCTTGCTTTTCTTTTCTTTTACTTATGGTAATCAGGATTTTGCCTCGTTTGTAAAGGAGGGGATGGTTGAGTGTGATTTATAGTAAAATTTGTGCAATTTTTAAATTTTTTAACGTGATTGAATGCTATTCCTACGCGATATTGTGTTTGTCTGGCTTGCCAGTCGAAGTTAACTAATTTGATGTTCTTGTTTTTTGAGCGTGCATAAGTGCATAAATTTTTCAAAATTATTATTCATATATTATAAAATGGTACTTGGACGCAATTGATTTCGCAAAACCTTAAAAGCAGCGTCAATTTTAAACTTTTTCATGCAAAAAGCCTGTGAGTAAGCCTGAGTGATTATCATCATTGCATGTACTTGAATGAGTTTTGATTTGATATCTCTTTGAAACCGCTGTGTATAGTTGACTTTGAAAATGACGTTAAGGCACAGAAAAAACCCTATTCCGTCCATATCCATAAATTTTAGCCACTATAAATTTCGAATGAGCCAATCATAGCCAAATAAGCCATGCCTATAGCCATGAGTGTTTTTTTGACCACTACTAACCCATTAAAAGTGCGGGGTAGGAGTTCATTATTTCTATTGGTTATTTAGTGTTTTAAAATTTTTATTAGGAGTTTATGAATTTTTGTAATTAAAGATCACCATCCTTCAATAAAAAAAAAGAATAAGAAAGACCCCATAAAAATGAGAATAAAAGGGGGATAAAAAAAAAGAGAAGAAAAAACAAAAATAAAAAGAAGGATGGTGATTCTAGTTGAATTGTGTTAGTCATTGCCTATGCGCTTTATTAAGGCTTGACTTTTATTGTTTATGTTATTGAAGTCTAATGTTTAAAAGGAAAAGAGTTGAGTTATAATAAGGAAGCGTATTATAAGCTTCTAGATTAGTTAAGTGGTTCGAGCAAAAGTCGGTCTAGAGTTACGAGTTGAGAAAGTCGGTTTAGAGTTACGAGTTAAGAAATAGCCTACGTATAAAGGCTACGTTATGAGTGTTTAGTGAGGTTTTTCTTTTGAATGAGGTGAAGCACATTGCTTCGCGATTAGATTAGGTTGAGTGAGTTATTGATCAAGTTAGATCGTGAGTTAGCCATATGACTTATATATTCCATACCTGTCCAAAGAGCCTTACATTACAACTCGAAAAGACCTTTTCCGATTCTTAGTTTGATAACACACTTAATTTGCGATTGAAAAGAGATTGATTTCCCGTTCCTGTTTATTGTACTTGCATTTGTATGATTTGAGTGTATACACGTCCCATGCAGCAATGCTTGAGTGCTTTTGAGCGTACACCCACATATTTATTTCCCTTTTGAGAGAATGCATGAATTTGATTTTGAAGCGATAATGTAATAAGGGTGGATGTTTGATGTTGCGTGACTTGTATCTATATTTTCAAAATTATGTATGTAGCATAGCACGACTCATCGTTTGAGCATATTTTCATTCTTGTTATACTTTGAAACTATAGTTTGTTCGAGGACGAACAAACCAATTAAGCGTGGGGTATTTGATTAGCACGAAAATATATGGATTTTAGTTAGCATTTTATTTAGTTTTTATTGTTGTTTTCGGTTTAAGTTGGATAGATTGAGCATATTTTCGTATTTTCTTATCTCCAACCTGTTTTATCATATTTTAGTCATAATTAATTAATGTCATATTTATTTTAGGTATTTTGAAGTATTTAAGTTTGGACGTAGTCAAGGATGGGCGTACGAGTGGAGTTTCAGCGAAAATGGGCCGCGATTTGAAGAATTTAAAGCTTCCGGCTTTCTATAACGGTTTTCTATCTAGAACCGTTATAGTAGAGCTGCCGACATTGCCTGCCCACAAAACTTCTGTAGCGTCGACCAGTTTGTGTCGGTCGATGCAAGAACCAATGCCAATCGATGCACTGGCTGTGGAAGTCTCTGTAGCATCGACCAGTTTGCGTCGGTCGACACAAGAACCAACGTTCATCGACGCCTACATGCTGAAAACGCGTTTTTTTAGGTTTTCTTGCTGCCCAAGACTTCCCACAACTATAAATACCCTATGTATTTCAGATTTTTCACATACATTATCATATTTCTAGGGTTTCTAAGGCCTCTTAGGGGATGACAACCCAAACGAGTGCCGTTTATTTTCTTAGTTTCTCTTTAAATTTCTTAGTTTTTAAATCTCTAGCTTTAGATTAGTTTAGATTAGTTCTTAGATAGATTAGATAGCTTAGATTCAAGATCTCGACACCAAAACGCTGCTGTTCGTCATAGTTTAATTAGTTAGTCTTTAATTCATTTCATTTTAATTTAGTTTAATTAGTTCTTATGCTTTCGATTCATGCTTGATAGTTTAATAATTGATCTTCAAACAACACCCCCCACCCCACCCCCCAATGTATGATGATTTGTATGGATCTTGAGTATGATGATGATTGTGTTGGGTTTATGATGATGAGACTTATGAGATTTATTGGCTAGATCTAATGGGTCCTGAGCCTAGAATCGTCATAAACCATCAATTGGGTTTATCTCAATAGATCGTGGAAACGATTCGAAACTCTAGAACCCTAGTTTTCTAAGTCTTTTCAGAATCTTTTATTTTATTGTTCTTCGTTTAGATCAATTTATTGATTTTATGTGTTTAGATTAGGATTTTATTTTTAATTTCGTATTCGTGACCAAACAAACACAAAAGGAACTTCCGAGCCTAGTTTTCCTTGAGAGACAATTTTGTTCAACTTACCAACCTACACGCGATCCCGTTCTCTTGCGGGCGAGATTTTAAATTTTTGACAAATCTTTATAAGTAGGTACACAAAAGTTCGAATCAGTGGACACAGTAGAGTACATACCTTTGCTTTTAAAGAATGCGATCAGATTTGTCCTTTTGAAGACGTCCATCGGGACTCGTCGTTCATTAATCATTCCACGGAGATGATATCTCGGAAACATCTCCACATCTTATCTGGCCAAAAACCTGTTAGACATCAGAATCATGTCCTCAATCTCAACATCCTGAAGTAGGGAATCATCAGAAGACTTCTCAGACTGGGCTGAGTAGATCGGTGCATTCTCAAAAGCAGTATTATTAGAATCAGAGCTGGAGGATGGAGCTGAATCAGCAGCAGGCGGTGTAAGGTTTGGTGACACAACACCAAAACCAACATGAGCTTTCTTGGAAGCTCTCTGGGACTTCAATTCAGTCAGCATAATAGCAATCATGTCATCTCCATCAGAATCAGGAGAGTAGTCATACTCAGCCTCCGGCTGAGTCATATATGATAAAGTCATGGGAGGGTCGGCGACCAATGGGGTGGACGAGCTCGCAACCTCACCCGTGAAAAAATCAACAATAGTGAAAGGGGATCAGAATAGCTTGAGTTATTAGAACCTGACGGATTCTTAATGTCAGCAAGATGAGCAGGAGGCTTCTTCTTGTCGGCCAGATGCACAAACTATTTCCGGCGACACGCATGGGATGTAGACAGTCGTGGAGCAGAAGAAAACGGAGGCGCGACGATTGACTCCGGATGCACAAATTCTTCATCATTAGAGTCCGTCAGGACAGTAACCTCCTCAACCATGTTCATGTGTTCAATTGGCACATGGCGACGCTCACCGAATTGACTCTTTGGAACAGCTGTTGGAATTATTCCTGGAGGAATATTTCTAAGTCGGCGTGATTTTCTCAAAGTTGGATTAGTGACCATCCCAAAGATGTTGGAAATGAATGGCAAATTTGGCGGACTATCTACATCGATTTCGTTGCCCATCTGCCCTGGGGCAAGCTGAGCGACCAGAATGGCGTCGGCGATAGTGGCAACAAGAATCAAGTCCTGTGCAGTGGCTGATGATGGACCGGCAGTACGAGTTGTAATTGATGATGGGATTGGTGACACAACACCACAAATCTCAGCAAGGATGTCCATGGTGGTGTATCTCGGAAAATTCACCGGACCCTGTTCACCGGCAGGGCGGCGCACTCTCGCTGGAAGCTCAGAAACTTTGCTAGGTGACGAAGTGTTCAACATTCTTCAAGTAATTTGGAAGAAAGAGAAGAGTAAAATCGAAAGAGAAAATATTATGCCGTTAGAGTATCGTGTGCTGTTGGTAGTGAAATTGAGAGAGAGAAGAAGGTAAAAATCCCTAGCATTTCAATTGGGGTAAATATGACCGTTGTTGGGAAGGAACCAGGTGAACACAAATAAACAGAAAAAATAACCCCCCATTATCACAACTACCTATTTTACCACCCAAAAAGATTTATTTTCTAAAACAAATATCCCCACTCCTTCTCAAAGTAAGACACACGATTTTAACCCAACTAAATCACTATCTCATATTTGAAAAACAAAAACCACAAATCTCAACTACATATAAAACCGAGATAGAGCTAGATTTAAAAACCATCACCATAGTTGAATGTATTCTGTGCAAAGAAACTTTCCACTCTCCAATCCACCGGTTTTAACGCTACTGAAACACTTGGTTAGCAAAATTCATAACATGATCAAGAGAATTAAGGAAAAGACGCAAGCACAAACAACAAAACACAAAGCAAAATGGTATCTTCACAAAGGACGAATGTCCTAATCGATGCCAAAAAATCGTGACCTAAAAAAATAAAAATACAATAAATGATTTAGGTGACATGATTAGTGTTGGTTTTAATGTGATGATATTATAACTAACATTGTTACAGGTGAAGTCAATGAAAACTGACCCATTAACCCGAGTTAATGACTACGTCAAAATCACTTAAGGAAGTGAGAACTAAAGATTGGACTTTATCTAGATATTCATTATCTTTTCACTAATATTTTAGAAAGAAAATTACTTATCTTTTAGCAATTTGCTAGAAAAATTAACACCCCTTATTTTTGGACTTGGGAGAAAACCAGTTTCTGCGGGAATGTTTCACAATCACCAAAACAAAGAGGTTAGTCTTTTTCTCACCACTTTTTATTACAACACATGACTTTTGTGCACTTCAGTCAGGCCCAATTCATTTAGGATATGTATTAAAAAGAAAAAAAAAATGCAAGAATCTGCAGATGTCACGACTGATGAAAGTTTAGGTGTCATGATATCAAAACTAAAATCGACTTAAATAATGCACATTCCGAGATCTCTTCTCAAACGAGAGAAGGTCTCTATATCTAATGCCTTTGTGAAGATGTCAGCAAGCTGATTATCAGTTCCTATGTGCTCAAGACTAACTATCTTTCTCTCAACCAAGTCACGAATAAAGTGGTACCTTATGCCAGTGTGTTTGATTCGTGAGTGCTGGACCGGATTTTTTGAGATATCAATGGAACTGGAATTATCACAGAGCATAATCAAAATTCTACTATGTAGACCGTAGTCCTCTATCATTTGGTTCATCCAAAGCAACTGTGTACAAGCACTTCCAGTTGCAATATACTCGGCTTCAGCTATAGAAAGAGAAATCCAATATTATTTTTTACTATACCAAGAGATAAGGTTATTACCCAAGAAAAAACAACCCCAAGTGGTACTCTTGATATCCACAACATCCCCAACCCAATCCGAGTCCGTGTATCCTACAAGTTTAGTACTCGTATCCTTAGTATACCAAAAACCCAAATCACTTGTACCAGCTACATACCTAATGATTTGCTTAACATCTTTCAAATGTGATTCTTTAGGATTTGATTGGTACCTATCACATAGACACACGCTATACATAATATCAGGTCTGCTAGCCGTCAAGTATAAGAAACTCCTGATCATTATCCTATACAAGGTGTTATCAACACTAATACCAACATCGTCTCTAGGCAGTTTCATGGTTTTGCCTAACGGTGTTTTCTTAGGCGTGTCACTCTCTAACCCTAACTTCTTAACAAGATTTTTAGCATATTTGGACTGAGAGAAAAAAATACCATCATCCAGCTGTTTAATTTGCAAACCAAGAAAGTAAGAGAGGTTACCTTCCATACTCGTCTCGAATATGTCAGACATTCTCGTGATAAACTCACTCACCATCTTCTCATTAGTGGATCAAAAGATTATATCATCCATATAAATTTGGACAATTAAATTGTTCTTATTCGATTTAAGGAGAAATAAGGTTTTGTCAACTTCTCCACGTCTAAAATTTGAGAAAAGTAAGTGTTGAATCAACCTTTCATACCAACCTATAGGAGGTTGCTTTAAACCATACAACGCCTTTTTTAAAAAACAAAATTTGGTTTGTGAGGATCAACAAATCCTTTAGGTTGCTCAACATATACTTCTTTACTTAAAACTCTATTAAGAAAAGCACTTTTATGTCCATTTGATGTAGAGACATTTTCATATAGCATGCAACAACAAATAAGAGTCTTACCGATTCAATATGAGCAACTGGAGAAAACGTCTCATCAAAATTAATACCCTCAATTTGAGTGTATCCTTGTGCAACCAGTCGTGCCTTGCTTCTCACAATATTTCCCGCCTCATCCATTTTATTCTTGAAGATCCACTTCATACCTGTAACATGTGAGTTTTCTGGACAAGGAACCAAGTCCCAAACATCATTCTTAGCAAATTGATCCAACTCTTCTTGCATGGCCTTTATCCGAAATTCATCTTTAAGAGCATCATCTACACGATTTGGCTCTGTTTTGGAAACATACAAAGATTCTCGAATTTGAGAACAGTTAGTAGATAAGAAAATAAACCTTACCATATATTTGAAGTTTATTTATCACTTTCTTGTAATTATTTCATCAAGATCTCCAATGATTTGGCCTTTAGGATGGTTCCTATGAATTCTCGAGGGTATATACCTCTAATGTAAGTCAATCTAATCAGCTGAATCTTCCTCATCTGAGTCTGAGTCTGATTCTGGAGCAGCTCGAGTTGGTGTCTATATTCGTGTCATGTCATCAGTACCGTCACCACCTGCATCTTCAGTTTCTTCACCTGCAATTTCATCTATACCAACCGTAACATTCTCTCGAGGATTCTGATCATAAACCAGATCATTGTCCTCAACAAGTTTAACAACACTAATCATATCATCGAACTTGACATTTAATGACTTAATCATGCAACGTGTTCTAAGATTATACACTCTATATGCATGACTATTTCGAAAAATATCCCATAAAAATGCATTTTACTCTTTAAATCAAGTTTTGAAAGATGACTCTTATCATTTAGCACATAACAAATGCAGCCAAAAACATGGAAATAGCTCAAATTCGGCTTTTTCCCCAATAACAACTCATAGGGAGTAACACATGACCCAGGTCTGAAATACGACCTATTAATTATGTGGCATGCAGTATTCATTGCTCCCTCCAAAAAAACATTTTGCAATCCCATTTGAAATAAGCATAGTACTAGTCATTTCTGCAAGAGACCTATTTCTGTGTTCGACTATCACATTTTGTAGGGGGTGATGGGTGAAGAAAATTCATGGGTTATACCTGATTTGCACGTTTTTATAAGTGTTTTTGTTACCTTTTTGTGTCGTATTTTCATGTGCTTTTCTTGTGTTTACAGGTATTAGGATTCGAATTGGTCTATTTTGTTAGTTTTAGGTTTTTGTAGCGTTTGCGCAGTTTTTATTATGTTTTTTGTAGTTTTTCACTCGTTTATATATTTTTTACCGTAGAATGACTAAGCAGGACCCGTGCACATTAGAGGCATTCAATTTGACTCGCTATGGAATGAGAAAGTGAAGACAAGAAAGGGGACATAGTGTAAGCAAGGAATGTCAAACGACGGACGGCTGGAGCAGAAAATTAGAAAACCGAGCTGGGAGCAGCCATGCCAGTCGATCGAATGAACAAGCATAAATCGAATGCTCGACAAAAAGCTTTGCAGGAGGATCCATCGATCGACTGCCAGTCGATCGACAGGGTTTCCGTCGATTGACTGCCAGTCGATTGACTACGACACAAGATATTTTGTAGTTTCTGACCTGTTTTGATGATTTTACCCTTGTGTCCATATATATATATCCCAGCCCTCTCTCCATCAACCTTATCCTTGGTTGATTCTTGAACTCCTTCAATGTCTACAAAGATTTTATTATTCCATTGCTCCAAAACCTTAGATTATAATCTTAGTTTAGTTTAATTTAGTTAGTTTTAGTTAGATTTTAATAACAAGTGTTGGAAAAGGTGATATTTCCTCATTTGTGTAGCTTGTTGTTTTGAAGACTTTGATTTATCATTTGAAGGTTGTAGTAAACTTGAAGCTTTTGTGTTGAATGCAAGATTGGTAGTAATCTTTCTCTTTTATGTTGTGTGTTATTCTTTTGTTGTTTCAATTGCTTTGGTGTTGGTTGTTAAATTTTAGCTTGTATTGTTTTCTTTGCATTTTCAAACCATTAACTTAAATTTCTAGCTTTTAGTTTTCTTGTTTGAAAAAACTCCATTGTAGCATAGTCTTGAAGCGTTTTACCCCTTTTAGCTAAAAAATATTTGGTGTTTGAAAGTCATAAGGGGCTTTCCTCTATGATAAATTTGACTTATTAACATTTAATGTACTTTGACTTCTTCTAGTTTCAAAGCTTTTATTTCCCTCCATTTCCTCCTTCAAGACTTCCAATTTTTCTTAATTTAAGCGGTTTTAATTTACTTAAGGTTTTTAATTAGGGTTTAATCAGTTTCATTAAAATTTGTCATTTTCAAGCAAGCTTTTAATTTTCATTAACTTTTGCATTAGTTAGTAATTTAAAGCTTTTATCTCAATTCAAGTTTTAGCATTAAGACTCAATCCAAACCAATGACTTATTGTTTTCTTAGATTAGATTAGTTTAATTAAGATTAAAAAGAGATTAAATAAAAACACCACTCGCCAATAATATCTATCCTCGAGAGACACGACTCGGAAACAACTTACCACTCTACAATCGAATCCGTACTATTGCAGAGACGATTTCTAAACTAGAGTTGATATGGCAGTACATATGCCAGGCCTGGTTTGGGGTAGCTCTGACTCAGGATAGTTAGATAAATTAAGAAAGGGCTAAAACAGCTCTGTCTCAGAGGAGGATCTAATTAACCCTCCTGGGAAAACAGAATATCAGGGAGAGGTGGTTATCGCTCAGGATTCCTCCTGATTTAGCTATCTTTAAGAAATCACTAAAAGCTTGGAGATTATGCCAAGCTGAACTTCCAGGGATTAGACTTAAGCTTGGTCTGGTCGAAAGACCTGATAGAGTCCCCTAAAGGAGGGAGCTTGTCATCATTGTAGCAAGATCTGACTTGTTGAATGGCAGGAACACAAAATGAAAGGAGAGCTGGATCATGACAGGTCTGGTTCCTTGAATTCTGCTGGAATCCTAGGAAGTTGAGGCAGTACAGAATGAGGAAAACCTGGAACAAGGAAGACTTGTTTTCTAGATTCCCAGCAAATAGACAAGTGGGACCACTTTTCAGAATTGGTTGCGTAACGGTCCGTGATTCGCGGCATGTGCTCCTAAGATCCCGGCTGGGGTCCCCCACTAGGGGAAGTTATAAGTATCTTAGCCCCAAGGCTGAGAGAGGTAAGAGCAGGTCTGGGCGAATACCCAGGTCTGAGAGGTAATATGGAATAGTGAAGGAAGAGCAGGCCCAGGACAGACCTGGTTTCTTGTTTGCCCATAAAAGAGCAAGTGGGACCACTTGTCAGAGTTTGTTGCTTAAACGGCCCATGATTCACGGTCTTTGTTTCCAAGATCCCGAAAAGAGGTTCCCACTAGGAAAACTATAAATACCTCAGCCCCAAGGCTGAGAATGGTATGTCATTCTCTTGAGCATTTTTGCTTTCTTTCTGGAAAACACCTCAAACCCTTACTGACTTAAGCATCAGAGAGGTTTCCATCGGAAAATCACCGGTGGTCCTTTCTAACTTGTGTTTGTGGTGCAGATCAGGCGGGTGTTCAAGGTTTTAGGCGTTCTCAACCGTTGGCCATGTTTTGGGCTAAAACAAGAGTGTTAAGAAATCTTCGATCAAATTTTGGCACCATTGTCGGGGATAGATTAAGGTTAATGGTGTTCTTAATTACTCTTCTTGTTATCTTAGTTAGTAGTTAGATTAGATTAGTTTTTTACATTTGATACCTGTAATCATTTGTTGCGTGTTGTGTATGCAAGGTAGATGATCGCTTGGATGAGAATTGGCTCTACTTTTGCCCAATCTCGAGAGGTTGAGACGAGACGCACGAGCTGCAAGAAATCAAGACATGTTCGATGCCCCGCATTTTTAACCTTTGTCTCCGGTGATAGAAGAGAGAATGATGACCAATTCATTCGAGAATCCAATGCCTCCCGCCCATGCTCATAACAATCAAGGTATAAACCCACCTCAAGTCTCATCCGGGCCCACATCATCACCTCACGTCCCGCCATCGCAAATTCCTCAACCCGTGTACGGGATTCCGCTCGACCAAGGGGGAAATGGTTTCCTGAACCAAGACCCCCAAAGCTCGAACGCCCAATTTCACGACCCTTATTCTCCATCCCGTTCTTGTGTTTCGACACCCGAGCCACAACTTCAAGTCTCGCGGCCCTCGAGACACATCGTCACGTGGAACCCAATTCCACAGCCCGCACTACCAAAGACCGATCGTCGATGGCCCATCATATCAATTTAAACCTTCATTCCAAGCGCCGAGGCCACATTACCAAGGGACAAAAATCACCGCTCCTCACACCCAAGAGCCCCGATTCTTGCATCCAAATGGGCCCGTGCCCTGATTCCAAAATCTAAATCATCAAGAAATTCCACGGGTGGCTACCATAAATGAGAATACGTACGCCGTGCAAGATCCGGGTGGCCATCCTTTTGCCACTCCCGAGGGAGGACTAAAAAATAACATCAAGGAGTTTTCGAGACCGTACATGGGCGACTTTTCCTCGTGCATTCGACTAAGCACCGAGGCCCTTGAGTACGACTTGCGGCCAATTGATCTCAACCGACTCCCATCTTTTCATGGCTTACCGCATGAAGATGCTCTCCAATCCCTTCGTATCTTCTCCTACACCGTGTCAATTTTTCCATGCCAAGGGATCCATATCGATCAAATCAAGATGCGGTGCTTCCCGTATACGATAAAGGATAAGGCGGTCGATTGACTTATGACATTGCAGGCCGATTCCCTCACCAATTAGGACATGGTGACTGTTTCGCCCTAAAAATTACACCGGGAACATCTACTCCTTCCATGAGAATATCCCAACCTGTTTCAACAAAAAAACCACCGAGGATTTTCCGGTTGAAACCTCTCCGATGCTTAAGTCAGTTAAGCATTTTAGATCCGAATAAGTGAACCAAACTTTTGTGCACCCCTTTTTTAATAAATTAATCTAAAATACTTATGTTTGCTCGCAAGAGTACGAGGTACTTGTAGGGTGATGAGTTTGACTCGAGTCGTATCTCTCGAGGAAACAACTATTCGGTCTTTCGGATGTTTTTCTAAATTTACAATCTAGAATAAAATACATGTACATTTGGGATTTTAACAGATTTTGAATTGATCATTATAGCTAAAGCAATAACTAAGGATAATTAAACTAATTATTCTAAACTATATTATCAACTACGAGCAGTAACGATGATCAAAATCTATTTAACGAATCTAAAAGCATAAACATAAGAAATTATCACTAAGCAATGTATCATATAAATCTAAGAACGAGTAATTAAACATAAAGTAATTGCATAAGTAAACTAAATTAATCCAATATCCAATATCCAATATCAAGCATTAAACGATTAAACTAATTACTAAAACTAGAATTAACTAAGAAATTAACTACGAAATTATCTAAGAGTTTAGAGGACTTATTGGAACTAATGAAAGCATTAAAAAGCTCCAGCTATTCCGGAGTTGCACGTCGATCTTGGGCGAAGATTGAATACCGAACGCGATTTCAATGTTTTGGACGCATTGTTCTTCATTCTTGATCTCCGTCTTCAAATCTCGTTATGAGATGTGGAATTATGTTTATTATAAGCTAAAATACCCTGGGAGGTCGGGTATCTCCCAAAAATCCGAAATATGGAGGGTTTATATAGATATTGCAAGTCTTGGTGCACAAGAAACCCTAAAATCCGAATTTTGGGCCGTCGTGTCGACGGTGCGTTGACTAACGCTCGCTGATGCTCGGTGTCGCCGCTGCCTGGGTGTGCGCGTCGGTTGGGCGGGTGCGTCGACTGACAAGGGCTTACATCGACGCTTCAGAGAATTGCGTCGACCTTGCGTCGGCTGACGCCACTTCAATCGACGCTTCAGAAGGTTGCGTCGACTGATGCCCCCTTCAATCGACGCTTCAGAATGCAGCGTCGACAGTGCGTCGGCCTTGAGTCGACTGATGCGGATCATGGCTCACGTCGACGGAGCGTCGTTGCTCGCGTCAGTTGACGCGACAGAGCGTCTGTCTCCGTTTCTCAATCTTTTGCTACTCGTTTCACCGGAAAGCTCATTCTCTTATTTTTGAACATCAAACTTCATCTATTACGCGTTGAACTCTTCCGGTTACTTAGCTGTAAGGTGAAAAAAATAACGAAATATCACCTTATTGCATCAATTACGATTAAAATACGGTAAAATAAGCTGGATAAATACGGAATTAATGCTTAAATCGTCCAACTTGTACCAAAAACAAATAGAAAAATGAACTAAAAAGCTAATAAAAATAAGGACAAATCTACTCTAATCAACTACCCCACGCTTAATTGGTTTGTTCGTCCTCGAACAAACAATAGATTCAAAGTATAACTGGAATGAAAATAAATTCAAGCAGTGAGTCGTGCTATGCTATATACATAATTTTGAAAATATAGGTACAAGTCATGCAACGTCAAACACTTGACCTTTATTACATTGTCTCTTCAAAATAAAATCATGCATCCTCACAAAGGATAATATATAAGTGTACGCTCAAAAGCACTCAAGTATTTTGTGCATGGGACGTGTATACACTCAAATCATACAATTACATGCACAATAAATAAGCACCGAAAATCAATCTCTTTTCAATCGTAAATTAAGTATGTTATCAAACTTAGAATCGGAAAAGGTCTTTTAGGGTTGTAATGTAAGGCTCTTTGGACGAGTATGGAATATATAAGTCGTGTGGCTAAATAACTCACCTAACCTAATCTAATCACGAAGCAATTTGCTTTACCTCGTACAAAAATAAAAACCTCACTAACACTCATAACGTAGCCTTTTAAATATAGGCTATTTCCCAACTCGCAAACTGTAAAACCGACTTGAAGCTCAGAAACCACTTAATCACAACTCTTTTGCCTCTTAAACATAAGGCTTCATAAAATATACAATAAAATTGAAGCCTTAATAAGCGCGTTGGCAATTAATCAACATTATCCACCATCCTATTATTTTTTTATTTCCCCTTTTTTTTTCTTTTTATGGGGTCTTTATTTTTTATTATTATTATATATTTATTTTTTTTGGATGGTGGTCCTTAATTACAAAAATTTCATAAATTCCTAATACAATTCTAAAACACTAATAACCAGTAAAATAACGAACTCCTGCCCCACGCTTTTAATGGGTAAGTAGGGGTCGACTAAAAAATAAAATCACTCATGGCTATAGGCATGGATTATTTTGCTATGATTGGCTCATTCGAAATTTTTAGTGGCTAAAAATATATGGATATGGCCGGAATAGGGTTTATATGTGCCTTAACTTCATTTTCAAAGTCGACTACACACAGCGGTTTTAAAGAGATATCAAGACTGAAACTCATTCAAGCACATGCAATGATGATAAACACTCAGGCTACTCACTGGCTTTTTGCATGAAAAAGTTTTGAATTGACGCTGTTTTTAAGGTTTTGTGAAATCAATTGCGTCTAAGTACCTTTTTACAACATATAAATAATTTTAAAAAATTTATGCACTTATGCACGCTCAAAAGACTAGAACAAATAATCAAACATAATTAACTTTGACAGGCAAGCCATACAAACACAAATAAGCGTAGAAATAGCGATCAATCACATCAAAAATATGCATTTCAAAACAAAAGACATCAAATTACACTAACCATACTCAACCACCCCCCTCCCTAAAAACTTGGCAATCTCCTGATTGTCATAAATATTAAAGAAAATAAGAGTATGGGAGATAAGAAAACATCCCTGAAAATTCGATGGCCGAGTCTCTCTAAAAATGCATGTGCAATTATCCTTCGTCTTAGATCGCGTGACTAGATTGTCCCGAACAAACCTATAAACAAAAATAAACAAACAAAACATGATTGTGATCAATTGCGATGCGCAAGTGCCCGGTGGCACGTCTTTTTGGATTTGAAACGGCCGGATTGCGGCCAACGTCGTAAATGGCTGGGTTGCAGCTCATCAAAAGGTCACCGGGCTGCGGCTAACTTGGGTCGGATTGCGACCTCGATCGACGAAATCATCGTAATCCATGATTGATGCGGTAAGCGGTAGGTTCAGTGGTTGATCGTCATCGTTAACACCTCGAGTGGAACTAGCGGTAGCGAGCTACCGTTATATAACCGTTGTCCAGAATAAGCGTTTTATCGTATTTTCTGCACATCAACTCACACATAAACGTACCACGGAAATCAACACAATATAAAAAAACAAAAATAAAATAAAAGAAAACAAAACAAAAACTAACTAACGCTTGGGTTGCCTCCTAAGAAGCGCAACATTTAACGTCATATGCTCGACGCAATTGCTTGATCAATTTCTAGCTCGTGGTGGGTCCACGAACTCCTTCTTGGTACGATCACGATTCTTCATATTATCCTTGAAATAAAGCTTAAGCTGATGCTTGTGGACTTAGAAACTTGATTTCTCACTCTCATCGTACAGTGTGGCTACACCATACTCATCCATCTCCTTTATTAAAAATGGTCCACTCCATGCAGCTTTAAAATTGGTTGGACCAAACTTACGATCGGAATTATATAGCACTAGTTGACCAACCTTGAACATCTCGTTAAAAACTTCGTTCGACTTCTTCTTCTTTGTCCAATCCTTACTATTAGCCTCGCCCTTTTTCTTCGTGCGTTTAAAATTCTTGTAGGGGTCGAGGGAAACACTTCTTGAATGATTATGCTGTGGCTTTGTCCCTTCTCTTGGCTCAAACTTCGAACAGTCTCGTTGTTGTCTCAACTCCACTTTTGGCTCGTTTTTAGGCACGTTAAACTTCAAGGGCAATCCATCATCAAATGCCTTGACATTATCAAAATCTTTAATCATGCCGATGCTCAGGAGTTCATTCACGCAAGAATCTACTAAATCAACAGTAGAACATTCGACTTTTTTAAATGGTGTAGGAGTCTTGTGAATATCTTGAAGTGAAAACATCACCGTTTCACCTAAAACGGTTATAGTCGCCCTCCCCTCGTTTACATCGATCACCGTACGCGTTGTAGACATGAACGGACGTCCTAACAAAATGGTGTGTTCTCGGTTCTTGCTTTGTACGTCAAAAACATCCATAATGATAAAATCCATCGGCACAACTAGCGTGTCTACTTGTACTAAGACATCCTCCACAATCCCCAAAGGTAGCCTTATCGTTCTATCCGCCAATTGTAATCTCATCGTGGTCGGTTTCAGCGGTCCTAGATCAAACTCCTTGTAAATTGAGTGGGGCATCAAATTTATGCTAGTGCCAAGATCGAACATCCCTCTTGCCGTTTATCCATTCCCGAGAGAAATAGTTATGCAAAAAGGGATCCTTCTCTTTAGGTGGCAATGGTTTCTTAAATATATCTCCAACTTCTCTTATCAAAGCCACAAGCTGATTTGTAGCCAAACGCCTTTCCGTTGATGCTAGCTCCTTGAAAAACTTCAAAAATGCTGGCATTGTCTTTATCACCTCTATCAGGGGGAGGTTAATATTAACATTTTTCAATAAGTTATATAGCTCCATGAATTTTTTATTCTCCTTGGCCGGACGTAGGCGACTTGGGAAGGGAACATGATCATAAATAGTCAACTTCTTGGGCGGTGAATTTAAGGAATCGATGGGGTCTTCAGCTGTTGTCGGCCTTAAATTATTTGGATTTGAAGATTTATGCATAAGATCAGCCGAATTGGTTGCATCTGCTTGTGGTTGGGTTTCGGCCTCCCTCTTGTCTTCCTCCTTTTCTAGCTCGATGCCGTTATCCACTACTTTTCCACTTCTCAACACATGAATAGCCGAGGCGTGTTCTATTTGGCTTGGAAAAGTGTTTTTCTCCTTCTTCAATGACGCCATGTTAGTTGCCAATTGTCCTACCATTATCTCCAATCTTCTTAGTCCTGACGAATTTTCAAGAGTGCTTTTGGCCATTTCAGCCATCACCGTTCTCAATTCTTTCATATCGTCTCGAACTCCCTCCTGAACATGTGTGAGGCTGTCTCGGTTCCGAATAGTTTCGGCGACTTGGTTTTGCTGCCAGACTAAAAGTTGATCAGTCGACTGAACTGTGGTAGGTGTTTGCCCTTGCACATGGAAACTATTCGGAGGCGGTGGTGCTTGCGTGTGTGGTAGTCTCTGCCCGGAATGTTGTTGGTAATAATGGATGGCATTGATGTCCCCTCGTTGTTCGTTGTTGAACGGGCACATATTGGCTAAATGTTCGGGGGATCCGCATTGGTGACACGTCGCATTAATCTTCTTTGAAGAGGCCTTGCTCACCTGCTCGGCCTTCCAAGATGCCAATTTCTCCTCAAATATCTCCTCGCACTTCGCTTTGACTAATTTTCCATCATCTAAGTCAGGATTGGGGATGGACATCTCGTTAACCTTAAATTTACGAGGCCGAGAGCTGGTTTCTCTAGATTTTTTGCTCTTTTTCTCCAAAACTCGTTGTGCTTCGCGGGCCATTAAATCTCCGAAATCTCCTCCTGCTGCTATTTCAACTTTGCTTTTCCCCATGGGCGACAAACCATCAAAGAAAAACTTATGGGGGCATTCTTGTAAAAGTGTTTTATAACGCTCCCATGTTTCATGAAATAATTCTCCCTCCAATTGTTCAAACGTAGCTATTTTCCTTCGAATATGCCCCGTGGTCTGTGCTGAATAGTATTGATTTAAGAACTTCTCGCTTATCATCTCCCAATCAGTTAACGACCTAGGTTCCAAGGATAATAACCATGTCTTCACCTTGTCTTTCATGCTATAGGGGAAACAAATCATTTGCATCTCCTCCCGGTTAAGGCCATGACCTACAAATCTGCCCATTTCATCGATAAAGTAGTTTAAAAATGCTGAAGGATCTTCATGGGCATTTCTGTGAAAAGTCGGAAGTAAATTGAGTTGATGCGGTTTAATCTCTACTTCCCTTGCAGTCGGTCCAAGAACAATAGCAGACCAATAAGGCACTACCTTCGGGCATGCCAAATCACGCAGCCTAGGTGGTTGAGCGTGTCTCGGTGCTCTCTCTCTATGATAGGCAGCCTCATAATCTCCTTCATAATCTTGGTCGTCGAACCTTTCATCTACAAACTCTCGTCGAGGGATTGCTCTGTTAGGATAATCTTCAAACACTTCATCGTCATGATGAGCGTTTCTTCCTCTATTTCCTTGTCTTAGTTGTAGCTGGGCCCGATTATTTGGTGGTTGAATGTGACCTCCAATGTATCGCGGCTCTCTTCCATACTCTCCCCGACGTCTTCGTGGAGGTTGGAAAGGTAGCTCATTGTTTAATGCATCGAACAACTCATTGTGATCGTCCTCATGAATCGCTCTTCTAGCCATAGCTTCGGGAATTTTGTCACACACGAAATCAGTTGTTGTTGAAGAACCATCCTCGGGAATAAAAACGGGTTTTGGTCTTGGTGGATTTGAACGGTGGATGTTGTCAATGAAAGGTACAAGGTCGCGGTGAAGTGATCGCCTTCCTTGCATAAACTCAACAATACATCAACGTACCAAATGGCAAAGACCGAGTGCGAAAATAAAATAAATAAATAAAAATAAAAAGAAACTACAAATTTAAAATGAAAAACATCCTATATTCCTACTCGTTGCTTCCCCGGCAACGGCGCCAAAGTTTTGAACCAAACTTTTGTGCACCCCTTTTTTAATAAATTAATTTAAAACACTTAAGTTTGCTCGCAAGAGTACGAGGTACTTGTAGGGTGATGAGTTTGACTTGAGTCGTATCTCTCGAGAAAACAACTATTCGGTCTTTCGGATGTTATTCTCAATTTACAATCTAGAATAAAATACATGTACATTTGGGATTTTAAAAGATTTTGAATTGATCATTATAGTTAAAGCAATAATTAAACTAAAGATAATTAAACTAATTATTCTAAACTATATTATCAACTACGAGCAGTAACGATGATCAAAATCTATTTAACGAATTTAAAAGCATAAACATAAGTAATTATCACTAAGCAATGTATCATATGAATCTAAGAACGAGTAATTAAACATAAATCAATTGCATAAGTAAACTAAATTAATCCAATATCCAATATCAAGAATTAAACGATTAAACTAATTATTAAAACTAGAATTAACTAAGAAATTAACTACAAAATTATCTAAGAGTTTAGAGTACTTATTGGAACTAATGAAAGCAGTAAAAAGCTCCAGCTATTCCGGAGTTGCACGTCGATCTTGGGCAAAGATTGAATCCCGAACGCGACTTCGATGTTTTGGACGCGTTGTTCTTCGATCCTTGATCTCCATCTTCAAATATCGTAATGAGATGTGGAATTATGTTTATTATAAGCTAAAATACCCTAGGAGGTCGTGTATCTCCCAAAAATCTGAAATATGGAGGGTTTATATAGATATTGCAAGTCTTGGCGCACAAGAAACCCTAAAATCTGAATTCTGGGCCGTCGCGTCGACGGTGCGTCGACCGACGCTCGCTGATGCTCGATGTCGCCATTGCCTGGGTGTGCGCGTCTGCTGGGCAGGTGCGTCGACTGACGCGGGCTTGCATCGACGCTTCAGAAAATTACGTCGACCTTGTGTCGGCTGACGCCCCTTCAATCGACGCTTCAGAAGGTTGCGTCGACCTTGCATCGACTGACGCCCCCTTCAATCGATGCTTCAGAATGTAGCGTCGGCAGTGCGTCGGCCTTGCATCGACTAACGCGGATCATGGCTTGCGTCGACGGAGCGTCAGTCGACGCGACAGAGCGTCTATCTCCGTTTCTCAATCTTTTGCCACTCGTTTCACCGGAAAGCTCGTTCTCCTATTCTTGAACATCAAACTTCGTCTATTACGTGCTGAACTCTTCCGGTTACTTAGCTGTAAGGTGAAAAAAACAACGAAATATCACCTATTTGCATCAATTACGATTAAAATACAAAAATAAGCTGGAACTATAAAATACGGAATTAATGCTTAAATCGTCCAACTTGTACCAAAAACAAATAGAAAAACGAACTAAAAAGCTAATAAAAATAAGGACAAATCTACTCTAATAAATAAGCAAGATTATGAGAAGAATGCTTAAAATGTCATACCTCTCCAAGCCCTAGGGCTGAGATATTTATAGTTTTTACCCAGTGGGGCCTTCGAGATCTCAAAAATAGAAAACCCGCAAATCTCAAACCGTTACACAAGCTGACCTGACCTGGAAGCTTCCTTCCAGAAGGCAGATCAACTCTATCCTTGAGCTTTCTTAATTCCAGACCTGACCTCTTGAGACCTTATCCAAGGCTCCGAATGAGGTCAGGACAGTCTTTATTAGGCTTATAGGCTTGTGTTTCGCCTCGTCTTACCTCCTGCTTAGGTTGGCAATTTAGCTCATCCCGACCAGGTCTGTCGACACTTCCAGAGGTCCATCGTCAGATCAGGATACATCAACCAGTCTTTATTAGACTTATAGGCTTGTGTTCTGCCTCGTCTTACCTCCTTCTTAGGTAGCCAATTTAGCTCATCCCGACCAGGTCTGTCGACACTTCCAGAGGTCCATCATCAGATGATGACACATCAACCAGTCCCCCCTGGGTGGTGGGGTATGAGCTGAACTATTTTCCTATCTTAATCGTGGCGGTTTGGATTCACACGTCTTTTTGAATATTTCGCTCTGACATGCATTAATTGCACAGATCCCGCAAAATCCTCTCCCGCGTGTCATACCTTTTAGTGAAGAGCTGTGACGTTCCATATTCCAACTCAACAATCACATCCCACAATGTGTCCTTTCGAGTACCGTGCTCTGACACGTCTTAAATGCACAAATCCCGCCAAATCTCATTTTTCCTAAAAATTTGCCTACAAAGTATATTACTTTCTCTCTTCTTGCCATTTATCCAATTTCAAAACTCTTGCACCTGCATATTTTCTCTAGAACACCTTCGTTCCGTTTCTTTTCCGATCAGGGTTTTCTTTCTCCTAAAATCAGGTACCTTCTCACCCTCTTGTGAATTTTAATTATGTCGGCTTCCATCTCTTTTTCTCTCTCATCTTCTGGAAATTCATCCTCTTCTATTAATCTGTATTCCTCGGTTCCGCCGCCGCCGGCCGCCAAGGATGAGCGGCATCAAATTCTCCCTGGTAAATATCATGAAAACAAGGTTTCTATCGTTAGCAATCAAACTCTCCTAGACATACGCTCTAAATTCCCTATCTCTGACGACTTCTCTTTCACCAACCCAGCCTCCGGTGAAAGAGGGTCTTGACCTCCCCCTAATCATCTAACCTTCTTCATCGACCAGTTTCAAGCGGGTCTGAGTTTGCCCGTCCATCCCTTTATTTTGGCGGTGTCGCGGATGTACCGAATTCTTGTACATCAATTTGTGCCCAATGCGTTTAAGGGTTATGGTGGTGTTCCACCTGGCGTCCCAATTTTCGAGGCTTACTCCCATGGCCTAAATGTTTTATTTTGTTTTTCAAACCAAGAGTTCTTCCTCAGGCTTTTTCTATTTTTCTGTTCGAATTGACGTTCGCTTTCTGATCGGGATCCTTTCCTCCAACAAGGCTTGGAGGAAAAATTTCTTTTTTATTTGTGTTCAGGTGACTGGGCTTATCCCCTGTTCATATTAACGCTCTGCCACACAGGGTCCATTTGTCCAAATGAGACCGACCTCCTTATTTAGGAAAGTACATAGCCACCCTTAACAAGAGCATTTTCCGACTTTCCCAACTCCTTAAACCTGACATCCTGAGCTTCTTTAATGCTCATAAAGAGAACGATCCTCTCCCTCTTGAGATCAGTACATTCAAGAGCTGATCAACTCTCCTCTTCAATATTTTTCATAATTATTCCTTGTGTGTTCCTCCATTTTTATTTTTTACTCGTCCTTGATTAACTTTTTTTTTCTTTTTTTTAGCCGAGATGATGCAAGCGAGGATGGTTGCAAGGAAGAAAAGGGCCGCTGGAGGCGGTCAGAAGAGCTCTCTTGGAAAGCCCGCCAGGGCTTCCAGGTATCCGGCCCCCGAGGTGGCCGGAAATCCAGGGGCGGTAGAGGTCCCGCCGAGACAAGAAGGGCTCACCAGAACGGAGGGAGAGGTCCCTACTGAGCAGGTGGTCCATCCAGCCATGGACCTGACCAATCCTTTCGACCCAGAGGATGAGAAGGCGCTGGTCCCGCGCAAGCATGCTCGTTCTGACCAAGGAGCAGCTGCGCCAAGGCCTTCCATAAATGTCCCCAATCAGAGCTTCTTTAATGGCTCTTTAGTCTTGAACTGTCTCGGGGATGTTGCAGTTCAGTTCGTCATGGGTCAGTCCCCCCACATTGACCGTCGGACCGTGTACAAGTGGCCGAATCATGAGTTAATCGAGTCATACTTCCACGTTGAAGCTCGAGTAAATGTTTTTCCATTTTAATCATTATTCCATCCCCCTCATTTCCTTTTCATCACTCCTCTTTTCTTTATTAGGCTGCTATGAAAAGGGCATCTCTTTTGGCCCGAGCTCGGGGTTCCTGATTCGAACTTTTGTGTACCTACTTATAAAGATTTGTCAAAAATTTAAAAGCTCGACCGTAAGAGAACGGGATCGTGTGTAGGTTGGTAAGTTGAACCGAATCGTCTCTCAAGGAAAACTAGGCTCAGAAGTTCCTTTTGTGTTTGTTTGTTCACAAACAAGAGAATAAAATAAAATTCTAATCTAAACATATAAAAGCAATAAATTGACCTAAACGAAGAACAATTAAAAATTAAGAGTTTTGAATGGATTTTGAAAACAAGGGTTCTAGAGCTTCGAATCGTTTTCACGATCTATTGGGATAAACCCAATTGATGGTTCACGACGATTCTAGGCTCTAGACCCGTTAGATCTAACCAATCAATTTCATCAATCTCAACATAATAATCCCAACATCATCATCACTAATCTCAATATCATATAATTCATCATCATACATGGGGGGAGGGGGGTGGGGGGGGGGACAAGCAAGAAATTAAGAGCATCATAATTAATTAAACTAAATTAAACGAAAGAAATTAAAGACTTATTAATTACCGAGAAGAATAACGGCATCTTGGTGTAAAATCTTGAATCTAAATTACTTAAGATTTAAGCTATTGTTATCTAAAATCTAAGAATTTAAAACTAAGAAATTATGAAGAGGGTTTTGATTATTCTAATTCAAAGCAAGAAATTAAGAGCATCATAATTAATTAAACTAAATTAAACGAAAGAAATTAAAGACTTATTAATTACGAGAAGAATAACGGCATCTTGGTGTAAAATCTTGAATCTAAATTACTTAAGATTTAAGCTATTGTTATCTAAAATCTAAGAATTTAAAACTAAGAAATTATGAAGAGTAACTACGAAATTAAATGGCACTCGTTGGGGTTGTCAGCACCTAAAAGGCCTTAGAACCCCTAGGAATATGATTATGTATGTAAAAATCCGAAATGCATAGGGTATTTATAGTTGTGGGAAGTCTTGGGCAGCAAGAAAACCTAAAAAATACGTTTCAGCATATTGACGTTGGTTCTTGCGTCGACCAACGCAAACTGGTCGACGCTACAGAGACTTTCGCAGTCAGTGCGTCGACTGGCATCGGTTCTTGCGTCGACCGACGCAAACTGGTCGACGCTACAGAAAGTTTTGTGGGCTGGCAATGTCAGCAGCTCTACTATAACGGTTCCAGATGAAAAACCGTTATAGAAAGCCGGCAGCTTTAAATTCTTCAAATCGTGGCCCATTTTTGCTGAAACTCCACTCGTACGCCCATTCTTGACTACGTCCAAACCAAAATACTTTAAAATACCTAAAATAAACATAAATTAAACTATAACGGGTGGGGGTTGTTTGTTGAAGTTTTGATTATTCTAATTCAAGCAAGAAATTAAGAGCATCATAATTAATTAAACTAAATTAAACGAAAGAAATTAAAGACTTATTAATTATCGAGAAGAATAACGGCATCTTGGTGTAAA
>BMAC01000579.1:735246-763959 GCA_014905375.1 Phtheirospermum japonicum
CGCCCCATCAACCTGCAATCGCTACCATCCCAACAACCACTAACGCCAAATCTGTGTCTTACCACCACGGTCCTGTCATTTGATACTGAACGCACAAGACGGCCCAATTCGTAATTTCTCGGCAGGAGCTGCTCAAATCTGGGACTGTAGTTTTCTAAACCTAGGTGAGAATCTCAAATTTTAATTTTATTTTTTCATTTTCTTACCTACGAAGACTTTTCCCTTCTCCCTAAATATCGCCTTCAAGAATCATTACCATCTCAAGAGTTTCACCATTTCATCACCTTTCGTTATTCTTTTATCCAAATGCTTGTATTTTTTTTCATTTTTTTGCTAACACTGGTTTATAAAATAAAACTATATCAAATGTCGCTTGCCCAAATACATTGGCTAATATCTTCTCATTTATCCTTTGTCATAATCAAATGGAACAAATTTGATTTATTTGCATGATAAAAAAGGGGCATGAATGATGAAAATGAAATTGATGATGTTCACGCTGTTAGGGTCGATCATGGTGAAGGGATATGGGAGAACATAATAACAAACTAGATAGTAAGCTTGAAAATATTGTATATGATATTTTTCTATTTTTTTATTATTAACTATAATAATTTTTGGCCTAAGATTATTTGTCTAATTATTTTCACCAATTTTATCAAATACAAATATTGGTCATTTTTTATTTATTGACATCATTTAATTTATTGCGTAACAGGCATGGAGAGCGACATTGGAGATGACGGTCAGCTCCACTCTCCCGAACAGTCGGGCACTTTAGGTCTGCCATCATGTAAAAGAAGTGGTCGCAAGGCGACTCGCATGGCAAATCTTACTTTGAAAACCCAGGGTAAAGTGAAGGTAGAATTTGATCGTTGTTTGGAGGTTGTTGGGCCCAACAAGGGTAATGTCGAAAACTTTATCAGTTACCTTAGGGTCTTGGGACGAAAACAGGCCAGCATCATGATAGTTTCTTGGAAGAACGTGCATGACAACACGAAGGAGCTGATTTGGCAAGCGATTTTGGTATGACACCTACTACCCTAATATTCTTTTTCCATTTTTTACTTGCGTGAAATTTTTGGTAACTAGGTCTTAGGAAGAGTTTTTGGTTCTTGAGCTTGTACCTTAAGTCACCTTTGTTTCTTTATTAATTTCTTTCTTTTTTTTTTGGCCTTAAATTTAGTGTGTTGAGTGTGTTCTTACATTGACTGCTTCATAAGTTTAAGATATGGGTATAGTAAGTTTGATATTGGCACAGGGCGAAAATATTGTAGTTATCCTAGATAAGGCTATATGCATAAATGGAGTACATAAACTTTCTTGATTAGTTTTTTGATGAAATATCAATATATGAATTTTTTAATGAATAATTGATACATCTTTCTTGCACACTGTATTCGTAAGAGCTGAATTTGAGTCTTTTGAAATGTAATGTTGAATATCTTCTATAATGTTAGTTGGTGGTTATGGAGATTTACATCATTACAAATTGATATCAGAATGTGTTTTGATCCAGATTGAAAAAGGTCTCATGTTCTCTTTAGTTAAATGTGTTGTGATCAAGATTGATATCAGAATTCTTCAAAGTCTAATTAATCTCTTGTACCAGCAAATGTTTAAAGGCACCCAACAACATCAAAAGTGGGTAAAAGAAATTCTCTATTACCAATCCAATTTTTGGTTGTCCTCATTTTACAGACAAATATTTATTTATTTATTTTATTTATGTCTTATAAAAGTTAATGGTATTGCTAGGTTGTTTTGAAAAATATAAATTATGTATTTGTTAACAAAACTGCAATGTTAGTTCTATAGCTCGTAAATTAGTAGTCCCGGCAATTTGGGTTTTGCTTTTATGTTGTTTAGGTTCTGGTTATTTTGTCGCGGGTCGTGATGAACTCTGGGTTTTATTTTCATTTTTGTTATCTCTTACAATCATCAGCTGCGAATTATTTTATTATTATTTAATAGTAGACAGTTACAATTTTTCAGGTCCTTTTTTATGTAAGTAATTTATTTTAGAGAAAAAACTTTTTTACCTCCTGAACTATGGCCATTTTGACACTTTGCCTCCAAAACTTTTTTTTTCGTGCAAATTACCTCCTAAATTGTACGAATTTTGTACTTAACCTCCCGAACTCCAATTTTTGGTGGAACTTTTGGTCGGATCTCACTCGTGTGATATGCACGCTTACATATAAGGGGTAAAACTGACTTTCCATCTCTTACTTATGGCTCCTGCTCAAAACAATGGCACGTGAGCACTCGTGTGACCTATTAAGATAATGTTCACATTAATATATGTATACACGTAGGATTTGGAACCTACGTAGTGCTCATGTGCCATTATCTTGAGCGGGAGTCCTGAGGAAGAGATGGAAAGTCAATTTTACCCCTTATATGTTAGCGTGCATGTCACACGAGTGAGATTCGGCTAGAATTTCGATGAAAAACGAGAGTTCAGGAGGTTAAGTGCAGAATTCGTACAGTTTAGGAGGTAATTTGCATGGAAAAAAAGTTTAGGAGGCAAAGTGTCAAAATGACCATAGTTCAGGAGGTAAAAAATATTTTTCTCTTTTGATGTAGGAGAAATTCGAGATTGTGTTCATTGATGACGAGAAGGACAAGAGGGAGGTCGATTTTCCTATCATTGATGTCAAAAAGCAAAAGAAATTCAAGAAGAAGTTGTTAGACTATGTCGGGAGGCGTTTGACGGTCTTCAAGACTTACACTAATTACATTTTCGGAGCTAAAACAGACGTGCCCCCGTATGTAAACGACTACTAGTTCCTCAATCCAGATATTTGAGATGCTTTTATTGCATCGCGTCTGACTGACGAATACAAGGTAAGTTTAGCCCTTTTTGATATTATTTATGAAAATGTTTTAATCAAAATTCCATTTAAACTTTATCTTTTCTCTATCGCAGGTAAAAAGGGCAAAGTCTCAGAGTGTCCAATAAAAAACAAATATCCTCAGAGGTGTTCTCGTGGAGGCTACAGTCTTCTGAAACAAAAGATGATCGACGATAAGTATAAGGCGAGACAAGAAGCCTCTGGGGACCCGTCGGAGGTTATCCCCTTCCCCCCATCTCCGCCCTCTCGTCGCGAGGCATGGAGGAGAACGCGCATCACAAGTAACAGACAATATATGTCCCCAGAAGCAAGTAGTATCGCTGAAAAGATTGTAAGTCTGTTGTAAATGACCCCAAATATTATTATCAATATTAGAAATGACCCCCAATTTCTCTAAAATTCTCAGAGTTAACTATAATTGACATCTAAATATTATAAATATAATATATAACTCCTAATTTTGGTAAAAATCCCAAAGATTAATTATAAATGACCCCAGAATTATAAGTATTGTAAATGACCCCAAATATTATTATAAATATTAGAAATGACTCCCAATTTCTGTAAAAACCCAGAATTAACTATAAATGACATCTAAATATTATAAATATTAGAAATGACCCCCAATTTCTGTAAAGATCCTAGAATTAATTATAAATGACATCTAAATATTATAAATATTATATATGATCCCTAATTTCTTTAAAAACCCCAGGTTTTAATTATTAATGACCCCAAAATTATAAATATTATAAATAACCCCAAATATTTTATAAATATTAGAAATGCCCCAAATTTCTGTAAATATCCCAGAATTAATAATAAATGACATCTAAATAGTATAAATATTATATATGACCCCTAATTTCTTTAAAAACCCCAAAGATTAATTATTAATGACCCCATAATTATAGGTATTATAAATGACCCAAAATATTATTATAAATATTAGAAATGAACCCCAATTTCTCTAAAAATCCCAAAATTAATTATAAATAACATCTAAATGTTATAAAAATTATATATGACCCCTATTTTCTTTAAAAACCCAAGAGATTAATTATTAATTATTAAGGACCCCCAATTTCTGTAAAAATCCTAGATTTAATTATAAATGACCCCAGAATTATGGAAACATTAATATATATTGTGTACATACAGAATAACATCATTGTATTCGAAGTTGGCTGTAGTAGTCCCCCAAACAAGATAGTCATTAAATTTAGAAAATGACCCCAGACCTGTTTTTTGTGTTTAATTGGTATTTTTTTGGTATTTGATTATAATTAACCTCAAATTTATTTTTGTAACATATTGTAATCAATCAATATACCTACATTATGTCGCAGGACTCGTTACAAGAACAACGCTCTCAATGTAGTTTCAACCCTATTGGTAGGAGCGATGTGCTTGTAGTTGCAATAGGGAAGCCAGAGCATCCCATCCGTGTCAGGGGAGTTGGGAAAGGACACACACTTAGGACCTACTTGGGAAAGCCCCAACTCCGTATCGACGATGGAATGGTGTCCCGATGGGAGGTAGATGCTATCGTTGAATCCAGGGTAGATGCTATTGTTGCATCCAGGGTTTCCGAAATGCAGAAAAAATTAAGAAAAGAGATGTTGATGATGTTCATCTCCAAAGCGGCCACTACGTCTGCCCCGGAGACTCTAGCAGTCCAGAGTGCAAAAGGGAGTTGTGCCCCGGATCTTATGGTAGAGGATGTCCACTAGGAACATGATGATGAATATGAGCTGTATGTCGAGGATCCACAAAGACGATTGGTTGTATATGGTCATCTTCACGACTTGGCTTTGACCCTGCACCACAAAATAATGAAAGCTGATGAAGTGAGAGTGATAGTTGTGCGAGTTGTAGTTGGAGATGCGCTTGTTCCATGCCCGACGATGAAGTCACTACTGTGGGAGAAGCGCCAAATCAGTTCATTGCTTGGCCTCGAAATTTGGTGCAGAGTGTTACATACAAGGTACTTTCCTTAATACTAGTAAAATGTTTGGGTAATTAAAAAAGGAAAAGAAGCGAATTTCAAGATTACAAAAGGGTGTATGTGTAATTTTATAAGATAAAAGAGGGTCTTTTTGTTAACTAAACTAAATATTATTTTCTTTTCTAGCTTCTGTAGGTTATTCTGGTAAATTTGAATAAGATTATATTGCATGGTTTTAGATGAATAACAAATGTATTCAACTGAATATTGAGTTAATAATACAAGTTGTATTCAACTGAATATTGAGGCATTCCGGTAAATGAAAACTCAGGTCGAATAGTAAGTATATGGATACAGTCATTGTCATGTTCATGATTGCAAGGCTTTTGCTGGTACATTACTCGTCTAAAATTAGAATCTCTTTTCTCGCTCCTCTCATCAGACTAGATTCCCCCGTTTCTCTTTCTTTTCCTGCATTCTCTTTCTGCGTTTTTCCACATAATTTTGTGGGTTGCACATTGTTGGCGTAGGTTTCATAGCATAATATTCGATCAGAGGCAGATTATTTGGAATTTTAACAGAGGCAGATTAATATTTCGACTTAGTGTTAACCTTGAATGAATCTTCACCAACCTTCATCAAAAGTCAAGTGTAGCCCAACATTTTATCCCTTTATCTTGATTAGACTTACTAAAATAGGTGTTTTTATTAAAGAGCATATGATCTAAACAATTCAAAATATTTGTTCTTAGGTTTGTTGCCCTTTGAATTTCCAGTTAACTTCGATCTACAAGAGAGTTCTTACAAATAATTGACAAAAATAAATGAGAAACTTAAGGTGGATAAAGATATTTCCGAGCAGAACATGATGTGCATTCTTTGTTATAGAAGAACATAATTTTGTAAAGTGAGCTTTCTGAATATTGTTATGTGCTAACTAAATATTGTTATTCCTCTTTATGTTATAGGTTTTTGTATATGTGGTAATTGAATTGGTGTTTCAATTGTCAGTTTCATTAATTGTAATTGACATTATTTGTATATGTGCTCTTTATCACCATAGGAAATGAATCTCATTAATTGTAACGGACATTATAATTATTTATCTAGGGAATTTCTAAACCAAAGGAACTCGATCCAAAACCCTAGTCCCAACCCTCTAGCAATGATGCTCTGAAACATTTGTGGGTTGCGTCGGCCGATATTAATCAACCAAAAGTTATATCTATGGAAGTCAGTATTGTGAGTGAAAAGACGCACGATAGTGTGCAAATAAATCAGGAGGATATCATAGGGTTATTGCTTTCTAAGGAGATTTCCATTTCTATCATGCAATTTTACAATAAGTATTTATTTGACCGCTTGGAAACACATCTTTTTTAAACCTAATAATATTGAATCACTCATGGAAACATCCTAACAACGTTCTAATGTTGTAGGTATCTCTACAGCATATTGAAATTATCGGGACGTAACGATAAATATGGATTGAT
This sequence comes from Phtheirospermum japonicum, assembly GCA_014905375.1. Lineage (NCBI taxonomy): Eukaryota > Viridiplantae > Streptophyta > Magnoliopsida > Lamiales > Orobanchaceae > Phtheirospermum > Phtheirospermum japonicum. The sequence goes on from BMAC01000579.1 coordinate 741,546, forward strand.
GTGTCCGTTAATCCTTGAAAGTAATGGAAATGTCAATGAAGAAATAGGCGTGCTTCTTCGGAATAGAATTAAAGAAGGAGACTTTGAGTGCTTTCTTGTACCAATTTACGAGTAAAAAGTTCTTTTATTTTTTGATAGTCGATGGAAATCTCTACTTTTGGTTTACAGATTATTTTTTTATTATAATTAATATTTTCTCATTATGTTGTCTTATTTCATGTTTTATAGGAGCTATTGGAAATTGATGGTTCTTTGTCCTAAAAACAATAGTGTGGCTTGGTTCTGCTCCAAGGGGAAAAAGCCAAAGAAAAGGATTTCCGATAAGATTGAGACGTATGAGTTTTAGAATTATATTTTGTGGTATTTTTTTTTTTAACTTCATAATTTTTATTTACCATATATAGGGCATGTAATGCATACCAAATGATGAAGGGGACGCACACCTAACAGTTAAAGAAGCCTCATTGGGTTTATCCGAAGGTAAATTTATTGTGATCTATCTGCTTGATCTATTTACCATATTTTCACTTGGATATTTACCATAAGTTTATTGTGCATGAAGGATGTTTATGTAAATTCAAGTTGAATGTATTACTAATTTATTGTAATTAAATCATTTTTTTATTTATGTAAATTCAAGTTGAGTGTGTTAGTAATTTATTGTAATTCATAATTATTTTTTTTATAGTGTTTGGAGCAAAGAAAGACATTGGACACATGCGGGTTTTTTGTAATGAGGCATATGCTGGAGATCGTCCGATTAGACATCGTTGATTCCTTCGAAAAGGTAATTGTCATACTTAAATTGTATTCATACGTAAATATTTCTTCATTAATTACCTTTTATTGAGAATTGCATGCGTCATGATACAAATGAAATGAAAGTAATAATGTTTCTGAGAAATAATCTTAAATTGATGGTTTGAGTTATCATTTCTACACCATTAGGTTAAATTTAGTTTTGATTCTGGAAATTTTGTTGTACATGTTCCTTGATTTAAGTTTCTTTTGTCTGAGATAACCTGCTTGCTTTCAATACTCCAGTAACTTCGAAACTATTTTCATCTATTCTATTTATCTGTGTTTTGCTAAAGAAGATGCAGCACTGGAAGCACACTACCTTTGTATGGTGGTGACCTCTTTGGTATGAATTAATTATATATAATAAATAACTTTAAAAAAAGGACCGAATAATATTAGAATATTGACTTGCAGTTTTTCCTGGACCAACGACTTTTCTGTCAATCCCCCAACTTGATCCATTATTCAATACAAGTTGCTGAGGTTTTTCCTTTTGCTGTAAATAATATTCACAAAAACAATATAATAAATTAATAATTGCTAAATAATTATTACAATAATATAATATAATGAACGCACACCATCGTCTTCACCATCGTGTAGAAATGAACATAGTCTATTTTCATCATTTTATTAATATTATTTATAACACTTATTATTTTCCGTCATTTTTCATAAGCTACATTTGCATTTTCATAATGACCTGCAGGCACTCAATATGGAACAACCTTATTCGGACGATGAAATTGATGATGTACGTAGACGTTGGGCCGAGTGTTTCTTAGAGTTCATTGCTTGATCGCAATGTAGGTGTCATATTTTGGAGTGTAAGAAACAAACTATTTGTGAATAACTTGAATGGTAGCAAAATAGGTACTCATCGACTTTTGTGGATTTCTATTTTAAGACTTGGTGATCGTGTATTTGGATACTTGTGTTGTTTGGATTGACATATTATGGTGATTGTGTATTATTGTTATTAATGACATGTGTTGGTGATCTTGGGATTATGTTGTTTGGATTGACATATTATGGTGATTGTGTATTATTGTTATTAATGACATGTGTTGGTGACCTTGGGATTATGTTGTTTGGATTGACATATTCTGGTGATTGTGTATTATTGTTATTAATGACATGTGATGGTGATCTTTGAATTATATAAATGAAATGTGTTTTATGATTAATTAAGTACTAGAATTGTGATATATGAGCAGGCCTCGAAAAGGAAAAATGAATCAGGAATGAAATTCCAGAAATGTAAAAATCTAGAACGGTTATCAAAAAACCGTTCTAGAAAATAATCATTCTAGAACGCCTGCTTTTAGAGACGTTTTGGAAACTATACTTTCCAGAACGCCTATTTTTAGAGACGCTCTGGAAAGTACTTTCCAGAACGCCTGTTTGTCGAGACGTTCTGGGAACTATACTTTCCAGAATGCCTGTTTTTAGAGACGTTCTGGGAACTATACTTTCTAGAACGCCTATTTTTAGAGATGTTCTGGAAAGTATACTTTCCAAAACGCCTGTTTTTCGAGACGTTCTGGAAAGTATACTTTCCAGAACGTCTTAAAAAAGGACGTTCTGGAAAGTTATTTTCCAAAATGGGGAAACTGGTAAAAATGACTTTCTAGAACGGCTTTATTTTTTTTCTAGAACATCTTTGATAACCGTTCTAGAAAGTCTGACATTCTAGAACGCTTCAGCAGGGCATTCTAGATTGTCAAACTTTCCACAACAGCTCCATACAGAACGCCTCAGCAGGGCGTTCTGGATTTGCAGAAATAGGCATTCTGGAAAGCTGTTTCTGCACTAGTGAGTATTGATCTGTTGGATATAAAAAAATTTAAACTTCCGCTGCACAAGCATGGTGTTCATCTCTACGAATTCCAACAAATAGCTCATACCAAGTAATAGTTTAAATTACATCAATTTTTCATCGGATCAACAATTTTTCTCCGTCTAGCTCATACCAAGTAATATTAAATATATATATATATATTATTTACATTAAATTATGCAGGTGATGCGACATCTAAAATTGACTTGATTATATATGGTACGAAAGTTACGAAAGGGGTAGAAGGTTCTAGGTACTTGCAGGTTGATAACATGGTAATAATATATTTTTATGGTTATTATGGAATTATGAAAAGTAAGAATCATACTATGAGAGTATTTCCTTATTATGGAGATTGATTATAATTAGAAGATTTAATCCCATCTTATGAAGAACTTCTATTGGTTGGTGGAAAAATCTAAATAATCTTATAAATAAATTCAAGCTCTGTTACTTCATAACTTCAATATTATTTCATAACTTCAACTCTCATGGACCATAAAACTAGGATTTTATGAGTAATAACATTCTTTCATAATTATTTAATTCTCATGGATCATGCAACTCTTCTTTATGGATTTTATGGGGAAATAGAGAGGCGAGATCTTCTTTAAAAGAGACGAACTCTTCTTTAGGAGAGGCGAGCTCTTCTTTAGGAGAGACGAACTCTTATACAGAAGACTAGGACCCTACATTGGGAACACGTCTCTTGTTTCTCATCTCTTGTCTATACAAAGTGGACACAAGCCTCACTTCAACCCTGTTCACTTCTACTCTAAGTTGGTTTTTATACCCTACGTTTGGAGCTCTCATATATCTCCCTCATGCAACATCTGACTTAAGTATTGGAGGGCCTACGTCGGGGTTTTCCGGCTTGGGTTCTATTTTGCTGGTTGATCACGTTGCCAGGAGCTTTTTGGAGGGCTATCAAGTCGCCTAGCACATATTTCAGGTTATTTCTTTCTTTTCTTGGTGAACCAAACTTTTTGGTAGCATCATTAAAACTACGACATAATCATATATAGTATATAACCTTCCTCCGACCATCGAAATAGAGTATTATTCTATTGATACAATCATTATAATTATTCCACGCATCTTTTTAATGTTTGAGCTAATTTGAAGAAAAAATAATTTAATTTAAACTATTACAATTGCCAATATTATTTTTATAATTCTCATTAGTCCGATAGATTCTTGCAATAAAAGATAGAGAACACGACATGATTAATTACCAAACTATATGATTTTGTTTATCTTATTTTTGCTGAGAATTAAAGAAATAATAATAACAACTACATGTAGCGTTAGTTGGATTACTTTTGAGAATTAACATCAAATATCGACAATAATAACATTAATATTAGAGCATCTCCAATGGATCAATGTTGAAAGTGAAAAAATTGACACAAGGCATAAAAATGATTACGTGGCACATTAAATGCTTGACATTATCAAGAGTAATGTYAAATTCTAGACATTGCTCTTGACAATGTCTACAATTAATCTTAAATATATCATCCAATCATGTTATTTCTCTCTCTTTATTTTTTCTAAAAATAAAAAAAATAAATTATCACATATATAACATTAAGAGCATCTCCAATACAATAGTGCTAATTGATCATATGTGGTAAATAACATTAATATTTTATAAAAAAAAAAAAAGTTCTCCAATGCATCAATGTTAATGTTATATATGTGATAATTTTTTTTTTAGAAAAAATAAAGAGAGAGAAATAACATGATTGGATGATATCTTTAAAACTAATTGTAGACATTGTCAAGAGTAATGTCTAGAATTTAACATTGCTCTTGACAATGTCAAGCATTTAATGTGCCACATAACTATTTTTATTCCATCTGTCAATTTTTTTCACTTTCAACATTGTTGCATTGGAGATGCTCTAACATTGATGCATTGGAGAACTTTTTTATAAAATATTAATGTCATTTGCCACATAAATTCAATTAACACTATTGCATCGAAGATGCTCTTAACGTATTCATCATTATTTACATTTACCTTATGAAGAGAATTAATGTATTTACTTTCCTAAGATGTTGTTGCTTATCATTTTTTTATTTAATTTTTTTTTCCTCGAGATGCCAATGCCACTGGCATCATGGGCCCCCGGATTTTTGGATTTTTCACAAAAATAAAATGACATTAGCATCTCGCTATTGTTTATTTTATCTTTTTAATGAGGAGGCTCTCGAGTTTGTATAGCGAAGAGAACGTTTCGATCAATTTTTTCACAACACACCCTATTTTGCTAATACGATGAATTAAAAAATAACCAATTATTTAATTTTGCCTTTTGAATGTTTTGCTTGAAAATTGAAAAGTTTTAAAACGATATTTCCAACAGAAATCATTTAAACAAAACATAATTCTAATTTTATAGTTAAAAATTGAAAATTGTATTTTGAAAGCACATTCATACATCAGATAATATTTTGAATATTTTCTTGTTGGTAACTCGAGAAACATCAACAGGCCATTTGTAATGGCTGAACATAAGATTTTTCAAACAACTCTAAAAGTATGATACGTCCAAAAAGATTGGTGCCTCAAGAAAAGTGAGTACTAACAAGAGGAGCCAGTCGACCCTGAAGAACAAATGCCACTCCGGGATGTGCTCAATAAAGGGAAAGAGAAAAAGAGCAGCTAGTGAGCGAAATCCTCCACAACAAGCACCTCCGGGCCGCAAACTTTGTTGCCTTCAAAAGGCTTCTGGGTCGAGTCCCCCACACGTGGAAAAAGGCTTGGCCCAATACAAAGACGCTGACCAGGTTCAATCTATGCTCCAGAAGCAGATGTGGTCCCAGGTATCTTATGTATTCCCAATCCCACCATACATATAATATTAAATCATTAATCTTAAATCTTGACTTACCTTTATATAAATCCCAATACAGCTACAACCTTAGATGGCCTACCTGTCAAGCCACCTACTATCGACGACCCCGAGGGCGAACTACAAAAAACGTGCGATGAGCTGACAGCTCAAACGGAGAAGCAGACACAACAGCTGTCCTTGACCCAAGGAGAGCTAGATGAAGCCCGTCACCAATTAACATCCCGAGAGGAGGAGCTACACATTGTAAAGAGTCAGTTGGAGACCTTGGAAGATCGTATAAGGAAACTAGAGGAGCTATTGCAGGAAAAGGAGAGACGGGTGCACAAAGTAGGTTGCATAGCTCGACGATAGGGGGTCACAGAAGCAAAAGCTGAGGGCCGAGAGGAGGGGATAGCCGAAGGTTGTCGTACATTTCTGAAAAGTGAAGTGGGTAAGAAGTTCACAGAAGCGTATAAGGCCGAGCTCATGGACAAGTACCGGCATACAACACTTCCTGAGTAAGATGGGGAGAGGAGCCAAAGAATGGTTCAACTATGATGTAGAGCGGATCAAGGCTCAACTTGCCACAACCAACATCCAATTCAAACCGAATGTGCAGACCATGAACGCTGAGCTTCCTCCCTTCTCTTTCTGGAAAGGTGACAAAAGCTAGCCCGTAACGGCTAAGTGGTGGATCCCCTGCAAGGGTGATGCGATCTTGAAGGATGGGCTTGGCGCCGAGCTAGAGATTCCCATTGACGAGATGCTTCCTAACTTGTAATCCTGTAACTTAACATTTTCTCCCATTTGAATTCGAACTGCCATGTATGAACAATTATTACTTGATATTCTCCATGTTTATGATTTTTACTATGCACGACCTATCTCATAATACGTAGACCTGTCATAAGATGGTTATGAAAAAAAACATCTCGGAACCATTAGTTAAATCATACTTGACCATGAATGATGCGATCCAGGAGATAGTTAGGTCGTCGAAACATAACAAGAGCAAATCAAAGACAACCAAGACTACACTTAGTCCCCCGAGTTAATGTACTGCGATCGAAAACCAGTAATCCTGACTTTCCCATAGCATGGCGTAGACCTGCTTTCCACAACCAAATTCGGACATATAGAGATTGCAAAGAGTCGGCAAAACATACTTAAGAAATCTACAAGCAACATGTAAATCAAACATGTCCATAACTAAAGATAAACATGTAAAACAAACATGTTCGTAATTAAAGATAAACATGTAAATCAAACATGTTCGTAACTGAAAAACATCAAACATACCTCTCTTCCAAACATCCCAGAATATGTAAGTCAAACATACTCAAGAATACGTGAGAACATGTAAATCAAACATGTTCTCACCTAAGACCAAACAAATCACATAAGATAAGAACTGAGAGGAAACATGTAAGTCAAACATGCCTCCCCTCAAATCATCCTAGAATATGTAAATCAAACATATCCAACGATATGTGAAAACATGTAAATCAAACATGTTCTCACACAAACCATCCATTACCAAGCCCATAATGCCCATCGCAGACTTGATAAGAGCGTCGGGACTTAACCATAAAACCATAAAGATTCATAGAGTAAGAAATCCTTTATTCATCACTGATGAAAGTCAGCCCATAAATTGTGAAAAATGTAACAAGATTGATATACGCCCATCGTCGACCTAAAGGAGCATCGGCCCATGATAAAAATAAATAGAGATGGGAGTATAAAAAGTACGAGCCTATCGTCCGAAGAACTAGGCATAATACTTCTTCAGGTGGCAGACATTCCAGCTTATTAGTAAAGATTTTTATTTTGCATCTTTGAGAACGTATGCTCCCCCTTGTAATACCTTGATAACCTTGAAGGGTCCTATCCAGTATGGATCCATATTTTTTGTAGTATGAATTGCATCAGCTCGCTTCCAGGCGAGGTCACCGACCTGGAAGTATCTTTGTTTTACTGTTTTGATAAAGGATGCCTGGATTCGTTGCTTGTATCTTTCCACGCGTGCTGCGGCCTTGTCGTGTATCTCATCAATTGTTTCGATAGATCCTCTAGCTAATTGTTCATTTTGTTCCTCGTTGAATGTTGATAGTCGGTGTGATCCTCCAACTATTTTTGCCGGGATAACAGCTTCCATACAAAAGACTAGGCTAAAAGGTGATTCGCCTATAGTAGTTCGCAGGGTCGTTCGATAAGACCATAAGATGGATGCGAGCTCTTCATGCCAAAGTCCCCTAGTTTTTCCAGTTGTAATTTGATTTCCCGCACGGTAATTCAGTTAGTGACTTCAACTTGTCCATTAACTTGAGGATGTGCCACGGAGGCAAATTGCTGCTTCATCCCCATTGTTTTACACCATTCCTGGATCATCTGCCCATTAAATTGGGTTCCATTGTCCAAGACCAGCACCCATGGAACGCCATATCTGCAACAAATACCGCTAAAAATAAAATCCATGATATCCTGCTTGCCGATGCCCGTCACATCCTCGGCCTCCACCCACTTCGTAAAGCAGTCTACCGCGACCACCAAGTGTTGCTTGTTAACCAGCGTTCTTTTAAAGGGACCTACAATGTCAATCCCCCACTGCGCAAAGGGGCAATGTGAGCTCATAATCATCATATCATCCATGGGCATGTGAATGACAGGCGCATGCATCTGACAATTTTGGCAGGTCGTCACGAGCTCGCCTGCCATACTTACGCCATAGTACACTTTATGTATCTCTTGCAGAAGTTCCATCCCTTCCTCCTTTGCCAAACACTTCAAGTATGGGCCGAATCACGACCTCTTATATAGATCCCTATTCATCAGAGAAAAACGTGCAGCCGTCTTGGCTTCCTTAGTCAATAATCATGTATCTCCTATGATCGTCTTATCGAGGATCCCCCGAATTGGTGTTCGCCAATCTTCCTTTGCATCAATCTCCATAACCTCCTTCCCTTTGTCCACACTACTGTAACTCAACTCCATTATTGTGACTTTCCTTGTGTCAAAAGTACCCAATGTTCCCGCCATCCTGGAGAGCTGATCCGCCTAAATGTTATCAGCCCGTGGTAAGTGATCTAGTTTAAACTCCTCAAGATCCATCACCTCTTCCTTTAGCTTCTTCAAACATTTCTGCATACGTTCTTCCCTTGCCTCAAAGGACAAATCGAACTGGCAAGCTACCAATTGTGAGTCTATGTAAGCCTTATATTTCCACGCACTTAGGCCGCTTGCCATCTTTATACACTGCAGCAGTGCCACGTACTCCGCTTCATTGTTGGAGGCCTTCAACTGCAACTTGATTTCAAAATCGATTATTTCTCCCTCTGGACTAGTCAAGACAATACCTAGCCCGGCTCCTGATGTCATGGTCGATTCATCTGTATGCAGTAGCCATGCTTTCTGTTCTTCCTCCTGTTCGGCAGAGCACACCACCTCTTGTAAAAAATCCGCCAACACTTGCGCCTTGATAGCCATTCTAGGCTTGTATTCCACATCATACTCACTAAGTTCCACCACCCATTTCACCAGCCTTCATGATACATTTGGATTACTTAAAACCTGCTTGAGAGCTAGGTTGGTGCGTACCTTAACCTTGTAGCCTAAAAAATAAGGCCGAAGCTTCCTCGCCATATAGACCAGTGCAAACCCACCTTCTCCCAGCTCCGAGTATTTGTAGTCAGCTCCCCTCAACATCTTACGAATATAATAGATAGGCTTCTGCACGCCTTCATCCTCCCTAATGAGCATTGAGCTTACTGCATCCTCCCCAATATATATATAAAATTAAGTCCTCGCTTGGCATCGATTTGGTCAACAATGGTATTTCTGCCAAGTACTCTTTAAGCTTATCAAAAGTTCTACGGCCTCTTTCGTCCATTTGAACTTGGACCCCTTACTGAGCGTCCTAAAGAAGGGCACGCCCTTTTCTGCTGACCTGGAGATAAAACGACTGAGACCTGCAATTCGACCAGTTAATACCTGCACGTCGTGTATCGTTCGAGGGTGTGGCATCTCCATAACAGCTCGCACTTTCTCCGGGTTTACTTAGATACCTCGCTCTTTCACCTTGTACCACATGAACTTTCCTGATCACACACCGAATTCACACTTCTCTTGATTAAGGCGCATGCCCTATTGCCTTAGTATAGTAGGCTTTTCATAAATCCTCCACATGTGAATCTGCCTTTTTCCACTTCACCAGCATGTCGTGTACATAAATCTCCATAGAGGACCCTATCAAGTCTTTGAACATCTTATCCACTAGCTTCTGATAGGTAGCACCTACATTCTTCAACCCAAATGGCATAGAAACAAAGTAATAAGTACATGTTGAGGTGACAAAGCTCACCTTTGGTTGATCTTCCTTCGCCAATGGGATTTGATTGTATCCTTGTGATGCGTCCATCATACTTAACAGCTTGAAACCCAAAGTTGAATCAACCAATTGGTCGATGCATGGTAATGGGTAATGATCATTTGGGCACGCCTTGTTCCAATCATGAATATCTACACACATCCTCCACTTCTGTTTAGGTTTCAGCACCATCACAATATTGGACAGGTATTATGGGAAATGAATCACTCGGATGTGCCCTGATTTTAGTAAGTTCTGCACCTCCTCTTCAATCACCTTATCTAGTTCTGCCCCAAAGTGTCTCCTTTTCTTTTCGAACAGATCGCGCCTCCGGATCCGCATTCAAATGGTGTTGTGCGACCTCAGAGGATACTCCTAGTATCTCCCCATATCCAAAGGAAAAAAAATCTCAAAATTCCTTCAATAGTGCTATCAGCTCCCCCTTTTTATTTTCTGTCATTTGAGTCCCAATCTTAATGGTGTACTCCGACCTGCCTTCTTCCAGTGAGATTTCCATGAGTTTTTCATGAGGACGGACATAATTCTCCTCCTCCCTCATCTTTTTAGAGCAAGTTATTCCTTCTTGTATATCTTCCATCCTTTCTTTCTTATTTTCACTCATACCCTTTCTAACCGTCATCTGATAGCACGATCTTGCAACCTGCAGTTCTGACACAACTTCCCCTACCTTATCTCTTGCCGGATATTTGATACTCATGTGGTAAGTAGAGGTGATCGCCTGTAATGTGTTGAGGGTATATCGCCTCAATATTGCAGTGTACACCGAGTTCTGTTTGATAATTAAAAATTTTGGATTCTTCTCTACTCCCATTACACCCTTTCCCAAAACCACGGGGAGTGCCAACTCGCCTTTAGTGATAACTTTTGCATGTAAATTGGAGTATTTACTGGTCGTACCTTTGCCTTCAGGCTCATATGATCGAGAAATTCCCAGTATATGATGATTCCTGAGCTCCCATTGTCTATAAACACCCCTCAAACCTCGTGTCCTACTATCTCAGCTTCAATCACCAGCGCATCATTCATCTGCAGGCCGCTTCATTCGTCAAGGACAAACAAGATTATTGGTCCTAAGGTCGAGGGTTGTCTTTTAATCACAATGAACTCAGAAGACCCAGGGCGAGATGCCTTAGCATGTCTCTTTCGTGCGTTATTTGTGTTTCCATCCGTGGGCCCTCCTGAAACCATGTTGATCCTTCCTTTATTATTTCCTCCTGCCCTTCCTTGTTCATTCCGTTTTTGACCTCCTTGCTGTGGATGTCTCCCGTCCTGGTTTGGAGGTGGACCTCCCGGAGGTGGTGGGGGTAGCGGCTGCGCTGGTTCTCGTGGTTTTCTATCCCTGTATATATGAACTCCTTCAGGTGTCCCACTTTGATGAGCCTTTCAATTTCCTCGCGCAAATGCCTGTAGTGCTCGGTCGAGTGTCCATAATTATTATAAAACATACAAAAGAACTCAAGTTTTGGGTTAGTTGGAGGTCGCGTATAGCTTTCTTGCCATTTGACTTCATCGGGTATTTGCTGCTCCTTGATTGCGAACACCTTTGCTTGTGGATAAACCAAGGGGGTGAAACCTTCTTTTCTCCATTCTCTCATATCAGCTCAAGATGTCGCTCTCCTACCTGAACAGCTTGCCTTAGTTCCGTCCTAGGCTCCGACCTCTTAAGAATAACATTTTCTGAGTCTGCGACCTCTAACCTAAAACGTAACCTAAATTCGTCCTCAGTTTCCTCCACCTGTATATATTTATCGCACCTATCCAAGACCTCCTCGTATATTCATGTAGGGCATTTTGCCTGAGATTTACGTAAATCTTCCCTTCTTAACCCTTGCTGAAGTGCTCTAGCCTTCATATCATTGGTTGTTGTTGGTACTCTTAGAGTAGCCCTAGTAAATTGATTGACATAATCTTTCAGACTTTCCCCCGACCGTTGTACCATTGCAAAGAGAGATTGCGCAGTTCTCGTGTGCCGCTTAGCGCTAGAAGAATGCTTTAAAAAGGCTGCCTTCATGACTTGAAAGCTAGTGATTTTTCCCGGCGGTAGCTGGTGGAACAAGTCTTGTGCTATTCCCCTTAACATGGATAAAAAGGCTCGACACGGTACAACATCTGTGTGTTGTCTTAATACTACCTCATTTTCGAACCCCTTCACATACCGCGTGGGGTCGGACAACCCGTCATACTGAAACTCTAATGCTTTGTACCGCGTGGGGTCGAACAACATCTGTGTGCCGTCTTAATACTACCTCATCCCAGTGTCTCCTTCTTTCGTCTTACTTGCTTTCCCATCAAAACTCAGGTTTCGAGGTCTAATACCTATTCCTTTCATGGTTTGTTTGTGAAAAGTCTCACGTCTTTTACTCTAGGACTCAATTTCCCTCTTTCCCACAGACGCCGCCACTTGATGCGACCAAAAAAACTGGTGCCTCAAGAAAAGTGAGTACTGACCTCAAATATGGGATCAATGACCTTATCTACCTCGATATATGCACATCGACCTGATAGATCTTCAAGGAGTTCCTGACGACCTGATAGATCCTGCAAAACAAAACTCAAGCCAAGGCGGTGGACGGCACCGGTGTAGGCCCTCCGATACTTAAGTTACAAAGTGTGTGAGAGAGATGCGAGAGCTCCAAAAGTGAGATATGAATGTTCAACAACGTAGGATGTGAAACCAACTTAGAGAGATAAGAAGGAGGCTTGCGTCCTCTTTATATGGATAAGATAAGTATTCTCAATCTAAAGTTTATTTCTCCTATAAAAACTATAATACCAAAAATAGTGACCGATTTAGAATTAGAATTCTTCCTGTATGCTAAGTTTCCATAGATATGAGAACTCTCGTTAAATTAATGAATCTGTCATGGGCCAATAAGCCTGTCCATAGATTTAGTCCGTCAGGACCCCATAAAATAGCTTGTATTAGCCCAAGCGAGCCCAAAAACAATGAGGCCCAGCTCTCAATGTCGAGTTAACACTAAGCGCGGAGTTGGTATAATAATACTTATATCATAAGAGTTCGCCACCTCGTATAAGAGCTCGCCACTCCTATACATCAGGTCGCTACCCTTCAAAACAGCATACCTAACTCCCAAAAGGAATACACCTTCTAAGAAATGAAGTCGCTTAATATAATCTATATAAATACATGTATATTGCCGATGTAAATATTTAATGTCTTATCAAAGTACATCGTAAATACCGTGCGTTAATTCATATGTCGCATGCAAGTTGCATGTAGCTTTTTGTTAAAAATGGTAAAGCATTTATATATATGGCAATCAAGTTAGGAGTTACATTAGTTGGTCTGAATCTACAAGTTCTACTACAAGTGAATTTAATCAGTTTTTTTTTATTAAATAATAGTTTTAGTGTCACTACAAAATGGAAGTTATTCTGTCACAAACGAAAGCTATTCCTAGCAATAATACAACATAAATAAAGAGTTTTAATGATCAAAAATATTTGGCGACCTAATTTACTAAGATCATCACACTATAACTATATCTTTATTATAGGATTGACGATGATAACAATTAAAGAGTTTTAAAGACAGTACCTAATTTACTAAGGTCATCAAACCATAACTCTGTCTTTATTGTAGGATTGATGATGATAACAAATATTATAATACGTATTTCTACTCTATTTGTTTAACACGTGTAAAAAGTTAAATATAAAAAATATTTAAGATAAATATAAAGTTTTAATTTTAAAATTATAAATTAAAAGGATATGTTCCTAACTCGCACATCACACCTAAATATTAATTATTATAATTATTAAATTATTTATATTTCGATGTTTAAATCAAATTTATTAATAATTTTATTTACATATTTTGAAAAATTAAAAAGATTTCACATTTCAACTTCCACCTAATCTATATTAATTAATTAATTATTATTATTATTATTACTTTATTTTATATTTTAATATTTATATTAATTTATTTAATAATCATGAGTTATATATACTTTGAAAATTCAAAATATATCATACTTTCAATCCCTGTGGCATTATATCATTGTCTAGTAAATATTTATTAATTATCATTATATAGTTTTAAGTTTTATATTTAGATCGAATTCATTACTAATATTTAGTTATATTCTCAGATTATTGAAAATAATTCGTGATTTATTTATATAGAATATTTAAAGTTCCAAAAATATATTATTTCAACTTATATTACAAAATACAACTTATATTTAATTGTTTTCATTTTTTTTTTTGGTAGTTCATCTATCCTTTGTACTAATCTTTTTTGCATTGACCCTCTTTCATTTTGATCGTATTATAGCCCAAAATTCGTTGTAGTGTTCTAAGAGGCTAGTGAGGCTTAGATTCCATAGAGTTCAACTCGCATTGTTTCGGGTTTGAATATTTTTTTGAAGAGATATATTCTCTCTTTGGCTCGCTCTTGTTCTATCGTTGAATTTTTCTCATTTAAAGATCTCGCACATTCTAGGTTTAAGCTTTGGATTTGGTCTTAATGCCAGGTGGAGAAACTCCTAATAGAATGGTCGTCTCAAAGGGTTCTTTCTGCAGGTGACCTCGAGCCTCAAGCCTTAATCAGAAAATCAAATACATCGTTCGGGATCATTTGGAAGATTTTTCAATGTTATTTCATATATAATTTGTCTTTTAATCAAAATAAAAATTTTTTTCTACTAATTGTATATTACTTGTTTATATTTTTATATTAGGAAAATAAAAGAAAATTTGAATTAGGCAAAATATAATAAAAGAAAATTATTATATTAAACTAAATATAATAAAAATAAATTAAATTAGGCAAGATATAATAAAATAAGAATATTAAATTTGGTATATATTAATTTCAGATAACACATAAGCAATCGAATCACCATAATTCTTTAGTCAAATAAAGTATGCGAATCATATATATAATATATAAGTTAGGAGAATTTTTCATTAATATATAAAAGTGATTTGTAGATTATATTTCAACAATACAAAATTAATATAATATTTTGTACCTGTCGATTTCTATCCCCGCCACCATTAGTGAATTATGTGAGATGCTTCGTAATCTTTATCGTATACCATGATTATTATGCTTACATACTTCTGTGATTTCTTATTTATTTATTGTTGAGAATTTTATTATTGGCAATTTGTTTTTTTAGTTGTTTGCCTATTTTGGGCACTAAATAAATCAGGACTCTAGATTTTGTTTCCTAATTTTAGTCTAGGACTTTATTTAATTTTCTAGATTATGTTTAGGATTTGTTTTACTTGTTTACCAAGTTTAGGACTTTTAGGTTTGTCTACTTAAGACAAGACTTGGGACATGCTTTTCGCACGGATTTTGGAAGAGAAGAATGCGGCAAGAAGACGACGCAATCATTAAGGAAGAACACAAGAAAGTTACATACATGAAGTCATTGTCCGAGATAAAAAAGATCTTCAAAGTTGCGTGACCAACGGAGAAGATCATCCTTCACGGCGACAAGTATTTTAGTATCATAGTATTTGATACTTTAGTTTTCATAATATTACTTTATATCTTTATGTATGATCTTGAACAAGAAAAGTAATATAATTTTTGGGTTTGTACACCCAAGTTCACAAGTACTTTTACTTGTGAACGGAATTTAAATTATTATGTTTATCTTTTATATTTTCGCTGCTTATTTGTGTTAAACTCTGGTTGATGTTAGTTTCGGTGATTGTAACACCAAAAGCAACATCATTTACTGATACTTATTTTCATTAACCATAGACCTACAAATTTATAATTGGTATCTACAGCGGGTTACTTAACGTACTAAGTACTGATCCTTATTTGTTAGGTGCTATGGATGCTCAAGGCAATCCAATGCCTTCGATCCTCAATGGAGAGAACTACTCTGTCTGGAAATAGAGGATGCGGTGGAATATAAAGAATATCAATGAACGAGCATGAAGAACCATTCTGGTTGGATGGGAGAAGCCACGAGTTACCGATGCTGATGGAGACACCATCATCAAGTAAGAAATAGATTGAACTGCTGATGAAATAACCGCTTCAAACTAGAATCCCAAGTACATCAACACCCTTTGTGTATATGTTGACTCAAGCTACTACAAAGTTATCAAGAAATATGAATCAGCAAAGAATGCATGGAACGTATTGCAAAGGGTGTGTGAAGGAACCCAGAGCGTAAAGAGATCAAGACTAAGAATGTTGACATCTGCCTTCGAGGCAATCAAGATGGATGGAAAAGAGTCCATCATATACTATGCCATGAGACTCTCAGATATTGCAAACGAGTGCGGGGATCTTGGTGAACAAGTAACAAGTGAAAACCTCAAGACTGAATTGAATTGAAGAACGAGTGAAAACTGAATTAAAGAATGAGTGAGAACGAGTGAATGCAGAGGTAGAACGAGTGAAAACTGAATTGAATAAGGTTCTAGGAACCATCACAAAACTCAACAAGGGCAAGGCAAATCTTGACGAAATTCTGGATATGAGTTTCCCAGAAACCTCAAGACACGGAATCGGCTACAAACCAAATCAGCCAACACCAACATCAAACCAAGAACTGAAATCAACCAAACGCCACAAGAAGAGAAGAAGACATCATGAAAAGGGTGTCTGCTAAATCCCATGACAGTTTCCATGTTACTAACACCAAAACCAACACCAGGTTCAAACAGGTCTTGGTCAAAAATAATGAGATAAATTGCAATATGATCTATACAACCCTTAAATCACACGTTCCTAGAGCCTAGTACTTCGACAGTGGCTGCTCCAACCACATGACTGGTTCTAAAGATCTACTTTCCAACATCGTCAAATTTCAAGGAGGAAAGGTAAAATATGGAGGAGGTACAAATGGCCAAATAATTGGCCAAAGAAATCTTCATGTTCCTGGTATTGTAAAACTGGAGAATGTTTTGTTGGTAGAAGGTCTTACTGCAAACTTGATAAGCATAAGCCAGCTCTGCGATGGTTGTTTCAGTGTTAAGTTCAATCGTGAGAAGTGTGAAGTCTATGAAGAGGATGGAGCATGTATCCTCACTGGTCAGAGGACTTCTGATAATTGCTACCAAATCAATGGTGATGTATTTTGCAAGCTGTTACAATTGAGTGATGCTGAGGTGTGGCATCAAAAACTCAGGCATGTCAACTTAAAGATGCTGGAAAGGTTAGCCAAAAAGGAAGCTGTGAATGGGTTTCCTAAGCTCAACACCAAGATCATCCTTATTTGCGAAGCATGTCAGAAAGGAAAGCAAGTCGGGGTGTCACATCCAAATGTATAAAGTCTCACTACCTCATATTATTTCGAACTCCTTCATATAGATCTTATGAGAGTACTTGAAGTTGAGATCCTTGGTGGTAAAAGGTATGTTCTTGTTATTGTAGATGATTTTTCCCGTTTTACTTGGGTAGAGTTTTTAAAAGAAAAATCTGAGGCTTTCGAAGCATTTAAAAAACTTGCAAAAAGGTTGTGTGTGCGATTTGGTGTGAATATTGGTAGGATGAGGTCTGATCATGGAAAAGAATTTAAGAATGAATCTTTTTCAAAATATTGTTCAAAAGTAGGTATAATTCATGAGTTTTCATCACCAATCACCCCCTAATAAAATGGCATAGTTGAACGTGAAAATAGGTCTCTTGCTTAAATGACTAGACTATGCTCATTTCCAATGGCATTGCAAAACACTTTTGGGCTGAAGTTATGAGTACTGCATGTCATATAATTAATAGGGTATATTTTAGAACAGGGTTTTGTGTCACTCCCTATGAATTGATGTTTGGTAAAAAACCAAACTTGAGTTACTTTCATGTCTTTCGATGTATTTACTATGTGCTCAATGATAGAAATCATCTTGCAAAACTGGATTCAAAGGTGATAAATGCATCTTCATGGGATATTCCCAAAACATTCATGCATATAGGTTTTTTAATCTCAGGACACGTAGTATGTCTGAGTCGGTCAAAGTCAAGTTTGATGATTTGATGAGTGGTGTTAAACCTGCAGAGGATAATACTCTATTTTATGATCAAAATTCTCAAGATAATATCATGGTTGGTTTAGATGAAAGTGAAGGTGTTGAAATTGAAGATCCTGGTTCTAAAACTGAAGAAACTGGTGGTGACGGTGACAGTGACATTTCTGGTGACTTAACATCAAACCCAACACCTACTCAAGCTGCTCCAGAATCAGATTCTGACCCAGATGAAGAAGATCTAGATGATCTCATTAACTTACACCAGAGGGATATACCATCAAGAATTCAGAGGAACCATACCACGGGCCAAATCATTGGAGATATCGATGAAAGAAGTATAAGAAAGAGGCATATAAACTTCAAAGAAATGGTTAGGTATATTTGTTTATATACTAACTATTCTAGAATTCGAGAGTCTTCATATCTTTCCAAAACAGAGCCCAAGCGTGTGGAGGATGCTCTTAAGGATGAATTCTGGGTAAAGGCAATGGAAGAGGAGTTAGATCAATTTGCTAAAAACGATGTTTGGAATTTAGTTCCTCGTCCAGAAAACTCTCATGTAATAGGAACGAAGTGGATCTTCAAGAACAAAATAGATGAGGTAGGCAATATTGTGAGGAACAAGGCTCGACTTGTTGCACAAGGGTACACTCAAATTGAGGGTATCGATTTTGATGAGATGTTTGCTCTTGTTGCTTGCATTGAATTTGTAAGACTTTTACTTGTTGTTTCTTGTCATATGAAAATATCTCTACATCAAATGGACATAAAGAGTGCTTTTCTTAATGGAGTTTTAAGTGAAGAGGTGTTTGTAGACCAACCTAAAGGGTTTGTAGATCCCCACAAACCAGACCTTGTTTTAAAATGGAAAAAGATTTTATATGGTTTAAAACAAGATCCCAGAGATTGGTATGAAAGGTTGATTCAACACTTGCTCTTTTTAAATTGACGAGGGGAAGTTGATAAAACCTTATTTCTTCTTAGATCAAATAAGCACATCTTTATTGTCCAAATTTATATATATGATATAATTTTTGGCTCTACTAATGAGCAAATGATGAAAGAGTTTATAACTCGAATGTCTGACACATTTGAGATGAGCATGGAAAGTAATCTCTCTTACTTTCTTTGTTTGCAATTTAAATAGTTGGATGACGATATTTTTCTTTCTCAAGCCAAATATGCTAAGAATCTTGTTAAGAAATTTGGGTTAGAGAATGATACGCATAAGAAAATACCGTTAGGCAATACCACGAAACTGTCAAGACATGATGTTGGTAATGGTGTTGATAACACCATATATAGGAGCAGGATAAGAAGTCTTTTGTACTTAATAGCGAGTAGGCCAGATATCATGTATAGTGTGTGTCTATGAGATAGATATCAGTCAAACCCTAAAGAGTCACAACTAAAAGCTTTTAAACGAATCATTAGATGCATAGCTGGTACAACTGAATTGGGTGTTTGGTATTCTAAAGAAACTTGTACTGAACTCGTGGGTTATACTGACTCGGACTGGGTTGGGGATGTTGTGGATAGAAAGAGTACTACAAAGGGTTGTCTTTTCTTGGGTAATAATTGATCGAAGAATTCTTAGCACTCTAAGAAATCTTCTCCGCAATAGTACGGAGTCGATTGTAGAGCGGTAAGCTTTCCCGAGTCGTGTCTCTCGAGGATAGATATAATTGGTGTTCGGTGTTTTAGTTAATCTCTTGTTAATCTAAATTACACTAATCTAATCTACGAAAGCATTAAGTCATTATTTTGGGTGCTAAAGCTTGAATTTAAAAGGGGACTTTAATTAAAATAAAGAGAACGGGGGTTTAGAGTGTTCGGTTCGTCTCCACGATTAATCGGTTTTCGCCGAGCACTTAATCCACCATTCGGGGTTGTCAACCCCAAATGTCGATCAGGTATTGAGTTCGTCAATCCCAATTATGGACAAGTTCCGATTAGTGGTTCTAAACGAACCTTAACACAAAACCCCTAATTTCTAAACTAATTGCATCAATACGAATTAAAGCTTACTTGAGAGTAATTAATTAATGACATTAAGGCTTGCACATTGAAGGGGAAATTGGAGGGAATTCAAAAGCATTGAAATTGAAATTGGTCAAAGGCATTAAATGGGTAAAAGTCAAATTGCTCAAAGAAGAAAAACCCATAAGCCTTTCAAGAACCCAAAGTTTGTTTGGACAAATTGGGCAAAAAGCTTGAAGATGCAACAATGGAGTTTTTGCTAAACAAGAAGATGAAAAAAAACACAAAGCAATTAAACCTGCACTAGAGAAATTGAAATGCAAAGAACAACAACATAAACTAAATCTAAAAGCCAACACAACTTCAACAACAACATTTAATAATAATAACACAAGTAAATAAGAGAAAGGAAACTACCAATTGCATTGAACTCAAAAGATTCAAATCTTCAAACAACAAGAACAACAATTGAAGGAGGTGTCACCCTCTCCCTCACTTGCCAAGACAACTAAACCTAACTAACTAATTACTTAAGCTAAACTAAACTACACTAAACTAGGGATTTAATGAGTTAGGGTTTACAAAAGCATGGTAAAGGCTTGGAGGAAATGGAGCAAGCCCCAAATTCCACCAAGGAGGGTTAGGATAAGGTTTGAGAAGGTTGGGCTTATTTATACAAAAATGCCGGGGCAAAATCATCAAAAAGTGATAAAATTCCGAGCTGGACTACGTCTCAGTCGATCGACTAAGGAGCAGTCGATCGACTGGTAGTCGATCGACTAGGAGTCAGTCGATCGACTGCTTTCAAAAATTCTCCGAACGTTCTGCCCTCCAGTCGATTTCAACCCCTCAGTCGACCGACCAGTCGACCGACTACAACTCAGTCGATCGACTGGAGTGCAGTCGATCGACTGACAGACAGCTCCGACTCATTTTCTCGCTTCCGCTCCTGTCGTCCGCCGGTTTTCGCTCCTCGTTCACGCTGTGTTCTCTTGCTTTGCCGATTCCAATCCGAGTCGAGTGGGATGCTCCGAGCGTGCGCGGGACCGCTTGGTCATCCTACGGCCAAAAATACGAAAAAGGGTAAAAATGTACGAAAAACGACTAAAAACCGCACAAAGGCAATAAAAACCTAAAACTAACAAATAGGCCAAAATGACTCCTAAAACCCGTAAATGCTACCAAAACACACGCGAATGCGACACAAAAAGGTAACAAAAAATGCGTACAAAAAAGTACTAATCAACCACCCCACACTTAGAATAATTGCTTGTCCTCAAGCAATACTAATCTAGAATTACGAAACTACCCTCGGATGATCCTAAACTAATGCACAAACCTAATTCGAGGCGTTGTATGCAAAAAATGCTCGTTAGCTCAGCTAAAAGGACGACAAAAATGTTTTGGCAAAGAAAGTTTAGATCGACTCCCGAAACCTAAAAGTACTAGGTAACCCTCCAAGTCAGTCCCCTCGTCCTTGCCCCGGCTAAGGTCTATCCACGGTCGAACCGTTAATCAGCTCCCTACTAGCCCCGATCGTCTACAACTCTCTTTAACAAACAAAATCTAAAAAGAAGAGAAAGAGAAAGCGTGCGAGGGTCGCACATTTTATTACTTAATAACTACAAAGATTTATAACTTATCCTTGTTTTATTCATCATCATTTTTTTATATTTTTCTTTTTTTGGATTTTTTTTTATTTTCTTCTCTTTTTTTTTTCTTTTCTTTTGGTACCCAAGGAGAAAAGGTACTTAAATACAAGATATATACAAAGAGAAATCAACGTCTCCGACCACTCATTGCTACTAGCAACTTACAATATTTTCGATCGAGCACATGGAGCAATTGACGACTCCAAAATACAAAACAAAATCCTATAGAGAGTGTTCGACGACGAGGCTAGTTGAGGCACTAGTTCTATATGAGCTCAAGGATAGCACGAAGCTAAAGCCGAACAAAGTTGAGGGTGTTCGACGACGAGGCTAGTTGAGGCACTAGTTCTATATGAGCTCAAGGATAGCACGAAGCTAAAGCCGAACAAAGTTTGCAACAAGTCAAATTACCAAAGTACACTAAATCCGATCAAAAATCTAAACTCCTAAGCAATTCATCAAAACCGCGTCACTTCGCCAAGGTTCCAAGCAAAAATAACACACACGTTACTCAAATTAGCACAAGCAAGCATGCAAACAATCTTAAAAGCCTAAGGCGAACTCTAACCACCACCCCACACTTAAAATCTAGCAATGTCCTCATTGCAAATTAAGCTAAATAAAGCGGTAAAAAGTGTAGGGAAAAGAGAACGCCACTCAAATTAGCACAAGCAAGCATGCAAACAATCTTAAAAGCCTAAGGCGAACTCTAACCACCACCCCACACTTAAAACCTAGCAATGTCCTCATTGCATATTAAGCTAGAAGAGGTAAAAAGTGTAAGGGAAAAGGAAATGCCCCTATCTCCGAGCTTCTGGCGACGCGATCGTGCATAAGTCCTCTCCGGGAGTTGAGGCAAGAAACCTACAAAAAATGAACAAACGGGGGGTTGCAAAAACAAAATACGAATAAATTTTTATTTTTTTTCTTTTTTTTTCTTTTT
>BMAC01000579.1:763984-830382 GCA_014905375.1 Phtheirospermum japonicum
TTCTTCTTTTTTTGGATTTTTTTTTTTTTCTTTTTCTTTTTTTTTTTTTTTTTTGGTACCCAAGGAAATAAGGTACTTAAATACAAGATATATACAAAGAGAAATCAACGGCTCCGACCACTCGTTGCTACTAGCAACTTACAATATTTTCGATCGAGCACATGGAGCAATTGACGACTCCAAAATACAAAACAAAATCCTATAGAGAGTGTTTCGACGACGAGGCTAGTTGAGGCACTAGTTCTATATGAGCTCAAGGATAGCACGAAGCTAAAGCCGAACAAAGTTTCCAACGAGTCAAATTACCTAAGTACACTAAATCCGATCGAAAATCTAAACTCCTAAGCAATTCATCAAAACCGCGTCACTTCGCCAAGGTTCCAAGCAAAAATAACACACACGTTACTCAAATTAGCACAAGCAAGCATGCAAACAATCTTAAAAAGCCTAAGGCGAACTCTAACCACCACCCCACACTTAAAACCTAGCAATGTCCTCATTGCATATTAAGCTAGAAAGCGGTAAAAAGTGTAAGGGAAAAGGAAATGCCCCTATCTCCGAGCTTGTGGCGACGCGATCGTGCATAAGTCCTCTCCGGGAGTTGAGGCAAGCAACCTACAAAAAATGAACAAACGGGGGGTTGCAAAAACAAAATACGAATAAATTTTTATTTTTTTTCTTTTTTTTTTCTTTTTTTTTTTTTTACAAATTGGGTTGCCTCCCAATAAGCGCTACTTTAACGTCTATAGCTCGACGGTTTATACAAATTGACGCTATCCGGGATCCAAGAAGAGGTGGCGATCATGCCACGCCTTGGTGTTCTCGAGTAGACACACCGGGTGACAAAGATCACCAAGGCGGGCAAGTCGAGCAAGCCGGTAGGTCAAAGCAACAAAAGAGCGGGCTTGCTTCGGGGTCGGAAGAGGGAGTAGTCGACCACCCAAACGTGATCATCCCAAAACGGGTCGACGTACTCCTTCGTCTCCCCGACCGTAATCTCCTCTCTCTCGACTTTAGAAGTAGTCGTAGTCGGGCACGAGAGAGTAGGGTCCAACACATCCCCCACTACCTCTTCCACCTCCACTTGGTCAAGTAGCAATAAGGCCTTGGGTGGTGGCAAAAGAGGCTCGATTAACTCCACATCCTCCGAAAATGGCACATCTTCATCATCCTCGCCAAAAGTAAGTAAGCTCGACAATCCAAGTGCCGTTGGAGACCCCAGAAGTGACCCCCCCTTAGTTTCCACTTCAACATCTTCAATAAGCACGAGAGGGGTAACGCCAACCTCCGACACTTTATCCTCACCTTCTAAATCCACCTCCTTGCACCCCTCTTTCACAAGACCGTCAAAAGTTGCATTGCCAACAACAACGGTGGGAGCCACCACATCGAAGATCTCGCCGAAAAGATCTTGAGAAACAGTGACGGAATGATCGCCGCTCGAAATATACGCATTGGATGTGGATGGAGTGTAAACGTCGTTGCTCGAAGAATGGAAATCTTGAAACGTAGGAGCATACGAGTTCGCGTTCGGATAAGGTGGGGCGAATTGAGCATAAGGATCTTCAAGACCCGAATCATAATACCCACGAGACGGTGCATAAGAATCCATGCTCGGATTATAGCAATATGAAGGACATGGTCCGGGATAGTCAAAACCATGGGCCCATTCTCGACCGTTCGGAGCATACGGTTCATAATATGGCGGAGGAACTTGATAATCGAGAGTTCGAGCATAAGGGTCATCATATGGCGAACTAACTCGATAATTCGCCATCTTCAATCAAAATAACCTCGAGTCTTCAAAATTGTGGCTACAAAGCACAACACTCAAAAACCGAGATTAAACGTACCAAAAAGAAAAAAAAATAAACAAAAATAAAAAATCACAAACGAACACTTACACAAACAAACAAGTAAAAGCAAACACCAAAAATCGTAGCCTTTAGCCTTCCCCAGCAACGGCACCAAATTTTGAATGGAACTTTTTCGCATTTAAAGTTAATAAGAAGCTCGTCCGCAAGAGAACGGAGCTATTGTAGGCGATAAGTTGACTCTAGTCGAATCACAAGGAAGACTAATCGGAAACTATTCCGGTGTTCGATTTTACGTACGTAGAAACGAAAAATAAAAACTAAACTAAACTAAACTAAACACGCGATCAAATAAGGTTTGAGGTTTTCTAACATCTACGAGAAATAAAATTGAAAGATTTTAAAATGATAAAGAAAACGAGGGTCTAGTGTGCCGGAATCGTCTCCACGATCGGGGTTGTCAATCCCGATGGTTCTAAACGACCCTAAGCACACCAAACCGATAAACTTAGCCGAAAACAAACATCATCATGATCAACTTCATAATAACAACGCAAGCATGATCATAATCGATAAGAGAAATAAACAAATAATCTAACAAGAACTAACAACTAAACTACTAAAGCAAATAACATAAATTAACAGCTAGGAAAAACGGAAAAAACGATAAAAGGAAAACGACTAAATTAACGAAACTTAAAGTGCATAATAACATCAAAACAAAGGTCATTGAAGCCAAATACACAAAGCAAATAAAAGGTGTAGAAAAACCTATAATCTATAGAAAGCATCAGCCATCGAACGATCCTCAGCGATGATAAACGGCCTTGAACGTCGGACGGCGTAGAAATCGATGAAACTACTAACTATCTAACTCTAATCTTTCTTGAATTGAATGGTGGCATGAACCGAGGGCTCTCGACATTATCTGGACCTTTCCCCCTCTTCCCAGCACCCCCAAAATGAAGAAAACCTCCGAATTTTATAGATTTTTCGAAAATAACCGCTCAAACTGCCGGAGCGTCGACGGTGCGTCAGTCGACGCGAGCCAGGCTACACGCGTCGACAGGTAGTGCGTCGACTGACGGGCCTAGGATCGATGCTTCAGAACCTTTGCGTCGACGGTGCGTCAGTCAACGCGGGCGTAGCGTCGACAGTGCGTCGACGGTGCGTCAGTCGACGCACCTGCATGGCTTCGGCTCGTCGCTCGTCCCGTTTTCCTCGTTTTGAGATGAGATATTAACATTAAACAAAATTAGATTATTTCATATAAAATAAAGTAAAAACACATTAAACACCATGAGAAACGAAAAACATAAAAAAGGAAGAAAAATGATAAAAAGATAAACTAAAAACACATTAAAGCACACAACATACGATGCAAAAATACACGAAAATCACATACAAATATGTACAAATCATGAAGAATGTTTTGGAAAGGTTATGGAGATGGGTCGAGGTTCAGGCGATGAGGTGCTGGTAGAAGCACCTAAGAACAATGATTCTTGTGTAGAGAAAGCTAAAGGGAATGTGAAGAAGATTCAAGTTGTGAGGAATGTTTTGGAAAATGTTATGGAGATGGGTCTGGGTTCAGGCAACGAAGTGCTGGTAAAAGTACCTAAAGATAATGATTTTATTGTAGAGAAAGCTAAAGGAAAGGTGAAGGAGATCATGGGGGCGAAGAAGGTTGCCTAAAATCTGTGCATAAGGTTGTGGGAGCAGGTGACGAGGTGCTGGTAGAATCATGTAAGAATGATTTCAATCTGCCTATGAAGTGCACAAAGAAGTCAAATGAGCATAATGACGAAGGAAATGTGAAGAAGAAGAAGGCTAAGAGTGTTACTTTGTCAAAGGTTAAAGGAAAGGCACAACCAGTGAAGGATCTTGTGAAGGAGAATAGGTATTATTTGAAAATTTTATTTATCATATAACTATCTTAAAATGGTATGAGAGTATCAAACAATATCTTGAAAAAGTATAAAATATATAAAGTACCACACAATAGGTTTAAATTATTCTTTGTCTTGGTAGAATAATAATTTATATGCAGCAAATAATCACATCATTTCAGTCATTTTAAAACTCGATTTAGTTTTTTTTCAAAGTATCACAAAACATGTTCAAAGTATCATGGAATATTTTAAAAGTATCACAAAAAACATCTAAAATATTAGATAATAGGCTTAGAATATTATATTTGTTTGGTGTTTTTAAGATTTTCCTGTTTCACATATGTATTAGAAAACACATTTAAAGTATAAGAAAATCTATATTATTACATGTGGTCTGATATATTTATGTGTTATATTTTTATTTTCCAATGAAGGTACCTCTTTGAAGTATACAAAGAGGGTTTGGGACCCTTTAAAGAAGCCCTCGAAAAAGTTAAGGTAATACACTTATGTTTTATATCATATATGATTTGTTTAAATTCGAATTCATGTGCTTTAAGAATTAGTAAATATAGTTAAGGTATCACAAAATTTGATATGTAAACTTTTTTTTTCTTCTTATATTAGGTTTGATTGGGATTTTTCAACCCAATCAATAACTTTACCTTTGTCTGCGCTTGTTCAAAAATGCGACCCTGTACATATTGCTGATATTGAGAGCATAGGATTTGGGGGTTTGACAAAGTTAAATTTTGTGAAAAAACTTTCACATTCGTTGGTCAGGTGTAGTGTTTTTATACAAAATGAGCAGCTCGAGAGCCCGGATTGATTCAGCTTGTTAAGGCTCGAACTCGACTCATTTATTTTATTAAACGAGCCAAGCTCAAGCTCATAAAATGCTCGTTTAGTTAATGAGCGAAGCTGAGCCCGGCTCGCAAGCTATTTGATAGGCTCGAACACTAGGTACATTAAAGTCATTTCATATGTAGATATATATATTACCCACCCACCCTTCCTAACTCCCCATAACCTTAATCTTTCTTACAGTCAAAAATCGCAAGATGCCTCACCTTCCCATCAGATAAACCCCTTCTGTGATCCAATAGCCACGGTCGACACCACTCACCTTCTTTATCACTCCATTACCAGTCACCAAACTACCCATCGGAGATTGAGTATCAATTTACCCTAATAAATTCTCCCATCGGAGATCGAAAATCGCTTAACCCTAAACCATTCTCGCATCTAAGTAGTGAACGCAGGAAGGAGATCAAGAGGCTAGGTTTCAGAAGCACTTCAAGACCGAAAATAGCAAATGATCTTTGTCAAAGCTCAGGTTTTGAGGTAAAATTATACCAGATAAGTTTGTAGCACAAGGGGTTTGGATTTTTTTTTATTTTTTTAAAATCAAGACTCATCTATATTCCAACATGATTTATAAGGGTGAAGTTAAAGTTTTTGTGGTGTTGAAATAAATCAACGGGTTCTTGGCTTGGTATTATCGGAAATCGATTCGATTGAAGGTTTCAATGTGTTTCAAGCTTGGAAAAATAAAGGTAAAATGAAAATAAAGCAAATAAAATAGCTAACTATCCTAGGAATTGAAATTGCAAGTGGGTAGAATGCCTCGTCGGATGCCTTAATACGAAAATGCAAGCAATTAATGAAAACAAGTAAAAACAAGCATTGTTTCACCATGTACAAGCATGCATGCACAAGGTACAAATATGCATAAAATCCTAAATAATGAAAATTAGAAAAAATTGAAAGCATGGATGTAAAGAGCAATGGAAATTAACAAGAAAGTTCAAAAATTTAAGGAAAATAACAAGCAACAAAGAGTAGATCTAAGATTTAACCTAAAACTATGCATAAAAATAAAATTTCAAATAAAGCATAGTAAAATCTCAAAATCAAGATGATCCAAGAGCCGATCTATGATCTAGATGTGTCACTCATATAGATTCCATAGCCAATTCATATGTTTCATCATGAATTCAAGGTGCTAAGGCTAAAGCATAACATGAAGAACAAGCATGGAAATGAAGAACAAAGCATGGGATTAAGGCATAAAATATTAAATTGAAAGGAAACTTACTTGAATTAGGAAATTAAACAAAACTTGAATGTAATTGCATCAAAAGTAACAATCCAAAGGAGTATTTGGATTCTTCTTAGGCTTACAAACCCAATGAGGTGCTTGAAACTTAGATCTAATCTAGGAAATGAAATTACATAAAAATTTGAGATCCAATCTAAAACCTAAGAAAAGAGAAAATTATCAAGAGCTTGAAAGTAATTTGGTTCCCAAACCCTAGCTTAGGTTGGGACGGGAGTTATCTCTTCAAAGGTGCAAGGTGTAGGATTTATATACTTGTTTTTAGTGGCAAAACCGTCAAAAATTCTCAAAATGGCCGAACTCCCAGCGTCTCAGTCGATCGACTGCCCAGTCTCGGACAGCCAACTCTCTGTCAGGCAGTCGATCGACAGAAATCCAGTCGATCGACTGCCGTAATTTCCGAATTAGCCAATGATGTCTTCATATGAAATGTAACTCTTTCTCGTTTCTATCATCCGGCTTTTGAATCGTGTCATTTGGAATTTTTCTCCGAGAGTTATGATCTCCGCACCAAAACCTGCCACAAGCGAGGTGACGACGAACTGTCTCCACTTAAAGCTGATTTTTACCATTTTTAAAGTCGAAATTAGGAATTGTTGTAAACATAAAAGTTTTAGAAGATTCTCTCAGCTTTCCGATGGTATAATGTGAAGGCAAATGGCACAAGTGGTTCTGGAATTATGCACTTGCATTACGTCAAATGAGACATCCACCGAGCGAGTATAATCCCTTTCAGCCACCTACAAAACAAGAATTCAAATATAAAAACCTAAAAATAGCACAAACACCTCACACTTAGTACACTTAAAGCCAAAAATATAATAAAAAAGAAAAAGACCTAAAACCTAATGAAAAACGACTCTAAACTACTAGAAACGACGTTAAACTCTAACTAAAGACACAAGGAAAAACACAACAATTACATGCAAAACAAATGGCTTTGGATATTTTTTTTAATTAAACCAAACTCGTTCAATTGTCTCTATCTATGTGTTTTTGGGGACTAATAATGGAAGCCATATGAGTTTTTTAGTCTTGTTTATTAGCTTGGGTATGCTGCTTCTGATTATTGTCTCATGCTCTGTCCTACTTAAACTGATTATTTTAGAGCAAGAATTTTGTCAGGCCGGACTAACGGATCATCTGTTAGTCCAAAATTTCATACTGCTACATTATTATACAAAAACCAATACATTATAGTAAAAAGTCAATACATCATAATACTGATACAAAAACCAATACATCATAACACGGGTCAGATATTTATGAAAAAAAATACTTTTGAATACAAAAATCAATATATCATAGTTCAAAAACCAATACATTAGAGTATCGGGTCAGATAGCCCAACAGGTTATGACCCGTCAATCTGGCATAACGCAAATCTTTGCCATTATTCTGTGCAGTTGCTATTTTGGCTTTGGCAAATATGCCCGTGGCTAAAGATGCCTATTTTTCAATCTTACTTGGTTTTCTAACAATCATACTAAACCTTTCAAATACATCCAAAATTATATATATATATATATAATATATATATATATATATATATATATATATATAGTATAACAATCATATTAAACCTTTCAAAGACATCCAAAATAAAAAATATATATTTATATATATATATAATATGAATCCAGCTAAGGTTGTAAATTATGGGAAAGTGAAAACTTAAAGCGGATTTAGACTCATGGTAAATGAATGGTTTTTTTAGTAGTGTGTCATTGTCTGTAGATTTCTATTTGTACATTGTATTTTTAAAAAAATTATTTGGATGTCTCAGTTTTCTTGCTTAACCAGACTAATAAGAAGATATACAGCAGTTGAGGTTTCTGATGCTATTTGTTTTTTAATGAGGATATCATTTTATTTTATTTATACTTTTGGGTTTAGTTTGGGGGTGGGGTGGGGTGTGGTGTGGTGTGGGTGATATGCATTAAAAATAACTCTTTTGTAGCAACAATAATTATCATAATCTAACCAGCAGCACCTATGTCCTTAAATTATCTTGGAAAGTACTCATTAGTCATACTGATAAAACAAAAAAGATTGGTTACCAAGAATATAGGGTAGTAACCTCAAATTTGAGATCAGCGACCTGAAATATATTCAAATACGTTACATCGACCTGCTAAGCCTTCAACAAACCTCCTGACGACCTCGCCGGTCCTGCAAAATAGCACCTTCAGTCGAGTCGGTGATCAGACCCGTGAAGGTTCTCTGATGCTTAAATTAGATATTTCGAAAGATAATTTAGAGAGCCCAAATCGCAATAGAAAACAACATAAAATTAAAAAGAGGTATGCACCCCTTTTATAGAGACAAGAGAAGTATCTCCCAAGCCAGGGTTTCCTTCTCTCACCACAATTCCATAAATAGCATGACGGACTTAGAATTAGGATTCCTCCTGTATGCTAAGTTCCCATACATAATAGATCTCTTACTTAAATTATCAGAATAGGCTTGGGCCTGTTATTCTTTCCATATAATTCGCCAGAACCCCATAGACCATCCATACAAGCCCATTTAGGCCTAATATATATAAATCCGAAAATCGAGTTTAATAGCTAGCGCCCAACATACAAAACATAAAAGGTCGCGACCCTATATGAGAACTCATCCGCATATTCCAAGTCGCTACTCTATAAACCAGCTACCCCACCTCCCATAAACCAGCTCGCTCACCTCCCAAAGGATACGCTCCTTCCAAGAGATGAGGTCTCTTTTCATAAATACCCACATATATTACGTATGGAATTTTAGTGACATATCACAAACTAAATAAACATGACCATTTGTATAATTATGTTCATAGCGTATATACATTTTCATCATGTTTTACACTAAAAGTTCATTATTTGAATCGCCTGGCAATACTGACAAACGAGAAATTACACGCTAATTGACGGTTAATTCCTGTGATTTTATGTGCTTAATATTATCATATATGCTTATTTCTCGTATAATTGTTATTATGAGCAATCAAGCACCAATCGTATATTTCTTCTTTATTTTGCAGTAATTGGTGCTATATTTATTGAAGGATGTCTCACAAGTAGAGAAATGAGGATTGACGAATCGAGGAGAGAAAAATCAAGAATCAGGATGATGCGTCGATGACGCGTCGATGCCGAGGATGGACCGCGTCAGTCGACGCGATGTGCGGTGTGATGCCGAAGGCTGGCTCGCGTCAGTCGACGCTCATGTTCTGAAGCGTCGATGGGAAGGGCGTCAGTCGAGGTTATGTCAACGGGAAGCTTCTGAAGCATCGATGAGAGGGTCCGTCAGTCGACGCAATGTCGACGCTCATGTTCTGAAGCGTCGACAGAGGGTCCGTCAGTCGACGCAATGTCGACGCTCATGTTCTGAAGCGTTGACAGAGGATCCGTTAGTCGACGCAATGTCGACGCTCATGTTCTGAAGCGTCGACAGAGGGTGCGTCAGTCGACGCCCATGCAGGACGACGTAGGCAGGTGATTCGCATCGACGCCGAGGGATGGTTCGCGTTAGTCGAAACTCCGTCGACGTCGACTCGGCAGAATTATTTTAAGAAGAATCTTGGGAGGCAAGAAAGAGGAATTCTATATAAACTCCGACCCTATTTCGTCCCAGAGGCATAATATAACATATCCTAAGGTTCTAAGGAGGTCCAGAGAGGTTCCAACTCGTCCCAAGTCATCCACACGCAAGAGAACTTGAAGATTGACGTTCCAAGACGCAAGATTCAAGTTCAACACATCATCTCTCCTATTTTATCAAGGATTATGTTTGTTCATCTGAACCTTTTCTTTTATTTTCTTAACTCCATGAGTGAGTAAACTTATTATCTAGCTCTAGGGATGTTGAAACCCTCGTGAAACTATGTTCAATTGATTTATGCAATATTGTTGTTCGTTCGTCATATGCGATTGTTTGTGTTGTTCTATTTTCAATTTATGATTGCTTAATTCTTAATTTGGCTTGATCACCTAGATTAGGGATTGGTTATCTATTGCTAGAAATAGGATTGCTTCCCGTGTAATTGTCGTAATTACTATTTCTCTGAAGCAACTAATGATTGTAAATCGTTAGGGACAACACAACATAAGTTAAATAAATCGAGCTTGTGAGTTTATTGCTTAGATTAGACTTTTTACCTGATTATTATTGTTGTTGATCGATTAAATCTAGAGAGCTTATTCTAGGTTATTCATTGATTAGGTTTAATTAAAGAGCTTGTCTTAATTAAATACACATAAGGGTAAATTCGAGTAACAGAGCTTGTTGTTAATTAGGGTTTTTAGTTGCATGTGATGAATGGATTATGATATTGTGGTTAGTTAAATGAGTGAATCGAGGGTGGAAAGTGAACTAGAACTAGGCCTTTATTATTATTAAATTCTTCGTTAATTGTTTTCTTGCTAGTTTAATTGCTTGTTTATTTTATTAGTTAAATTAATTCATAATTCCTTACCCCAATTATTTATTTAAATAAAATACGAATCATCACAATCTGACCACACTCCTCGTGGGTTCGACCCTTACTTATCGCTACTACTAGTTAGTGGAGAGAAGCTGAGGAAAATAAATATTTAATTTGACGCTTAACGACGAGCGGTCAAATTTTGGCGCCGTTGCCGGGTAGTGACGCGTTAAACTGTGATTTTTAGTATTTTAGTATTTTATTTTATTTTTAATTTTGTTTGAACGAATTGAACTCTTGTTGAGTGTTTTCTCAGGTGAATGAACTTGAGATCATMCGGGAAGAAGAATTTGCATTATTATCCGGAAATCAACAAGAGAGGCCGTGAGTTGAAGAAGAAGTCGAACTCGGAGCAGGTATTACCCAATTACATATCCGAGGACTCTTCGAGCGAGAGCGAAGAATGAGAAAATGAGACGATGGCTGCTCAAGCGGAATGAACGTTGAAGGAGTTGGCAAATCCCGACCTTCCTCAACAACCCTTATACATTACCTTTCCAACGGTGAACGATGCCACCCTCGAGTTACGATCTGGACTAATCCATCACCTACCTTCATTCCATGGACTCACTGGTGATGATCCGCACAAACACTTGAAAGAGTTCCATGTCATATGCACAAGCATGAAACCCGCTGGAGTCACGGACGAGCAAATCAAGCTAAGGGCATTCCCCTTTTCATTAAAAGACCTAGCCAAAGACTGGCTTTACTACTTACCTTCGGGATCCGTCACTACGTGGGGGGCTATGGAAAAAACATTCTTGCAGAGGTACTTTCCCGCATCACGAGTGGCAAATCTTCAAAAAGACATTTGTTCGGCTAGGCAGGCGCAAGGAGAAACGTTGCACGAGTACTGGGAACGATTCAAGAGGCTTGTTGCGAGTTGCCCTCAACACCAAATGGGCGAGCAACTTTTGATCCAATACTTCTATGAGGGATTGAGTCTCACTGAACGAAATATGATTGATGCCGCTAGTGGAGGCACTTTGATGGACAAGACACCGACAGCAGCAAAAGAACTAATATCGAACATGGTAGCCAACTCTCAGCAATTCGGCAGTCGTGATTCTTCATTGAAATCGGTAAACGAGCTGGGTATTGATTTACTACAAACCCAATTAAGTGAGTTGAAAGCCATGATGAGTGTGGGAGGAGCTCCAAAGGTTCGACCATGCGGTTTTTGTGAAACATTGGAGCACGTTACTGATGAATGCCCAGATTATTACTCAGCACGCGAGGCACACGTGAACGCCTTGGGAACCGGAAATGGGCAAGGAAGGAAGTACGACTCGTACCCCCACACCTTAAATCTAAGATAGGGCGACCACCCCGGTTTTAGATGGAGGGATCAGCAAGGAAATATACAGCAAGGGAATATACCTGGATATCAAGATCAAGGGCCCTCTCAAGCTCAGCAAAAGGGTCAAAATTTCCCGAATCAATACAACAACCAACAGCGGAACGAGAATGCATCCCCACAGTTGGATGAAATAGTGAGATCATTGGCAACAAGCGTAAAAGGCCTAGAGACCCAAATGAGTCAAATGGCGGAACACATAGTCAAACTAGAAGCACGAGGTAGTGGCTGATTACCTCCTCAAACCGAGGTGAATCCGAAAAATGTGAGCGCTGTTACGACACGAAGTGGCAAGAAAGTGGAAGGGCCAGCCAATCCAATGCTAGAGCCGGAAAATGAAGACAAAATGGAGGAAGAAAACTCGGAGCCAAAACATGCTGAAAAGGGTAATCCTAAACTTTCTAATAATTTTAATAACCCCGTTGTTTCTCCTCCTAGGACCGAGCCACTTCCATTTCCATCAAGAATTAAGCACCAAGCTAAGGAAGACACGGAGAGGCAAATACGAGACGTTTTCAAAAAAGTGGAGATCACTATTCCGCTTGCCGACGCGATCAAGCGAATTCCTCGTTACGCCAAGTTCCTCAAAGACTTATATACTAACAAGAGAAGGTTAAAGGGGGATGAAAAGGTCCTAATGGAAGCGAACGTGTCGGCCGTATTCCAAAGAAGCTTGCCACAAAAACGGAATGACCCGGGCATGTTTTTCATTCCATGCACGATTAGAAACATGCGAGTCGAGCGAGCCATGCTAGATTTAGGGGCATCAATAAATGTTATGCCACGCACCATTTTCGATTGTTTGAAGGTTGGACCGTTAAAGAAAACAGGGGTAGTAATCCAACTTGCCGACCGAAGCACTGCTTACCCTGATGGTGTAATTGAAGATGTTCTCGTAAAGGTTGACGAACTGATTTTCCCAGCCGACTTCTATGTGTTGAGCATGAGCGAGTCCGCATCAAAATCGCCACCTATCTTACTCGGGCGACCGTTTTTGAACACTGCTCAAACGAAAATCGACGTTACTCAAGGCACTCTAACAATGGAATTTGACGGTCATATTTGTCAATTTAATATATTTGATGCTATGAGATTTCCTGACTGCGATAACTCTGTTTTTGCACTTGATTGTTTTGAATCTCTAGCGCAGGAATTTCTAGAAATGCACAAACAAGATGAGCTCGAGATGGCGATCACACGAAGTTTGGGGGAGGACTCACTGCTCTTAAGTTATCCAATTACCAAGCCAAACTGGAAGAACGAAATACAAGAGATGGTCTCGGCATTGCAAACACTAGAGCCATTCACGGAGCCATACAATCGTACTGTGAACTTTATCATGCTTCCCGAGGACGAGAAGGCCGTACCATCCATCGTCAAGGCACCGGACCTCAAACTCAAGTCATTGCCTGAGCATTTGAAATACATCTTTTTGGGAAAAAATGAGACACTACCTGTGATCATTTCATCACGCTTAGATAACTCCCAAGAAGCATCACTGCGGCAAGTACTCAAGAATAATAAGCAAGCAATCGGATGGACCATAGCAGACTTGCGAGGAATAAGTCCATCCATGTGTATGCACCGAATTTTTCTCGAAGAGAATGCTGTGCCATCTAGGGAGCCCCAAAGGCGACTGAATCCACCAATGATGGAAGTGGTGAAAAAGGAGATTCTGAAGCTGCTAGATGTTGGAGTAATTTACCCCATTTCTGATAGTCAGTGGGTGAGCCCGACTCAAGTCATTCCGAAGAAGTCGGGGGTAACGGTGGTCGAAAATCAAGAAGGCAAATTGGTTCCAACAAGGGTGCAAATGGGTTGGCGAGTTTGTATTGATTATCGTAAGCTAAACGCCATGACTCGCAAGGACCATTTTCCTCTTCCGTTCCTTGACCAAATGATTGAGAGATTGGCGGGCCATTCATACTACTGTTTTTTGGATGGTTACTCGGGATATTTCCAAATTCCTATAGCACTCGAGGATCAAGAGAAGACTACCTTCACGTGCCCCTTCGGYACATTTGCCTATCGCCGCATGCCATTTGGACTTTGCAATGCACCGGCCACATTCCAACGATGTATGGTAAGTATCTTTTCGGGATACGTTGGCGAGATTATAGAGGTCTTTATGGATGATTTTAGCGTTTATAGCAATTCTTTTGAGGTATGTCTTGAAAACTTATCTTTAATTCTGAAACGTTGTGTCGACACTAATCTTGTATTAAATTGGGAAAAATGTCATTTTATGGTAGAACAAGGTATAGTTTTAGGACACATTATTTCGTTAAAAGAAATAGAAGTCGATAAATCTAAGATTGATACCATAGCTGCGCTGCCTTACCCCGCCAATGTGCGGGAAGTTCGTTCTTTTCTTAGCCATGCAGGATTTAATAGAAGATTTATCAAGGACTTTTGACACACTGAAGGAGCGGCTGACCACCTCTCCAGTTATCCAAGCTCCGAGATGGGATCTACCCTTCGAAATAATGTGCGATGCAAGTGACTATGCTGTGGGAGCCGTGCTAGGACAGAGGGTGGACAAGGCAACCCATGTGATCTATTATGCATCGAGGACCTTGAACCCGACCCAAGAAAATTATACTACCACGGAGAAGGAGCTTCTAGCTGTTGTTTTTGCCTTTGAGAAGTTCCGTTCATACATCATTGGATCAAAGGTGGTGGTTTTTAGTGATCACGCGGCCCTACGACATCTACTTACAAAGAAGGAGACGAAGCCACGACTCATACGGTGGATTTTACTACTCCAAGAATTCAATTTGGAGATCAAGGACAAAAAGGRAGCCGAGAATACCRTGGCCGACCACCTTAGTAGATTAGTGCATGAGGGGGACGAGCTACAACTTGATGAGAGATTTCCGGACGAGCAACTACTTGCGTTTGAACACGTGGATCCATGGTACGCTGACTTAGTAAATTTTCTAGTTGCTCGTTTGTTTCCAACAGGGCTGAGGAAAGCAAGGAGGGACAAGCTGAAAAGTGATGCGAAGTATTATGTGTGGGACGATCCATACCTTTGGAGGCATTGTGCTGATCAAGTCATTCGAAGATGTGGCCCCAAATCGGAGTTCCACGCTATTCTTTCATTTTGTTATTCTCATGCATGTGGAGGACATTTTGGATCGAAGAGAACTGCGCATAAGGTACTTGACAGTGGTTTTTATTGGCCATCCCTATTTCGAGATGCGTATGAATTTTATAAGGCATGTGATAATTGTCAACGCACGGGGAACCTTTCACGGAGAAGTCAAATGCCCCAAGTGCCCATAATGGTTTGTGAAATTTTTGTTATCTGGGGCATCGACTTTATGGGCCCCTTCCCGAATTCATTCAAAAATATTTATATTTTGCTGGCGGTGGATTATGTCTCCAAGTGGGTGGAAGAAAAAGCCACCTCAACTAATGACTCGAAGGTTGTTGTACGTTTCATTAAATCTCGGATCTTCTCAAGGTTCGGGATCCCTCGAGCTATGATAAGCGATCGTGGCACCCACTTTTGCAACAAAACGGTGGAGGCATTGCTCTGAAAGTATGGTGTTGCTCATAGGCTTTCTACGGCCTATCATCCTCAAACAAATGGACAAGCCGAATCTTCGAACCGAGAAATCAAGTCCATCTTGGAAAAGACCGTCAAAGCAAACCGTAAGGATTGGAGCATCAAGCTGAAGGATGCACTGTGGGCGTATTGCACGGCATTTAAGACACCAATTGGGATGTCGCCGTATCGCCTCATTTTTGGGAAGCCATGTCACTTGCCGGTGGAGCTCCAAAACAAGTCGTTTTGGGCCGTGCAGCAGTGAAACTTTAATTTTGATGGAGCCGGGGCGCTAAGGAAGTTGCAACTACGAGAATTGGAGGAAATCCGGAACGAAGCGTTTGAAGATTCGCTAATCTATAAAGAGAAGACGAAAGCATTTCATGACTTGAAGATTTCAAGGAAGGAATTCGTAGTGGGCGAAAAAGTGCTACTTTTTCATTCTCGCCTTAAGCTATTTCCCGGTAAGTTGCGCTCAAGGTGGGTTGGACCGTTTGTTGTCACCCACGTATTCCCGCATGGTGCGGTGGAGATCTTTAGCCCGAAGACGAACAAGACGTTCAAGGTGAATGGACACCAACTCAAACCGTATCATGAAGGGTTTATCTCCGCTGATGAGGAACGGATGGAGTTGGAAGCACCACCTATGACTTGATCAAGGGAATAAGTCGAGCCAATGATTTTAAACAAAAGCGCTTGTTGGGAGGCAACCCAATGTTTAATTGTTTTATTTTCTATTTTTATTTTTAATTTTTTTGCAGATTTGGAGGCGATGACTTGTTTTGGATGTGTGAGCCACTTTTCAAAGGACCGAGCATCATGATCAATAGGACCAAGACCCTCGACATTTCCCCGGGTGATTTCTTTTCCTACTCTTTCCTCATGCTATTATGATGTGCTTGTTCTTGTTTTGCATTCGCTTGAGGACAAGCAAAGTTTAAGTTTGGGGGAGTGAGTTATTGTGGTTATATTAAGGAGTTTTATACTAAAAATTTGATAAATTTTGACAATTTTTGTGATAAACACCGGGGGATTAAAAGAAAATGATTAAGAGTACTTGCTTGAATTGCCTTGATGAACTAAGTTTCGATTAAAGTCTTTAGTCGTCATTTGATTTAGAGGTCAAAGGTACGCATGTTAGTGCTTTTTGTGATTCATATGTGGGGCGTCAATTCTAGATTATTGCATTATTGATATGTACTTGTAGTTGCCGTACTTAATATGAGTTTGTGTGGGGCCTTGAAGTTGGCGGTTGCGTGATGATATCTCGTTCGTAGAAACAGAAGTCAAATAAAGTCCGGTTGGGGTATACCGGCATGGTGAAAGTAGAAAATTGAAAAATCAAAAAGAATTGAGGTGGCGAAACAGATGCCTATCCGTATTTATCAAGTGCATTCGCTTACAAATTCCAAAGAGCGAATTCCAACGAAGATGCTAGTAGCTCAACAATTCATGCACGTGCTCAAAAGGCGCATCACGCTATCAAATTCTCAAAACATAACGGAGGTGAACTCAACAAATCAAACACCCAATCAAGACAATCCTCCTATCCAGCACCTTATCATCATTATGAAGTCAAGGACGGTAGTGCGGAGCTGCGGGCCTCAATTGAAAAAAAAAATAAATGGGAGAGGACGAGATATTTGATCAATTCCAACGATGGATAGAGCCAAACTATTGAGTAGCGAGGGGTCACTATAGTGCATTGACGTGACGTGTATAAAAAGGGGTTGCCAAGCTACTGGGATCACCTAGGCCAATACATGAAACGTCTAAGATTTCTAAAATATAGTGGTGTCTAGAGTCCGAATAAATTCACTTGGGTGATTTGAGTGAGTTACTTATATTATGTTTGTCCTATGCTTTAGTTCTTCATATTGCTTGAGGACAAGCAAGGTTTAAGTCTGGGGGATTTGACAAACGAGAAATTACACGCTAATTGACGATTTAATTCCGGTGATTTTATGTGCTTAATATTATCATATATGCTTATTTCTCGTATAATTGTTATTATGAGCAATCAAGCACCAATCGTATATTTCTTCTTTATTTTGCAGTAATTGGTGCTATATTTATCGAAAGATGTCTCACAAGGAAGTAGAGAAACAAGGATTGACGAATCGAGGAGAGAAAAATCAAGAATCAGGATGATGCTCGATGACGCGTCGATGCCGAGGATGGACCGCGTCAGTCGACGCGATGTGCGGTGTGATGCCGAAGGCTGGCTCGCGTCAGTCGATGCTGCCGTCGACGTTATGTCGACGCTCATGTTCTGAAGCGTCGATGGGAAGTGCGTCAGTCGACGCTATGTCGATGGGAAGCTTCTGAAGCGTCGATGAGAGGGTCCATCAGTCGACGCAATGTCGACGCTATAGATGAATTAAAATTCGAATTTTTCCTTTGACAAAAACATGAATTAAACAACCATGACATTCATAGTTGCTTCTTTATGCACATAAATCCCCACCCCATGTATGGTCACACTTAAATTTAAAAGTTTAAGGTTAACCCAAAATATAGTCCTCATCCCCCACCAAATAAGAAACACTTATTATCCCATTTAAGAATCCATACACAATTATTAATCAAGAAACACAGACCATATCGCCTTAGATTTCAGGCAGCAAAATGAATCAGCCCTCCAATATCAACACAAAACCATATACCATAATAACAATAAATCCATTAATCCGTATGAATCATTTAAAACAAATAATATTTAGAATATTAAGACCATATAAGAAACCAAACAAGTTCCTTCAATTAAATTTTGAGCAAACACATAAATTAACCATCTTCCACCTTCAACAAAAACAATAGTAGCACATTAACTCAAATATATCCAAGCACTCAAACCCATTAAATGATCCACGCATAATTATCCCACTAATTATAAATTTTAAGCCTCATCCAAACTCATAATTAATTGCGTGACACCAAAAGAACCTGGATGTCACACGCATACGATCGGACCCATACAATCAAGCAAACAGGCTAACATATATAAAAGATACGTCCACCAAACCAAATAATAGAAAACTTATCTTTTCCTTTAAATGCCTCCAGGCCCATTCACCTCATTAAAAGACCCACGTTAATATTTATGAGGGACTTTGACTTAGCTCCTCAAATCAACATGGAGGTCTCCCAATTATATTCCGTAGCTATAAGCCTTGTACCTCGCAAAAAACCACCATACTGGATCGATAGAGATATTCCTTCCATATAGATAATTTCCTCATCAATAATACCGTAGAAATAATATAATATTAAAATTTTAGAATTAACTTCCCTGTTCGGGAAGCAAACTGGACAACATCTTGGTTCCCTGAAATTTCGATTGACCAATAGAAAGTAAGACATAAATAATTACTCTTTCCATAAAGCATAATGTATCCTGAATATCTCAATAGAATCAATTAAAATAAGGTATACTCATAAACCCATAAGAACCCGTATAGCAAAATCAAGGTTACCAAAATCATCACACTCAAATACATCCTCCCGTTAAAATTAATTAGACCAAGTAATCATGCCCTCATATCTCCATAAACCTAAAGCACATAAAACCATTTATCCACCAAACCAACCATCACAATCGTTACTCAAGATCGGCATAATGACCCCAATTTGCATACATTTCGTTTTTAAAGAAAATAAATACTTATCTTAATTTTTGTTGCGTTCGGTTGATACGCGACCTCATCGCCTTAGACTCCGAGCAACAAAATAAATCGACCTTGAATATTTGGACACGCGAGCTCATCGCGTTTGTTTGCATTGACCATTCCCGGGTTACATTCCAGGCCACATATAGAGTAACCCTTAAAAACCAATATTAATACAAACTAAATAGGTAAACCTGCACTCAATTCGTTAGTATACAATCATAAAAATAATTGATAAGTAAGATGCGAGTATCACAACCCTTACTTGAGCCCATAAACCTGCACTCAGTCCGTTAATATTTAACCACTATATATCGTAAATATTATATCCAAAATTCACATTCATCCAACAGTTAGGTTGTGCATAATTTTCTTTTTTAAAAGAAACTAGACAAACAGTTTTAGAAAACAGGATCAGCTCAGTTTAAAACTCTTTATAGAATTTTCCTGACCTCATATTGGAATCTCCACCGTTCAGATTGAACTTCAATATGTTTAGAATAATATATCGAAATTTCGGTTTAATCCAACGGTTTTATTGTACACAATCACATTTTTAAAAACGTTGCGCAGAATTTTTCGAAAATAAAATCTGCTTTACTCGAAAATTTATATATATTTCCTCGCATCTCAAAATCCGATCTCCACCGTTCAAAATGTAAATCAAAAGGTCCTTGAGGTTTTATAAAAAATTTGATGCGCTCCAACGGTTTAAACATTAGAAAACGATTTTTCAAATTTATAGCGAAGTCAGATTTTGAACCTACGAAAATTGTGTATTCTCACGTCTTTCGCTCAAGGACTCGATGTTCCTCTTTCCCACAGACGGCGCCACTTGATAAACCCAAAAATATTAGTCACCAATAATATGGGGTACTAACCTCAAATCTGAGATCAGCGACCTGAAGTAGATTCCAAATACGTCATAGCGACCTGCTAAGCCTTCAACGAACCTCCTGACGACCTCGTCGGTCCTGCAAAATAGCACCTTCAATCGAGTCAGTGATCAGACCCGTGAAGGTCCTCCGATGCTTAAATTAGATATTGCAAGACATAATTTAGAGAGCCCAAATCACAATAGAAAATAACATAAAATTAAAGAGAGGTATGCACCCCTTTTATAGAGACAGGAGAAGTATCCCCAAGCCAGGGTTTCCTTCTCTCACCACAATTCCATAAATACCATGAACGACTTAGAATTAGGATTCCTCCTGTATGCTAAGTTCCCATACGTAATAGATCTCTTACTTAAATTACCAGAATAGGCCTGGGCCTATTATTCTTTCCATATAGTTCGCCAGAACCCCATAGACCATCCATACAAGCCCATTTAGGCATGATATATATAAAGCCCATAACCGGGCTTAATAGCTAGCGCCCAATATATAAAACATAAGAGGTCGCGACCCTATATGAGAACTCATCCGCATTTATAGGTCGCTACTCTATAAACCATCTCCCTCACCTCCCATAAATCAGCTCGCTCACCTCCCAAAGGATACGCTCCTTTCAAGAGATGAGGTCTCTTTCCATAAATACCCACATATATTACGTATGGATTTTTAGTGACGTATCACATACTAAATAAACATGATCAGTTATATAATTATGTTCATAGTGTATATATATTTTCATCTAAAAGCATGTTTTACTCTAAAAATTCATTGTTTGAATCGCCAGGCAATACCCAAGTTTTTATTTTAGAATGATTGAATTGCACCTGATCTTCTTTCTTGCTTTTTCCTAAATTCACTTTTTGTTCTTTTCTTTTCACAACTTCCATAGGAACATTTTTTTATTGAGGATCGACGAGCTTCTATGACTATTGACACAGTGCAGGTGCTACTTTATGGAAATGATTGGTTCCAAAATCTTTATAGCTTGAAAACTAGTCCTCGTGTAAGTGTAATACAATTTTTAATTCGTTATTTATATTTATTGAAAGTTTTTTTTTCTTTTTTTTTATTAAAATATAATGACTTTATTATTTTTATTTTGTAGGATTCATCGAATGTTGATGAATTATCTACCTACCACGAGGTAGAGCTTCCTCAAGATTGAGTGTTAGTCGAAATTGTTGTTATTTGATGATCGAAGGCTGTAATTATTTTCAATCCGCTATCTTTTTATTTTGTTATTTTGGAGTTTATTGTGAAACTGTATTTGTGTTTATTGTCAAACTATGTTTCTATTTGATTTCTTTTAGATTTAGTT
The DNA here is from genome assembly GCA_014905375.1 of Phtheirospermum japonicum. Taxonomy (NCBI): domain Eukaryota; kingdom Viridiplantae; phylum Streptophyta; class Magnoliopsida; order Lamiales; family Orobanchaceae; genus Phtheirospermum; species Phtheirospermum japonicum. Next base: position 785,067 of record BMAC01000579.1, read on the forward strand.
GTTGACTTGTTGTCTTTTATTTTGTTATTTAGGGTTTGTGTTGCAGAATTTATTTGTGACTCATGTGGATTAATGATTTGTGGTGAATGGCTATTTGATGCCTTTCTTATTTATTTTTCATGAGTTTTATTGAAAATGTCAAATTGGCACACGTTTATTTAAGATTTATGAGAATATTGAGCTCGAGCCCAAGCTCTAACGAGATTGCCTTATTTAAATGAGTCGAGCCTGAGCTTTAACGAGTTGGACTCAATTAAACGAGTCGAGCCGAGCTTGAATTTACAACTAGAGAGCTTAGCTGAGCTTGAATTCTAGTTTGTTAATATGAACGAGTGAGCTCGAGCTATGCTTGAAACATGCTCGAGTCGAGTTCGAACTTCGGGTGCTCGAGCTCGACTCGGCTAGCATAATATCACTAGTCAGGTGGCTAGTGGAGGATTTTAACGGGTCAAGAAGGATGTTAAGTATTAGTTCTTCTATTAGGTTTGCTGTCACAAATTTTTATATCTTTGATATTTTTTTGTTGTCGGCGGACACGGGTAATTGTGTTATTGAGTTGTGGGGGGAGAAGTTTGAGTTGGAGAGAGAATTTTTAGCTAGATATGGTATATAAACTGGGTCGCCCCTTGGCAATTTAAAAGATTTTCTAACAACTTTCCAAAAGGAGGCGAGGATTTTAAGAGATTATTTTTTCTTTATGCTCTGTCCTCTTTTTAGCCCTATTTGCTAATAGAACCATGAATTTCAGTGTTGCACAGTCTATATATGATGTCAATAAGATAATTACTTTTGATTGGTCATCATATGTACTAAAATAATTGTGTGAGGTTGTGAGCAAATACAACAGCATGAAGGCTGTAAATGTGAGTGGTTGTGTATTGGCTTTGGCATTCATTTATTTTCATTGTCTTAAGTGGAAAGGGTGCACTGAGCCTACGACGCTACCATTGATACAGCACTAGACTTTTGAAAGGTTTTGCAAAAGGATGTCTGAAGACATTTTGGGAGGGGGCTTTGGGGATGGTGAGATTCTTCATGATTTATACCCGATAAGCTAAAAAAAATCCATACGAGTTGTGTGGATCAGAGGGCAAGAAGGGAAAGAGTGATGGAGAGGGTCGGCCGTGCAAGAGCGATGCAAAGAGCAGAAGCACGAGGTGTATAGGATTGCATCTATCGGATGATGATCCCGATTATTTAGCTCTTTGCAATGAAGCTAACTATGTAAGTTATTTTTTGTGTAGTTTTCTTGAATTATTGTACATATTTAAGTATGTATTATACAAAAAGTAAAAGTATCACAAAAGGAATGACTAGTATTAGAAAATATAGTTAAAGTATCACAACACAGTGTTAAAGTATTTTATAATTTTTAATTCATGTTATATATATTTTCATTATTAATAATATGTGTTATTTATATTTTTGTGTATATAGGAAATGCATGAGATATTTTTGTTCTTGAAAAGAGACATTCATGTTGTTATGAAACATCATACGAAGCGGCTAGTGGCAATGAAGGATAAACTGAGAAGTAGTCATGTGTCTACTTCAGCTGATGTGACTCACGTTAGCGAGTCTTCAACTGCTAGTCAGGCGTTCTTTTCTGATCCATCGTTCCTTAAATACGTTGATGATATTGTGGTTCGGTTCTAAGTAATGAAGAATATGGTTGAAGATATGCCATATTTTGAGTTGTTGACTCCTGAGCGAGATGAATAGGATGATTCTTTTGCGATTGATGTTGAGATTATGGACGCAATAGAGTCAATTACTTCAAATGGTCCTAGAGGAACTGTTCAGCCACTTGACTTCATGAATGGTTGGGTTATTGATGAGAATGTTGGTTATGTCTCTTATTTTATGTTGATGAACAAGAATCATTTCAAGCATGGATCCTTAGCATAGTAAATCACACATTTTACTTTTTGTATTGATTTATTAATTTTTTTTAAATAATATATGTTCCTTTTTTTTGGCAGTGAGTGGATGTTTCGATTTGATAGAGTATATACTATCCCAAGAGAGGACATGTAGTCTTTTAATGTTATAAGAACGATTTATTCTACCGCTATTGATTCTTGGTCCTTGACATTGAACTCTACAAAAATTGGTTAGAGTTTTCGTTATTTTTACTTCAGTATTGGTAGCAGTGTAAGTTCTCAAATTTCAAATTAGTCACATTTATTCATCTTTTTTATTTATTCTTTTGTCAAACTTTTAATTTTTGCCTTTTTTTTTTTCTTTTAAATTGAATGTGGCAAAACTTGTTGATGGGGTTTTGATGGACAAGGATAAAGCTCTTGAAAATTCAGTTAACATTCAGGGATGCTGGTTGTTCTGACTTCATTTATTTAATGTTGATTTTAATAAGCTTTACATGGTTAGTCAGATAATTATTTTACAATAGATCTATTTTAAGCTATTAGAAAATATTTTTTCTTAAATAACTGACGTAGTATGAGAAAAGATATTAAAAGTATTAGAAATGATATTAAAAGTATCACAAAAGAAGAGTTAATGTTTTTACAATATCTGATCAAGTACCACATAAGATATTCAAAGTATTAAAAAAGATATTATAAGACACACTTATTGTATAACAATAGTAGTATGAATGTTTTACATTATCTGATCAATTGTCACAAAAGATTTTAAAAGTATTTATTTAAAAAAATTAAAAGTATCATAACACACACTTATTGTATCTCAAAAGTAGGGGAAAATTTCATTTTTGGTCCATTATCTTGGCCACTTTTCAGAAAGGGTGCGTGATGTTGGCCAGCATCAAAGCACGTCTTCTAAGTTGGCAAATTCATCAAATAAGGTACAAAAAAGCTCGACCGGGCCCAAATACTGACGTGGCATGATTATTTAATTTTCTCTTATCATTTTTTCATTTAATTTTATATATTAAATAGAGGAAAAAGTCATTTCCGCCCTTACATTAAGTTTTTTTTCCTTTCTTTCCATTTTTCCATTAAATTGGGGTTGATGAATCCCGATTTTGGGGAGGATGATGTACTATGTGGACGGCGTCACCGACAGCAACGGCAAATACAACCTCCAAGTGACTGAAGACCATGAGACCAAAGACTGCTACGTGAAGGCCATCAGCAGCCCGAAGCCCGACTGCAGCGAGCCACTCGCCGACTTCGGATCTCGAAGGTCGTCATCACCGAGAACATCGAAATCCACACCGACATACGTTATGCCAACCCCATCGGCTTCATGACCAAGGGCGCTCATCCTCAGTTCATCTCTGTTCTCCGAGACTTATTCACTGAAGATTACATTCTTTCTTTTTTATTTTTTTATTTTTTTTTAATCAGCTTTTGCAATTTTTCTTGAATAATGTTGTAAAGCGATTGCATTTTTTATTTTTTTTGGCCTCTCCTGTTCTGTGTAATTTGCATTCAGTGTAATGTGACCAATAATTATAATTCAAATAAAGAAAGAAAAAAAATAGGCTAATTTTATTTTCATTTTCTTTCATTTCCTTTTGTTTTAATTTATTTTTATGCGTGCCTGTTTACTGGTTTCTGACACTCTGGTTAGTCATTGGCTATTTATAAATTATAAATATATTTGTTTGATTATGTATATAAAATAGGGAGAATTACAATAATATCCTAGGATTTCACTTTGTAATTAGCAAATAGTACTTGTGTTAGGCCAGATTGACAGCTCATAACCCGTTAGACCATCTGACCCGATACTATAATGTATTGGTTTTTGTACTATTATATATTGGTTTTTTACTTGAAAGTATTAATTTTTCGTAAATCTCTGACCCGTGCTATGGTGTATTGATTTTTATAGTATGATGTATTGGAACTATGATGTATTGGTTTTTCACTATAATGTATTGACTTTTGTACTATAATGTATTGGTATGACATTTTGGCTTAACGGATGATCCGTTAGTCCGGCATGACAAGAGTGCAGTCCAATAGTAATTACCCTCTAAGTTTTCTAATGTGAGTGATGACACTCATAGATTAAGAATTTTATATTTCACTTCTTATCCCAATATTAAGATGAGTTGGGGATGATGCAAATTGGGGCCAAAAATGCATTTTTTTTTTTTTTTTCAAGAAGTTGAGGGTATTAGGTAGTTAGGGTCAATTTGTTTAATTTTTCAATTTTAATTTAAATTAAGAATGATAAGAAATGATTCAATCATGCCACGTCAGCATTTGGGCCCGATCGGGCTTTTTTGTACCTTATTTTATGAATTTGACAACTTAGAAGACGTGATCTGATGCTGGCCAACATCACCTACCCTTTCTTGAAAGTGACCAACATAATGGACCAAAAATGAATTTTTTCCCTCAAAAGTAGTATGAATGTTTTATAATACCTGATCAAGTATCACAAAAGATATTAAAAGTACCAGAAAAAATATTAGAATTATCATATAACACACTTATTGTATCACAAGGCAGTATGAATGCTTAACAATATCTAATCAACTATAACGAATATATTAAAGTGTAAAGATAATATAGTTACAGTATCACACAATTAGAGTTATTTCATTACAATAATTTTGTTAATTTTTTTATTTATGTTTTTTTGGAATTGCATATTTTTGTTCCTATTCTTTACAATGAGCATTATTTTTGTGTTGTGATCAATATTCCTATGAAAGAGCAGCAATATCTGGACAACCGTAATTGGGATGGTATTGATTGCTGTGAAAATTGTGGTAAGTCATATTTTATTTGTAAAAATTGATCCTTATTTTACGTAGCATATAATCCCAATATTGATAATTTTCTCCAATATCACCTTTCTTTAATTTCTCTCTTATTTTATTTAATTTGTTGGATTATTCTTTGTATTTCTAGAATAATAATTTATATGCAACAAACAATGTCATCATTTCAGTTATTTTAAAACTAGGCTTAGGTTTTTTTCTTCAAAGTATCACAAAACATGTTGAAAGTATTATAGAACATGTTAAAAGTATCACAAAATTATTTTTTTCTGATTTTTTTTTATTTTCCAACTTCATTAGCTTTGTCTAACATATTTATCTTCCATATAGGCTCAAGAAATATCAGCATTTATGGAAACAAAAACCATTCATGTGCTTCCGATATAAAGATTTACAAATTTGAAAATGTCCCTTTTTCTCTGGTAAACTAAGAAGTAAGATCGGGATTGTGGTGTTTATCTAATGCACCATATGAAACATTTCAATGGCGTCCCATACACATCTCCGAGTCTGTTAAAGGTAACATTTTTCTTTTTATTTTATTTTTTTTTTGTTAGCTTTTGACAATAAAGACTGTATTGCAGTTTTTAAGTATTATTTTTCACTTTTCAAGGCTCCGATTTGGCATGCTATTAGGGTTGAGGTGTGTGCAAAGCTAATTTGAAGTCCTTTCAACTCTGTCCGTGCAAGTGTGCTGAAGGAAGTGAAAAAGTTTTATGAAGAGAAACCAGACTTGAAATAACAAATTGCTAAATAAAAAAAAAAAGCTAATGCTGCAGTTTACAAGCGTAAGAAGTGAGTGGGTTAACCACATTTTGTGTACCAGAAATAATTTCATTTTTCAAATGGATGTGTGTGTTTATAATTTTTTTGGATATTTTTGTCTATGTTTCGATAGGACCTTAGGGGTTTAGATTGATGTCTGTTGGGGAGTTTTTAGATAGATATGTGTGTTTGGGAGATATTTTCAGATATTGTCTATATTTTCATTTAGAAATAGAGGTTTTTAGATATGTCGGTTCGGGAATATTTTAGATATTAATATGATCCATTATCAGAGAGCAATTCGGAGCTAAGGGATAGACCCACCCCCCACCCCCCCCCCACCCACCCCCAAAAAAAAAAGTTCCCCCTGCACCCACCCTAGAGTATATGCTTCTGGCTATTGGAATCGAACCGACGACCATGGTTTCTTTTGGCTATATGGTTTATCCGGGGGATATTTTTCTTCTTTGTATCATAATTCAGTGGAACAAGAAGTAAAAAACTTTGGTGGATAAGGATCCCGTAAATCGTATAAATAGAGTTGTAAACATGAAATTCGTCGGTTATCAACCCACTCTGAGTACCGAAATGGAGGAATCCGCCTGAGGAGGGGCTTGGTTATTGACACAAAAGATTTGTCTAAGCCACTTCGTTTCTTTTTGTCCAAGTAGTTTGATTGGTTAGAAAACCAATGGTCATATTAATTTCTTGATTATGAAATTAATCTAATTTCTAAAAAAATAAAACCCCAATTGTGTTTTTCGGTTTGCAATAAATTTTAGAAAATTTTCAACAACTGCTAGCCTATTTGTGGAGATAAGCTTCAACATCGAGAGGGAAACATACCGAATGAGAGTTGGTTTGATTGCCTTAATGATGGCAAATGCAGTTGGACTCTCGTGTTGATCCGAATGAATCATCCTTTCCACTTTCGGCATCCCCCTCCTTGCGGTTAAGTTAACAACTTCGGGCATGGTCCCGTTCTACCGTATGTAGCCATTATTTCTATTTATCTGTTTTAATAAAAAAGTGCTCTTAGTTCAGTTCGGTAGAACGTGGATCTTCAAAAAGTTCCTATAAAAATGGGAAATGCCCTAACTTTGAGTGCCCACTCCCTTTTTGAATTTCATTTCCTTGGACGCTTCAGTGACTCAACCACCTTTTGAAAAGAGATGCGGCTGAAAAGACAATGATCCTGCTTGCCTCGATGTCCGCTCTTCACCTTAATGCCTGAAAGTTGGATAGGATGGCCCGTGCCCCGGGTAGTAGAAAAAAGTGGGATGATGTATTTCTAAGATTGGATCTAATATCACGAAAGGTGTAACGATCTGGGCACTGTCTCGAAATGGGAGTTAGCACTCGATTTCGTTGGTTCACCTATGTTTTTGTTGATAAATTTTAGACGAATATGTATGTGCTAGTTTTTTAATGTGTTTTTTGTCTGTTTTGTAATATTTTTATTGATCATATTTTTATACTATCACAATATGATGGTTTTTAGAAGCATAACAATGGTTATTTATGTAACGATAGAGTATTTACTATAATCATAAAACTAAAGTATTACATATGTAAATAAATGTATCATAGATAGTACTGGAAGTGTCACATAAAAATATATATAATTGTACTAAAGTGTAAAATTATCTCAATATATATGAAATGTATTGCAAGTATATCCGAAAGTATTAAAAATATTTTTGATAACATCTATTCCATGAATTAAGAGAAATAATTTTACAAGCAAAAAATGACAATTTTTGACTGACACGTTAGAAATAATACTAAAGTATTACTTATACAAATAAACGTATAAAGATACTAATAAACATATATCCTATCACATAATAATTATATATATATATATATATATATATATATATATATATATATATATATATATATATATATATATATATAATATTAGTAAGTGTAAAGTATCATAAAACCAATGGAATGTATCACATATGCATGTAAAAGTACCACCACGTACACTAAATACATTACTGACCATATATAGATTAAATTCTAATAGAATTTTTAAACATCCAAAAAATGTATTAGAAAGTTATCTTATCACAAAAGGGGATCATTGTATTACATATTGCTCGAGGAAAAAAGTAAAAGAAATAAAAAAAAAACCAAATCAAATGAGGGATTGGTGTCTTTGATCCAAGTTCTTAACTGACAATTGTTACATTTGATTTTATTTTTTATAATTTTTCTTTGAAGTGGTCCCTTCACCCTCTTCGATCTCCCCATATTTCTTGAGCATTGAGGATCAAGAACCTAATTTTTTGAGTTGCTTGTTTTGTCGAATTCTTCACTCAACTCCATATATATGAAGGTTTTTGTGAATTCATTAACTGCAATACAATCTCTACTATATCCTTCTTCCACAATCATCTGGGCTTCTTCATGTGATTGACATTTCATTAGAAGACTATAGTACTATCTTGCCATCTCATGTCGCCAAGAAACAAAATCCTCCTACTTTCCGATAGTCGTATTTTTAACACTTAATTTATCCTAAATTTCAGATCTTGCCATCTTTGTTCGTCGTTTATTGACATATAGACCTGGGGGTTTTCCACACCATGCATATTGAAGACCCTTAAAACATGAAAACATAAAAAACCACATTCTTCAATCTTCTTGCATGAACACGTGATGAAATGGGTTCTCAGATCAAAAAAAACACGATGGATCATTGCACAGTTGTCATTAGATGAAATGCCGAATCCTTTCATTATTTCATCTTCATAAAATAGTGTGCACATCATAGAAAGGCCGATTATGAATTCACTCTCAAAAACTCTAAAAAGTGATATAGTGCACACATGGGCAACGTGCTTTATGATCGGTATTGAATTCAAGTATGATGTTGGAGTAGACTTTGAGCAGGTGGTTCTAGATGTTCCTCTGTTCTCCTCCAATTCTCTAACATTTGTTTCCAATACACATAAAAATGTGCCAGGCTCGTCATCATTTTCACATTGTACCCGAGTGCATTAATTGTATACTTTCACTTCTTTGTGATGATAACATTCCGACAGAGAAGAAGTATTTGTTAAAGGTTGTACACCGCCTCTCTCTTAAGGTATATTAATGTTGAAACCAACTATTATCTTGCAGTGTAAAATATGAGATCATTGATTTCTTAGCGTCGGTGAAATTCATTCTCATCAACACAACCTAGTAAATATTTTTATAATAAAGTATTAGATTTCTCATTTATAGTATGACAAAATATAACTAAACGTATCACACATACTACGAAAAATAAAAAGTTTAATATTTACTTATATTAGTTTTTTCATAAAAAAATTGCATGTAATTGTAAAAAATAGAATTTTTCGTACCTCTCAAACACTTGTTAAATATGACTTTAAGTGCCTCATCATTTTTAAGTTTTCCAAACTGGGCTATTGCATTTTGATAAAGGTTCCATAAGCACAAACGATGTTTTGTCGTGGGATAAACCTGCATAACAATATAAATAATATTTTAATAAATATATCACAAAACTATTGTAAAGTATCACAAGACTGTTCTAGGGTATCACAAAAGAAAGTAAAACTATTAAACCTTCTCTATCGCCGCAGAAATTGCTAGGTCTTGATCTGTGAATATAGTTGCTGGACATTTGCCTCCCATAGACTTTTTAAAAGTTTCAAACAACCATTCAAATGACTCTTTCACATCGGTTATAAATCCACATGCAAACATCACATTGTTCTTGTGATTGTTCATACCAACAAAAGGAGAACATATTAGGTCATACCTATTTGTATGATATGTCGTATCAAACACCAAAGCATCTCCATATATATGATAATATTCTTTCATCATTGAGTCTATCCAAAATAATCTACATAATCCTCCATCCTATTTCAATCTGATTCTGAAGAAAAAGACTTCTTCGGTAGAAGCATGTTGAGATAGAATATCGATAATTCTTTGCGCATAACCCCCTTGTATCTCTTGCATTTTATAACTAGCCATGTAATTCAGGTGATCTTTCACTGTATGTCCAAGATCTTTTTCAACCCCTTCCTTGTGCGCCTTGTAATGGTAAAAACACATCGTCCTCATCCCTGAAGATACCATACTTTCTATCTTTGCCCTTTTTTTCCGTAATTTCTCTTTCAGATCTATGTCAATGACCCTATTCTGTTCGAGTGAGGGGGTGGTTATTTTCTTAAACGTGAAGAAGAACATCATATTCTTGTATATCTTTATCCAACTTGATCTTTATTAACGCTTTACAAACCGTTAATGTACTAACAACTTTTATTATTTTTCCCTCATCTTTCCTGTGTTCGTAACATTTTTCCTAGCACAAGAACAAAAAAGTATTTCTCTCTCAATTTTCCATCAGTATTCTTTTTATCTATTGACTTGCGCACACTAAATCCCACCACACGAGTGTGATCACAGTACAAATCATAAAGTTCATCTATTGTTTTTCTTCTTATCCCCATTAAAGAGCCCCTTATATCCACTGAATCATTTAGTTCTGCAAAGCATTAATAAGTATCACAAACAGTAGTTAATGTATCACAAAAAGTATTAGAAATATCACATTATAATTATTTTAGATATACATCTTCTATAGTTAATATGTTTGCACAATACAGAATGCCATATTTTGTTTATATGACATCATGAACAAGAAATAGAACTAATGGTATCACTAGTTGTAATAAAAGTATCACACTATAATTGTAGTAATACCTGCATCTACATCTTCGGCTCGAGTCGAAATATGACTACAATCGGCACCAACACCTCCTCCATCCAAAACTATCACAAATATTAATACTAGCATTAAAAAAAACAGAAAAAATTACCACAAATAAAACTAATATTATTACAAATATTACTAAAACTATTACTCAATAACTGCAGTAATACCTACTGAAGTATAATTTTTAGTGGTGGTAAGAGATATAAGAGGTTCATGGCTTGGTATTATCGGAATTCAAGTGATTGTAAGAATCCATGAGTTTTAGCATATTAAACTAAAAGAAAACAAAAGTAAAGTAAGTATTTCGAATGCCTCATGTGTTAACCATATTGAAATTGCAAGCAATAATCAAAATAAGCAATAAAAAGCAAAGAAACAACAAAGTACAATCAAAAAACCTAAGGTACAACTATGCATGCATGATCATGAGATCTAAATAATGCGAATAAGCAAAAATCAAAAGCACCATTGGAAAGAGCAATGAAATTTAACGTGAAAGTTAAAATCTTTGTGAAAAATAACTAGAAACAAGGAGTAGATCTAGGAATCAAAATTAAACCATGCATGAAAATAAAAATCAAAATAAAGTATAAGAAATACTTCAAATAAAAATAATCAAGACCCAATCTATGATCAGGGTGTGTCACTCACCTAGATTCCAAAACAAATCATAAATCTAACAACAAATCTAAGAGCTACGATAAAATGCATAAATTGAAGAACAAGCATGAAATTGAAAAAAAGGAAGAAATTAAGAAAAGCTTACTTGAATTAAGAAGAAAAATCACAAACTTGATGAAATTTCAATCCAAAATAAACCCAAGTGACGGCTTAAATTCTTCTTGAGCTAACAACCCCAAGGAAAAGCTTGAAAATAAAATCTAAAAGTTAGAGGGGATTTAGACTCCAAATTCATGCATGAGTTGGAAGAATGAGAGATATCTCTTGAATTCATCTTAAATCTATTTATACTAGGTTTAATTAAGGGCAAATGGATCAAATAGCCTTAAATGCTTGGATTTCCCGTGTTTGACCAAAGTTGACCCGACGACACCTTGCTAGACCTTTGGCTTGACGTTTGGTGTGGTTTGGCTTGCCCTAGGGGCAAGATGGCGCAACATTGGCGAGGCTTGGCGCGGGTGATTCGTACGTATTTGTTATATATTTTTATATTTTTTTAGTCATGTTTGAGTCATTTTGTTATTTTTTTCGGGTTGAGTTTAGGCTATTTTGCATATTTTCGCATTTTACAGTTTTTTACTTAACTTTCTGATTTTTCGAGCGATGACTGGTCCTTTTGAGATAACTTTCATGTTTTCTCATGCAGTTAGAGCGTTTCAAGAGTCCGGGATTTGAAGAGGGTTAAGCTCATAAACCGTTAGGAGAAGAGGCAAAGACGAGAAAGTCAGCGCCGAGAAGTATCCACAAGGACACTTATCCGGCCGGATGGATCTGACATCCGACCGGATTGACCTATGAAATCACAACCTATCGGATTCCCAACCGAATTAGCCTATTGGACTCACATCCGTTCGGATGGATCTGACATTCGACCGGATTGGCTGACAGTGACCCCCATCCTCAGACCATTTGGCCGGATGCCAGCGTTACAAACTCGTATTTTTAAAAGATTTTCAGTTACGCAGGCAATGAAGGGTGCTTCTGACTACAAAAAGAGCAGAGGATCTGATCTTAGGAAGCATCCTTGAATCTATCATTGGGTACCATACTTTTCACTAGATCCCTCATGGAAATTCGATACAAGTTCGATCGTGTTCAGTAGTTTACCATTAAAGAACACATAAGAGGATTTTCTCTCCGGAATCGCTGGAGATAGTATAACTTTTACCCTCTGGAGTTGATCAGTCTTTCGTCCGATTTAGAATCTTCTTAAACTTCATTTTAATTTCGTAGTTAATCCATTTAGTGAATATTTTCCCCTTTGTTATTTGGTTTTGAAATAATAGTATTTGTTTTGGTGAATGAATTACTTAACTAGTTTTACATGCTTTGTGTTGGATAATTATTTTGATCATATCTTTGTTATGATTTGGGTTATGATTTGGTTGTTAATTTGGTAATTGTTCTTATTCATAGTATTATTCACTAATGCATTCCAAGTGTTCGATAATATGCTTTGTCTCTTATTCGTAAGTTTAATCTTCTTAAGTTTTCAAATAGTTCATAAATTATTTTTCTCAATTCGTTGTTAAGTTCGTACATCGAGATTGATACCCTTTTTGTAAGATTAGTTTTAAATTATAGTTGCTTTAATTAATCAAATCTAAAAACCCCTTTCGATCATGTGTTTAGAATTAAAATTTGTGAATTTCTATATAATAAACATCGTCGACTCCGTATTTCCACTCCTCGAGAGAATCGACTTGGTTTAACTTGCCTATCTATAGTGACCCCGTTCTCTTGCGGGCGAACTTGTTTTCAAAATATAGACGCACATTGTATAAATTGATTTTAATTTTGAAAGAGTAAATTTAGTTCGACTCAAAATTTGGCGCCATTTCCAGGGAGTGGTAAAGGTGTTGACGAAGGTTATTCGTGTTAAATTTTATTTTTGATTTACGTATAATTATTCTGGTTTGCCACTCGATGCCTTGATGTTGTTTGTTGTTGATTCAAGGTTGAAGAAGCCTTAGAGATGAACTTACCACATTCATTAATAGCATCAAATGAGTAAGGAGACCTAGACAACTCTTTTCTTACCCCAATTGGAATCCATCCGAAGCAACTCTAGCTACCATGTCAATCATTCCACATTATGGCGGTCGAGGAACCATAGGAAGAGAAGGAGGAACAAATGGTGTTCTCGGGAGAGGACACGAAAATCGTACTCCCCCTACCGATCAACCATACGGCATGCCACCTGAAGATGACATGCACGAGAGAAACCAACCGAACCACGTCCGGGATGAAGACCCGCAAATGTTACTTCTTATCGATAATCAGGAGCATAACAAGGACGAGGAACCAAGAGGACCCAAGATCCTCTATGATGGAAACATTAGGGGGGCCATCACCAAGACAACCGTCGAGTCATGATGCCCAAAAATCCAATCAATGGCCCTCCAATCAACCGAACGCCACAGCACATCCGGAATCGAGAAGAAGCCCGAGCCTACAATGCTTGGGAAAATGAGGAGGTCGAGTACAACCACGTTGGTAACGGCGGGCCCAAGCCCCGAAACAACCAGCGGAACCACCATAAGTTTGAAAGCCGGGAGCGAGAACCGTATTGTTTCTGAAACAGAGGAGAGAAGAGACCATACTGTGCTTGGTAGGGAGGAAATGTCCAAAATGACGTATCCAACGATGAGGATTATCAGCATTATGACAATGATCAGTATTTTGGAATTAAGAAGATTATGGTGGATGAAGAGATTACGGAAGGTGAGCTAATTTTGGTGGTGGACGAGCCCCATAATATCCGAACAAGCACCGACAAAGCAATCTTGTGCGTCCAACCATCGGTTCATTCATCTCAGATATAGTCTTAGTCCCCGCGGATCGAGATTACGACTTGAAGTCCAACCATGCCAGCCTATTACCTATTTTCTACGACATGCCCAACAAAGACCCACTCAATTTCATTCGAGAATTTTATGTGGTGGTGCCATAATTCAAGCTCGAGGACTAACCGAAGGGCAACTGAGAATGAGGTGCTTCCCGAGCACCCTGAAGGAAAAGGCAAAGCGGTGGATTCTATCATTATAACCGAACTCCCTAACCAATTGGGATCTAGTTTACAAGAAGTTTGTGGGCAGGTTTTACTCAGCCCAAACGATGGCGAAGTTAAGGAGAGGAATTACCAACTTCAAGCAATTAGATGGCGAATCATTCCACGAGGCATGGGAATGCTACAAAGGGATCCTCCATGCATGCCCACATCATAACAATAGTGTAGAAATTGTGAACAACTACTTCCATGAAGTTTTGTTGCCCATCTATAAGCAACAAGTGAAGGCAAAGGCTGGCAATTTTGGAGACTTGACCGCAAGGAAAGCATGGGATATTTTTGAACTAATGGCAAGAAATCACAGCAAACGAGCTCCCGACCGATAAAAGTCAAAGTAAATGAAGTTTGAACTTCTCGAGAGGAGAATGACAAGATTGAGGAACTCACGAAGCAAGTGGCACTACTGAAAATTATGATGAAACGAGATATGGAGTCATCAAAACCATCACACGAATTGTGTGGAATTGGCGGAGCATTCAGATATAGAGCTAATGCGTGTCAGGTGACGTTTGACGAGGATGAGGAAGAAGAGGTGAACGTCGTTCAAAATTTCCAGCCCAACAATAAATTGGGCTAAAAGTTCACCAAAAACTACGACCCTTACTCCAACACATACAATCCAGGTCTCCGATATCATTCGAACTTCAAGTACGGCCCAGGGAACCCTAATTATGTGCCAGTGCCTAAATATACGGATCCCTAATATTTGGCACCACCTTCCTCTAACAGTAACCAAGGAGGCCCAAGTAACTACAATTCCTATCCGAATAAAGGACAAGGAAGCTATCAACAATGCCCTTCGCAAGGGCAAATAACTCTGGCCAACAACAATACCAGGCTCCACAATAGCAACACCAAGCTCCACCTCCTTTGAATCCCGACGAAGAGTTGCGGTTGTTGCGACAGAGACAAGAGTCTGAAACTTTACGCAACCGATAAGAGACAATATAAACCATTGAAGAAGATAATCGCACAACGAAGCAAATGGACAAGTTGGAGATGATGGAGCAGACACCTGCGTCCTTAGCAAAGCTCGGAACCGACCCCGTGAAGCTGCCTAGTCAACTCGAACAGGTAATTTCAATACACGTGCTCCAAGGAGGAGATGAAGTTGATAATGGGGTCGGAGAGTTAGAGGAGAAGAGGTTACGGGCAAGCCTATTTCAAAAGAAGAAGAAGCAAGTACTAATGTGTCATTCTCGAACGAAAAAAAGGGGGCAATTGGGGGAATTCATAAATCCCAAAACAGATACGTTCCAGGTTCTATCACTGGGAACTTTCTATCCAAAAAAGCCAATGCGAGCAAGGAAGGCGCATCCAAGACATTTGACCATATGATCCAAGAATTCAATCAATTTGAAAGACAGGAGGAAACATCCGACCGGACGGACCAGAACATCCATCAGACAACAAGACAGTAGCTTCATCCGACAGGACTAGTGGAGGTATCCAGCCGGATACCATTCTTCACCAAGGTCAGTCCAGCCATTTCAAGCCGCAGTGAGTTATTCAAGACTCAGTGACTTTCCAAGTCATCTAAAGCCAGCAAGGGAGAATAAGAAGTTCATGGATATCTATAACATGTTCAAAACTGTGAATGTCGACCCTCCACAACTCGTCGTGATCAAAGTGATGACGTGCTTAAAGTTTTCAAGGATCTCACATCGAAGGAAAGACGTTTAGAAGCGAACGACAAAATTAAAGAAGTGAGTGCCATACGCCACAAAGCGTTTTTTCCAAAAGTAAGTGATCCCGAGAGTTTTTATATCACGATAACTCTAGAGGATGGGTAAAAGGCACGAGGAATGCTCGATCTAGGGGCGGGGATCAACTTGATGCCCTACGCCCTATACAAACAACTCGATCTTGGGGGAATGAAGTCGATAAGCATGCGACTTCAACTAGCCAACCGCACAGTGAGATACACGTTGGGAGTGGTCGAAGACGTTTTGGTAGAAGTCATCTCATTAGTAATCTCAGTGGATTTTGTGATTCTTGACGTCGGAGAAGTGGCCCAAACAAGCAAGGAGAATACTATTCTCTTGGGTCGACCATTCATGGCATCCTCACACACCATGATTTATGTGCATCAAGGAAAGATAACACTGTCCGGTTTTGACAAGTCAGTGACGCTCTCACTTAAAGACACCCAAAATGATCCATCACCTCCTTCGAGTTCCGATTGCTCTTATCTCAATTCTGTGGATCAATGCGTGAAGGAGTTGTACGGTGTCGTGCTGTTAGAAGAGGGGAACGTCGAGGACGAAAATTCTGATCCAAATCTAGAGGGGGTGGTCGATCAATTTTAAATCAAAGACGAGGCGAGAGGACTGATTCAAACTTTTGTGTTCCTACTTTATAAATATTTGTCAATTATTCAAAAGCCCGCTCGCAAGAGTACGAGTTCGCATGTAGTTTGGTAAGTTAAACCGAGTCGATCTCAAGGAACAAACAATCGGAATCTCAAATATTTGATTAATCACAAAGTAACACGAAAACTTGTACAATTTGGGGGTTTTGTTTATTTTGATTATCTAAGAATTTAAAATGCAATAACATCAATGAAAACTAAGTAACTTGAACTAATTAACAAACTAGAAGTTAATATCATGAATTATTTTCCAAGAAATCAATCTAAAAAGCATGTACGAATCTAAAAGCATAAAACTCAACGAAAGTAACCAGCATAAACGAAAAGCAATTATCATGAACGAAACGTAAACGGAATCAAATAACATGAAAGAAATAACATGAAAAGCATAAAAGTAATTAAATAGCATGAGAGCATGAACAATATTAAATCTCCAATAACCAAGCATAAATTTACTAAACTAAATTAAGATAAAAGATTACGAATCCAATTATCCAAAGTAACTAAGGTTTGAAGCATAAAATAATTCAAGAAAAATAATAAAAGCAACTAGTTAATCGCAAGAATTAAACTAAGAAAGCAATTAAAAAGGGTTTAGAATACTTATTGGACCTAAGAAGTGCAGTAAATTCTCCATCTATTCCGAAGAAAATGCGTAGATCATTGCAGAAAATCGAGTCACGAACTAAAAACCGGAGCTTGGAACTTGTGACTCTTGGATCTTTGATCTTGATCTTCTTATTATGATATTGGATGTAAAAGTATGTTATTTCGGTGCCTGAGGACCAAAATTAGGATTATGGTGGTGATATGTGTCTTTTGGGACGGATTTGGAGAGGGGTTTATATAGTTTTCCCATGTCTTGCAGCACAAGTTAGAGAAAAAATGCGTTTCTTGGCAGATAACGGTAAGACTTAGCGGTATGAGTTACCACTAACTATACTATTAACCCTCTCTGAGTAGTCTTTGTCCATCTGTAGTGGTGTGGTAGCGGTAAGAAATTAATCGTTAAGTATACCGCTAAACCTCTCTGTCGTTTCCTAACGGTGTAACTAATGGTATAAAGATATCGCTAAGGTTACCGTTAGTTTTGTCTGGGAGATCTCTGTCCATCTTCAGTGGTAACGTAATGATAATGGTAGCTGTAAGAGTTACTACTAACTCGCAATTTCTGCTACTTCTTCACCGGAGCGCTCGATTCTCATTTCTTAATTATTGAACTTCGTCTCTTATGCGTTGAGCTCCTCCGGTTAGTTAGCTATAAGATGAAAAATAGAGAATAATCACCTATTTGCATCAATTTATATCACAATACGTTAAAATAAGCTGGAAGTATAAAATTACAAAATTAAGCTTAATGCAACCAACTTATACTAAAAATAAGAAGAAAAACTAACTAAAATACTAATAGAAATAAGGACAAATATGCGTTAATCAAGGACATCATGAAGTTGCGCCATTGAGTTATCCATCTCAGAACGTCTAAGATTCGAGCAAGGTATCATCAGGAAAAAGACGTTAAAAGTTGCACTTCTTGGGAGGTAACCCAAGTTTTC
The DNA here is from genome assembly GCA_014905375.1 of Phtheirospermum japonicum. NCBI lineage: Eukaryota > Viridiplantae > Streptophyta > Magnoliopsida > Lamiales > Orobanchaceae > Phtheirospermum > Phtheirospermum japonicum. The sequence continues at coordinate 802,983 of BMAC01000579.1, forward strand.
GATGTTTTTATCCATAGTTTTATTTATTTTTTTTATTATCTTTGTACATATTTTTGTGTGTGATAAATTGGAGTTGGGTAGATTTGATAAATGGTGTGTTAAGAGTTGGGGTTAGAGTGGATTCCTTTGTTGGGGAAAGATGTGGGGTTTATATAGATGTTCGCATGGGCAAAATCATCAAAATGCCAAAAATCCCGAAAGTCCCTGCGAGTTCACATGTAGGTTGGTATGTTAAACCGAGTTGATCTCAAGGAACAAACAATCTGAATCTCAAATATTTATTTATTCACAAAGTAACATGAAAACTTGTATAATTTGGGGGTTTTGTTAGTTTTGATTATCTAAGAATTTAAAACGCAATAACATCAATGAAAACTAAGTAACTTGAACTAATTAACCAACTAGAAATTAATATCATGAATTATCTTCCAAGAAATCAATCTAAAAAGCATGCACGAATCTAAAATCATAAAACTCAACTAAAGTAACTAGCATAAACGAAAAGCAATTATCATGAACAAAATGTTAACGGAATCAAATAACATGAACGACATAACATGAAAAGCATAAATTAAATAGCATGAGAGCATGAACAATATTAAATCTCCAATAACCAAGCATAAATATATTAAACTAAATTAAGATGAAAGATTACGAATCCAATTATCCAAAGTAACTAAGGTTCGGAGCATAAAATAATTCAAGAACAATAATAAAAGCAACTAATTAATCGCATGAATTCAACTAAGAAAGCAATTAAAAAGGGTTTAGAATACTTATTGGAACTAAGAAGTGCAGTAAATTCTCCAGCTACTCTGAAGAAAATGCGTAGATCTTTCCCAAAAATCGTATCACCAACTAAAAATCGGAGCTTGGAACTTGTGACTCTTGGGTCTTCGATCTTGATCTTCTTATTATTATATTGGATGTTAAAGTATGTTATTTTTGTGCCTAAGGACCGAAATTAGGATTATGGTGGTGATATGTGTCTTTTGGGACGGATTTAGAGAGGGGTTTATATAGTTTTTCCATGTCTTGGAGCACAAGTTAGAGCAAAAATGCATTTATGGGCAGATAACGGTAAGACTTAGCGGTATGAGTTACCGCTAACTATACCGTTAACTCTCTCTGAGTAGTCTCTGTCCATCTGTAGCGGTGTTGTAGCGATAAGAAATTAATCGTTAAGTATACCGCTAAACCTCTCTGTCGTTTCCTAACGGAGTAATTAACGGTATAAAGATACCGCTAAGGTTACCGTTAGTTTGGTTTGGGAGCTCTCTGTACATATTCAGCGTTAAGATAATGGTAATGGTAATGGTAGCGGTAAGAGTTACCGCTAACTCGCAATTTCTGATGCTTCTTCGTCGGACCACTCGATTCTCATTTCTTAATTATTGAACTTCGTCTCTTATGCGTTGAGCTCCTCTGGTTACTTAGCTATAAGATGAAAAACAGAGAATAATCACCTATTTGCATCAATTTAGATCACAATATGGTAAAATAAGCTGGAAGTATAAAATTACAAAATTAAGCTTAATCTACCCAACTTATACCAAAAACAATATGAAAAACTAACTAAAATACTAATAAAAATAAGGACAAATATGCGTTAATCAAGGACATCATGAAGTTGCGCCATTGAGTGATACACCTCAGAACTTCGAAGATTCGAGCGAGGTATCATCGAGAAAAAGACGTTAAAAGTTGCACTTCTTGGGAGGTGACCCAAGTTTTCGTCATTCTTATCCATAGTTTTATTTATTTTTCTTATTATCTTTGTACATATTTTGTGTGTGATAAATTGGATTTGGATAGATTTGATAAATGGTGTGTTAAGAGTTAAGGGGAGAGTAGATTCCTTTATTGGGGAAATATGTGGGGTATATATAGATGTTCGTAGGGGAAAAATTGTCAAAATGCCAAAAATCCTGAAATTCCCTGCGACGCAGTCGATCGACAGTGTTTCAATCGATCGACGGGATGGCAGTCGATCGACTGCCTTGTGTTCAAGTGGCTCAGCCTCTGTCGAGCAGTCGATTCTGGTTGTTCTCAGTCGATCGACTGGTATGGCTGTCGATTGACTACATGTCATTCGATTGACATGCCTGGCTGTTGAAATGGGTCAGCCTCTGTCTAGTACTTGATTTGGCTGTTCTCAATCGATTTTGCAGTCGATTCGAGCTGCTTTCGGATCAGTTTTCTCATTTTGGCACGGATTTTGGGCCTCAATGCCTTGGCTCAAACCTAGGTGCATGCCGGAACGTCTTGGCATGAATCTAATTCTTTAAGCCTCCTACGAAATAAGAATTTTGAACTTAAAAACCCAAGAATCACCCAAACATCACCAATATCGTATACATAAGGCTCAAAACAACAAAATAAGAAAATAACCTAACAACCTAATGAAACTCGACTCAAAACTACTATAAACAACATTAAACTCTAATTAAAAACACAAGAAAAGCACCAAAATTACATGCAAAACAACCACCTCACACTTATCAGTTTGTTCATCCTCGAACAAAGAAAAGAATCGAGAATGTACTTGCAACGAATATTGTGTAAAAAGAAAACCTTTTGCTTATCCTTATTAGAATAATAAAAGTATCAACATAAAATCATTATCGCCAAGCATTGCTCGTATTACTCTTTCTCAAATGAAAACCAAATCGATGACTTCCTCTCAAGTGGAATTTTGAGGGTGTTCGCTCAATTTGCTCAAGTGTTTATTTTATATGGGACGTGTATACGCTCTAAACGGATAATGCATGCACCTAGTCAAGATTTCACAAATCATAAAGTCAAAATCACCCATTGTACATGACCAAATAAGAATCTAAAGAGGTCTTTATTTCGGGTTGTAATGTTGGCTCTTTGGTAAGGTATGGATATAGTGGCTAAAACATGATCAAACGTGATACAGAACACACAAAACACTAACTTCTAGAACACGAAGCTTACAATCGCTTCACCCTTCCCAAATTAACAAACTTTCATTCGAAACCCTTTCGTACACTCACACACTTTTCTGACTTTATTTCACAACACTTAGAAGCTTTTGAATTCGCTTCTTTTTACTAAACTTAGCCTTTTAATCATTAGGCTTTTTCGCTCGAACGCACGTTTGATCACTTTTCATGATTCGTGTTGGAGTTTATTTGTTTTCCTCCCCCTTTTTTCTTATTTCTTTATTATTCTTCTTCTTATCTTTTTTTATATGAATATAAGAGACTGAAAACCCAAAACCCACAATTGATTTCCAACACATTCCTATTCAACTAACAATATACACTCTCTCCTCACGATTTATGAAGATATAAGAGCTAAATTTGAGCTCGGCTAACACGAAACGGGGTATAGGCTCAAGGGGGCTCATTTTGGTTTTAAGTAGCTTATATATTTGGGTATGGCCGGAATAAAGGTGATATATGTGCCTCGAGTTCATTTCCAAATTCAATCATGTACGAGCAATATCAAGCCACCTCAATGCAATTTCCATAAAAATGCAAGCAAAACCGATAATTCACACAAGGCTACTCACTGATTTACACCGGGTCATGGAGACAAAAACAAAAGAGCTTTTAGAGATTTGCAATCTTTTCATGAGTGAATGTTGAGTATATATATATATATAGACGGGTTTTGGACGAAGCACAAAAATTCAACTCCTTACACGAGAGGGCATAAACATGTTAAAACCCGAAAATTAAATTATTCAAACTTTGAAGTATGTGGTGCTTGCTTAACAATGTAATAAACACACAAGACACAAAAACGACTCAATCATATAAATGCGTAATTAGTAAGGGTCATTTCGCCAAGAATGCGTCTCTTTGCCAAGGCTCGAGTTAAGAAAGATAAATCATGCTTTGTAAAACGCGGACCCTAACCACTTTCCCACCCCACAATTAGACCATGCAATGGCATTATTGCATTTTATTGAAAATCAAGTAAAAGGAGGGTAAGAAGGAGCTTCCTTAACCGAGCGAGTTTTGTTCGAGCTCGGTGGGGTCCACTTAAGCATCCAAGTAATCCAAGTGAAAACCGAGCATGGTTTGTTTCTCTCGGCTCCATGAACGCTACCAACTTTTCAATTTTTCGAATTTAATTTTAGATTTTTATATAATAAGAAAGAAATGTAAAAATTAAACAAATAAATGAAAAGAGCATGGTTGCCTCCCAAGAAGTACTTCTTTTACGTCATTAGATTGACGAAATCCCTTCTTGCTTTATGGTGGATAGAGAAAACTGTGATAATAAGGCTTGACCCGATGGCCATTGACTTGGACTCGTTCTTGGATTTTAGGATCGATCAAGGTCATCGCCCCACTCAGATTGACTTCTTCAATTGCATATGGACCCATCCACTTAGATTTTATCTTGCCGGGATATAATGTTGAACCGTAGTTGTAAAGAAGGAAGAGCATACCGACTTCAATTTCTTTTGGGACCATCCTCATGTCATGGATTCGCTTCGCACTTTCCTTGTAGATATGAGCATTTTCACATTGAAAGTTCCGAAACTCGTCTAACTCCTCCACTCGCAACAATCTCTCGCGCCCGACCTTCTTCAAGTCCATACTCGTGGTTTCTATTGCCCAAAAGGCTTCATGCTCAAACTCAACTTGTTTGCTCCCCTCTCGACCTCATTGGGAACTAGTTTGAGCAATTCAACAATCTCCTGAAGATACTCTTCAAGCTTTTCAATGGGTTTCATTTCTAACCCATCATCAACAATCTCCACCTCCCCCTCTAAGATTTTGTCGTTGCCCTCAATGACACATAAACAATCCTTTTGACACAAAACTTTGGGACTTTGAAACACAATTGAATCGTCATTATGAATAAAGGCCTCATTTCCCTCACTATAACCTTCACCACAAGCTCCCGGGTCAAATCCCTCCTTCTTGATCTCTTCCTCCATATAAACTTGGACATCCAACTCGTGAATCACATCGACATGTAAGCAATCCGCATAAAAGACGCTTGATGGAGTAGATGACAACTTAGCCATCGAAAACGTGATCGATTCACCTGCTACGGACGAAGTAAGATTCTTCTTCCCAACGTTTATCAAACATTAAGTTGTAGCCATGAATGGGCGGCCTAGCAAGATAGTGTGTTCGGCGCCCTCCTCCTTCACCATGCCAACATCTAATACCACTAAGTCGACCAAAACCGCGATCTCTCCAAATTATACAATAACATCATTGATTATCCCCTTTGGGTGTCTAATTGATCGATCGTCCAATTGTAAGAAAATGCGTGTTTCTTGAAAAGGAGGAAGCTCCAATTGTTCGTATATCAAAAACAGTATCAAATTAATACCCACCCCGGAATCAAGCATTCGTCTAATGACTTTACCATTCCCAAGTGTGAAATCAATAAAAACGATCCGGGATCCGCTTTCTTAAGAGCCAAGAGAGAAGGGTCACAAAACACACCCGCCTCCTTAGATAGAAAAACCCTCTCGTTCATAGCGCTCACAAGATTCTTGGAGGAAAGCTCTTTGAAGAACTTGGAATAAGAAGGTATATTCCGGATGGTGTCTAACAAGGGAAGAGTGATGTTAACATTGGACAATAGATCATAGAGCCTTTGAAATCATCCATCTTTCTTAGAATTTTGTAGCCGGGACGGATAAGGCATAGGAGCCTTAGAAGTTGGTGGTTTATAGGGGTTCTAAGACTTGTGTAGCCATTGGAAAGTTCCTTTGCCAAAGCGAGACCCACGGGGGTAGAATCGGGAGGGTTAAAAACATTCGGAATAGAAACCACCTCCTCCTCCGACGGTGGGGCAACCTTATTATCAACCACCCTACCACTTCGAAGGGTCGTGACCGCATGAGCTTGTGATGGTTGACTTGGCAATTTACCTTTCTCACGAGCTTTCTTTAGAATATTTCACATCACTTGCCAATTACCCCATCTTAGTGTTTAACACGTTGGTCGTAGCCTCAAGAGCATTAAACTTAGTATCGAATGAAGCCAACGTAATGGGAAATAATTGCAATTGTTGCATAATTACCATGAGATTCGGATTGAAAGGTGGAGTAGGAGCATTCAATGGGATAGGCGAATGAGAGGGACCCACGTGAGGATTAACACCCGCATTTGGATTTGCATAGCTAAAACTCGGATGTATGCGATTTCTAGGATGATAAGGAGGATTGTAATTTGGCAGACTAGAAAAAGGCGGCTTAGCAACATCGAGTCACGCTTGATACCCTTGAACCACACATACTTCCTCCGATTAAGGCATCGGCATATAGAACGAGGGGTTTAAAGGATAATACGTGGTATCATGACCAACCATTCTACACAACGCACATGGGGAATCTGGGCTTGGGATAGACAACTTAGTAATTCGAGCCTCAATAGCCGCTATTTTCATTTCCAACTCAAGCTCCCTAGGGGAAGAAGCATCATTCACTTCATTGGCACTAGAATACGTCACTCGAGAAGACTTTTGTTGAGAATTTTCGGCTAGGGTGGTAAAAATCTTGTGAACCACTTGAGGAGGTTGATCCTTCATATTACCCCACACCGACGTATCCACCATATATTGGAAATGTGGGTCCAACGCCTCATAGAATGTTTGGATTAAGATCTCTTTTGCCATACGATGATGTGGAAAACTCGTGAGAAGGTCTTGGAAACAAGCCCAAGTAGAGTGAAATGGCTCATTCTTCATCTGCTTAAATGAGATAATCTTGATCCTCAACTCAGCCGTATTTTCATCGGAATAATAATGATCCAAGAATGTTGTTGAAGAGCATATGAAGGGATACCTATAAACCATGACAAGGCCTTATCTTGAAGAGCATATGAAAAACATCGGAGTTGAAGATGCTCTAAACCTATCATATTCGGACGATGAAAACACAAGACTTGCCACAAGAATTGTTAGAGTAATTGGAGGTATCATATCGGAATCCGAGCAAAATCATTAAGCCTAGGCGCATGCCGGCACGTCTTGGTGTGAATCTAATTCATTAAGCCTCCTACAAAATAAGAATTTTGAATTTAAAAACCCAAGAATCACCCAAACATCACCAATATCGTATACATAAGGCTCAAAACAACAAATAAGAAAACAAGCTAACAACCTAACGAGACTCGACTTAAAACTACTATAAACAACATTAAACTCTAATTAAAAATACAAGAAAAACACCACAAATACATGCAAAACACCGGGAAAAACTCCTCCAGATTGCTCTCTTCCTCCATATAAACTTGTTCAACCAACTCTTGAATCACGTCAACATGTAAGCAATCCTCGTAATAGATTATTGATGAAATATATGGTAAGTTAGACATAGAAAATGTGACCGATTCACTCGTTACGGACAAAGTAAGATTTTTCTTCCCAACGTCTATCAAATATTGAGTTGTATCTATAAATGGGCGGCCTAGAAAGATAGTGTGTTCGGCGCCATCATTCTTCACCATGCCAACATCCAACACCACAAAATCTACTGGAACCACAATTCCTCCAACTTGTACAAGAACATCCTTGACCATCCCCTTTGGGTATCTAATTGACCGATTGGCCAGTTGTAAGCAAATGAGTGTCTCTTGTATATGAGCAAGTTTTAATTGTTCGTAAATCAAAAATGGAATCAAAATAATACTTTCCCCATAATCAAGCATTCCATTAGTGAATTTTTTGTTCCCAAGTGTGATATCAATACAAAATAAGCCGGGATCCTCCTTCTTAAGAGCCAAGAGAGATGGGTCACAAACTTGGAGTAAGCGAGCATATCTCGGATGGCGTCTAACAAGGGAAGAGTGATGTTAACATTGGAAAATATATCATAGAGCCTTTGAAATTGTCCATCTTTCTTAGCATTTTGAAGTCGGGACAGATAGGGCATAGGAGCCTAAGAAGTTGTTGGTTTATAGGCGTTCGAAGACTTGTGTAGACCATTGAAAGTTCCTTTTCCAAATCAGGACCCACGGGGGTAGAATCGGGAGGGTTAAAAACATTCAGAACAGAAGCCACGTCCTCCTTGGACGGTGGGGAAACCTTATTATCAACCACCCTACCACTTCGAAGGATCGTGACCGTATGAGCTTGTGACGGTTGACTTGGCAATTTGCCTTTATCATGAGCTTGCTTTAGCATATTCACGTCACTTGCCAATTTCCCATCTTAGTGTTTAACCCGTTGGTTGTAGCCTCAAGAGCATTGAACTTAGCATCAGACGAAGCCAACGTAATGGAAAATGATTGCAATTATTGCATAATTACCATGAGATTCGGGTCGAAATATGGAGTAGGAGTATTCACCGGGATAGGCGGACGAGATGGACCCATGTGGGGATGAACACTCGTATTTGTATTGGCATAACTAAATTCGGATGCATGCGGTTTCTAGGATGATAAGGAGTATTGTGATTCTGCGGATGAGCAAAAGATGGCCTAGCAAAACTGGGTCCCATTTGATACCCTTGAACCCCACACACTTCCTCCTATTGAGGCATCGGCATATAGAAAGAGGGATTTGAAGGACAAGACGTGGTATCATGATCAAGTATTCCACACGATGCACACGGAGGATCTGGGCTTGGGCTAGATAACTTAGCAATTTGAGCCTCCATAGTCGCTATTTTATTTCCCAACTCAATCTCCCTAGGGGAAGAAGCTTCACTCACTTCATTAGCACTAGAATACATTGCTCTAGAAGATTTTTGTTGAGAACTTTTGGCTAAAGTGGTGAAGATCTTGTGAACCACTTGAGGAGGTTGATCCTTCATGTTTCCCCTTGCCTACGTGTCCACCGTATTTTGGGAATGTGGGTCCAATGCCTCATAGAAAGTTTAGATTAATAGCTACTTTGACTTACGATGATGTGGACAGCTCGTGAGAAGATCTTGGAAATGAGCCCAAGCCGAGTGAAATGGCTCATTTTTCATTTGTTTAAACGAGATAGTCTTGATCCTCAACTCGGCCGTCTATTCATCGGAATAATAATGATCCATAAATATCGTTGAAATCTCATCCCACGTATGAATCGAGTTAGAAGGAAAGCTAATGAACCATGATAATGCCTTATCTTGAAGAGAATACGAAAAACATCAGAGTTGAAGATGCTCTAAACTCATCATGTTTGGACAATGAAAACTCGAGACTTGCCACAAGAATTATCGAAGGAAATGGAGAAGATCCTCTTTAGCAAACCCATGAAATATCGGAAGCCGAGCAAAATCGAGCGATCGCATATCAATAGCCATAACCTCAGGAGGAAGGGATACACAAGATGAAATAGTCACCCCCATAAAGGCTTTGCTAACCTCTCTCATAGTGAAGACGGGAGGAGCATTTTGGGCATTGGGGCCCACACCTCCAAACATTGCAAACGGATCTGCACCTCCATAACCCGGACCTCCACCATTACCATTAAGATTTCCATTCGGAGCATGATTGAAATTATAAGCATGAGGACCTCCATAAGGGCCGGGATTCGGATTTCGGCCACCAACATTCCCATTCGGGCCAACAAAACCTCCATTATACATATTCGGACATTTATTGGGAACACCATAACCTCCATCGGACCATTCGTGCCCATAAAGCCGCTATACCCAACATGGTTTGCACCGTGCCCTCCCATGTTGTGTTGACCGTTGCCGTTTCCACCATTGGCAATATGGTTTGCACCATGCCCTCCCACATTGCCAAAACCACTACCATTCATCCCAATCCCAACATGGTTTGTACCATGCCCTCACATGTTAGGAATGTAACCCCCATTGCCATAAGTATTGGAAATGAAAGCATTAGAAGAAATAGGAAGGGGTGTGGCACCTTAGTGTAGACCCATGGCGTGTCCATGAGTGGTAAAACCACTCCCTTGAGTTCCTAAAGCATGGTCATGAGGGCCTCTTGGATTGGAACTAGAAGGCCCGGACTTGTCAATTGGTGTGGATGGCTCGACAAGAACAACAGGCTCGGGATTAATAGAGCTTTGAGGATCATGAGCCCGTGGAGACTCTCCGTTGGGATTGAGAAATGAGCAGGTGTTGGGAAGATTATTCGCCATGTCTTGATTAGTATAAAAGGGTCGTCTTAAATGCCTTAATCGCTCAGGATTCGAGATGTAAGGAGATAAATCGTTCCCAAGAGTTCTAAGTCCGATAATACACTCGAGAAAAACGTCAAATATACAAAAAAAAGCTAAAAACTCAAAGAAACTACAAGCAAATCAAAAATCTTAACCAAGCCTAGTTGCAACGACTCCATTTTGAAGTTTAATTTTTGGTGGTGGTAAGAGATATAAAAGGTTCATGGCTTGGTATTATCGGAATTCAAGTGATTGTAAGAATCCATGAGTTTTAGCTTATTAAACGGAAAAAAAAAAACGAAAGTAAAGAATGCATCATGCGTTTGCCATATTGAAATTGCAAGAAATAAGCAATAAAAAACAAAGAAACAACAAAGTACAATCAAAGAAACCTAAGGTACAACTATGCATGCGTGATCATGAAATCTAAATAATGCGAATCAACAAAAATCGAAAGCACCATTGGAAAGAGCAATGAAAGTTGATTAGAAAGTTAAAATCTTTATGAAAAATAACTAGAAACAAGGAGTAACAGAAATCAAAATTAAACCATGCATGAAAATAAAAACCAAAATAAAGCATAAGAAATACTTAAAATAAAAACGATCAAGGGCTCGACTTATGATCAAGGTGTATCACTCACCTAGATTCCATAAACCAAATTATAAATCTAACAACAAATCTAAGAGCTAAGACAAAATGCATAAATTGAAGAACAAGCATGAAATTGAAGAACAAGGAAGAAATTAAGAAAAGCCTACTTGAATTAAGAAAAAGAATCACAAACTTGATGAAATCTCAATCCAAGATAAATCCAAGTGATGGCATGAATTCTTCTTGAGCTAACAAACTCAAGGAAAAGTTTGAAAATAAAATTTAAAAGCTAGAGAGGATTTAGACTCCAAATTCATGCATGAGTTGGGAGAATGAGAGATATCTCTTGAATTCATCTTACATCTATTTATACTAGGTTTAATTAAGGTCAACTGGGTCAAGTTAGCCTTAAAAGATTGGATTTCCCGTGTTTGATAAAAGTTGACCCGAATACACCTTGATAGACCCTTGGCTTGATATTTGTCGTGGTTTGGCTTGGCTTAAGGGCGAGATGGCGCAGCATTGGCGAGGCTTGGCACGGGCATCGGCAGGCGTGCGACAGGCGTGCGTGGGCACAGCTTGGCATCGTCTGGCATGCGGCGGGCTTGTGTGGGCGTGGTCAGGCATGGGCGCATGCGTGCGGGCGTGCGTCCATCGGTGGATGTGCTTGGCGTTGGCAGGTGCGTCTTGGCATCGGCAGGGTCCTGGGTGCTAGCGTGCGGGCGCGCACGGGCGGCATGATTTGGCATGCGTTGATGTGTTTTTGGCGTACGGGAAGGATCCGATTGGTGTTTCTTATCGTGCATCAAGGAGTGCGTTAAGGCCTCTGGCGTGGGTTGGCGCGACTTGGCACGTCTTGGCGACCATTCCAGGAGGTTTCGCCCCTTTAGAGCTAGCTCTAGGCACAAATGTTGACGCACCCTAACGCAGCTTGGCTTGAAGTTACTTGGCCTGGCAAGGATCTAAGCATGCTCAGACTCGCTTTGGCTCGAGCCAAGGCTAGGCCAAGGGCCAATTTCACCTATGAAATAGGAATTCTGAACATAAAAACTCATGAATTACACAAAAATCACTAACATCGTACACATAAGGCTCAAAACAAAAAAATAAGAAAACAACCAAATAACTTAACGAAACTCGACTCAAAACTACTATAAACAACACTAAACCCTAATTAGAAACACTAGAAAAATACCACAATCACATGTAAAACACCTGCATCTATATCTTCTGCTCTAATCGATCTACGAATATAATCAGCACCAATATATCCTTCATCCAAAACTATCACAAATATTGATATTATTATAACAAAAAGTTGTAAAAAGAATCACAAACAGTACCAAAAGTATTACAAATAGTACTAAAAGTGTTACACAATAACTAAGGTAATACCTGCATACACATCTTCTGCTCTAGTCGATCTATGAATACCATCGGCACCAACACCTCCTTCATCCAAAACTATCACAAACATTTACATTATTATAGTAAACAACTGTAAAAAAGTATCACAAATAGTACCAAAAGTATTACAAATAGTTGTATATTATATTACCTGTAGTTTCTTGCAAATTATCTTCACTGGAAACTTGAACTATTAAACTATTCTCCATCTTTTTGCAGTATCAATGTCCTCCATATGCATCAAGAAATTTTTTAAATTAATAGAGAAATTAAAATTTGAATCAAGTTTCCCTCAGACTAGATGCTTAAAGAGTTTAGGAAATTGAAGAGAATCTTGAAAACCTGAATCATCAATTCGAGTCAGAGATTTTGAAATTAGTCACGACAAATGTTTTCGATGCCAACATTGGATTCCTAATCTTGCTTCATTTTTTACGGTTTTATGTTATTTGATACTTTCGGTTGGGGTCCGCCCCGGGGGTTAGAACCGGAGATTATGCTTTTATTTTTTTGTGTTTTCTACGTTGTCGTTCATCCAAAATTGACCATTAGAATGCTTCAATTTATTTAGAAGGAAGGTGATGGAGCCATCGAGTTGCAAGTTTTTCTGAAGGAAGAAGATGGAGATAGATATTTCTAAAGGAAGGAGCAGGTTGGGTTCACGTGCGAATTGAGTGGGTAATGGGTTAGATCCGATTCTTGGGTTTGGGTGGGCTGCAATTTGGGTTCGAATTAATTTAGAAAATGGTAAAATATGGTACTTGTCTCAAAGGAGACCTACCCAAAGTTAATATATTTCTAATGTATTATCAATGTTATAATTAGTTTATATTCAAATGAGAATCATGTCCCTATATGTGAACTTAGGGTCAATTATGGGCCTTAGATCTAATTAAATCGATGGATCAGTGTTATTGTGTATGTCCTTATTTAATTAAAAGCATTAGGATTATATAATAAAAGTAATACTGATGTATATAACTGAAGCATTAATAAAGCACTGTGATTGTATAATAAAAATCACTGCTGGTATATAATAAAAGCACTAGTTCGCAGGTTCGCATATAAGGACATGGTTCTCATTTGAAACTACCCATATATATATATATATATATATATATATATATATATATATATATATATATATTTAAATAATAAAAATATGTATATAAGTATATATCCCTAGATGTTTCTAATTTGTAAATTTCAAGCACAAAAGCTAATTATATGATTTCAATTAAATCAGCACACCATAAAAAACTTATTAACGCAACATAAGAAATTTTTTTAATATAAATTAAATCACACGTCTAACATAATTAGGTTTGTGTAATATTCCCTTTAATTAGAATTTCTTTTAAATCATACTATGAGAGATGTTTTAATTCAAATCTAATCTAACATAATTAAATTTACTCTCATCTAAATTATAAAAGCATTTTTAATCAAACAACAACTTAAAAAGTCTGAATTCCCTTAAAAAATAGAAATTAGAGGGACAATGGTTCCTCTTCTTATAGTGAGTCGTAAGGCCAAATCACAACAATCTAATACATTAGATTCAATGAATATAAATTAGTTTGGGTGAATTCTGGAGATTCAATGAACTGGTTAGGCTTATGTGTATTGTTTTTAGACCCAAGTTCTGATACCAATTCTGTAGCATCCCAATCTTATAAAAGGATACCTAGGTACAAACACAACGACTATCTAACAAGGTTGCTGCCATTGAACTAATCTCTTGATATACTAAAAATACTTAACAATGGAATAAAATTACAAATCTCTAGTCGAAAGATGGACATTATTACACACTCGATCTATAGAACTTATTCTTGGTCTTCTAGTCCGAAGAAGGTTGCTACATCCCTGCTTTCCGCTGAACATTTAAAATATTTCCAAAAGAAAATGGGGTGAGCCAAACAAGCCCAATGAGGAGGGAATTGGCATGCAATATTTATAAAAAATAGTTTTCAGAATTTCAATCATGAAATGCAAGTGAGATATGACAAATAATAACAATTAAGTGCCATATAATAAAATTGTCAAAATGCAAATTATCAATCACATCAAGCGAGTGAAACAAATTCAAATCAAGTCGAATCAAGCAAGTGAACAATTCACAACACAAGAAACGCAGGGTCAGCATGGATCAGACATTGAACACCTTTTACGTTTTCCTTATCACCTCATCAAACACTTGGCCGAAGTCGTGGCCAAAAGCCCAAATCACTTGTCCCTCCCAATTGGCTTGACATCCCTTTGTACTAGGCTAAAACCCAGGGATCGTCATACTCATGAGTATGCCCAAATTTATACGACCCAGTCGCCTGTCGCACACTCCATCCTTCAGTGCTAGGATTAGGACCATGGGAAGTCAGACAAGTACAGGAAACCTTCTCTATTACTTGTCAAACTATCCCACACCAATAAGAACAAGCAAGAAAGATTTTGACTTCAGAGCCAATTTTTGATGTTCGAACAAGATAACAAATTTTATTTCTTTTTGCACAAGTATACAAAGTACATGGGATCATTTACAAACCACAAAATATGATTCCAAACAGTGTCAATATCATGTTCAAGATGACAGCAAAAATGTAAAATAGTTGAATAACAAGATACACATAGCAAACCTTTATGCAGGCATAAAAATATGTATGATGTGGTTGTAAATGAGATAAAGAATATTTTTAGCTTGAAAGATTTTTTTTTTAAACAAGAATTACACGTTTTATTTTTCTTTGTACAGGAAGTGTTTCCCAATATTTTCAAAAATCTCAAATCAATTTAAAATTTCATTTTAGAAAAATAACACCAATTTTAATAGTTTTAGAAATTTTAACCCCACCTTTCATCCTGTTGGTTTGGCGGGATGGAAAGATAACCAACGCGAACTCCAACCCGAAACATCACATCTATCAAAAGTTAACATAGACTACAAGACCAATATATAAAATTAGGAGAATGGAAGAGCTCGAAGTCAATGGGCAGCGCTTTGAAAACGAGACAGCACCATGGGGTAATTGTGCAGTGTTTGTAATTTAGGCATAAACTTCAATAGAAAACTGATATCGGTGTGATCTTGGTGTCTATGGAAAGCTAACACATAGATCTACGACTCTACTAAAGACATTAAAAATAAACTTAAACGTTTACGTGGTTGAAAACTACTAAAACCACAAGAACATAGATGTTGTGAAAATAACAAGATAGCTTTGCGCCACGTTCATATTTTCGACATATATTCCTGTAGAAAATTGATGTTTGGTTTATTTCTGAGGCAACGGAAATCCATGACATGTATCTACAACTTCTATGAACATAAATACGTTAGGAGAGTGAAAATAGCATATAAACAGGAAGACAGAGAGTTGTGCATATTTTAACAATCAAGAATTTTGTAGAGTTTCTTGACATTTTGACCTATTAAACTCAAGATTTCATCCTATTACACTGCCCTTACCTCAACACAGGTTTCATCAAGTTCTTAACAACATCACTACATCAAACTCGTCCAATTTCAACAAAAATAACTACCCAAAATCAAGAATAATTTTTTACAACTTAATTTAAGACTCGAGGACACAAATTATACGAACACCTACGGATCAACATGCCAAGAAACAAATATTTGGTAAAAATAAAAATTCAGTTAGTCTTTATCCTTTTTTTTTTATCATACAACTGTATTTTTGATATAGTTTGTAATCTTATTGTCATTATTTTTAAATTTTCTATTACTTGAAACATATTTATTTTATAAATTATAATTATTAAAATAATATTTCATGAATATACATTCTGTGCATCCCACGAGAAGATTTCTAGTAATAAAAAAAATATAAATTGATTGAATAATTATTGTTATGTAATTATTAAGTAAAACAAAAAATTGAAAAAAATTCTTGGTTACTTGAGTTTTTTTGGTCAAATAAAAAGTTTTACTTAATACAAATAATAGGAAAAAAAATTACTTGGTAGTAAAATACTCATACTTGATGATAGCATGAAATTTAGGTGTAAAAAAAACTTTGGCTGCCAATCGTTGGAAAATCATCGCCGGCGGCTAGACGACGTGAGTGGTGGGATTAAAAGATTATAATAATTATATTTGGGGGTTACATAAATAATTAAATCTACGGGTAATGAATGAATTATAAAAAGTAATTGACTCATCATATAATTATTATTTTATATTTTAATATTTTAATTTAGAATTTAAATAGTCATAATAATAATATTTAAATGTTTTTCAAATGACACTTGTCACTATAATACTCTCTTAGGGATTATCTATGGCAGGTATATAAAAGATGTGTCTGGTCCTAGAATTTCACAATAAAGTAAACATAAAAAGAGTAAAAAAGGATATGTCAAGAGTAAATATTTAAATCAAACCTTTATAAACATTAAAAAAATAGACCAACGAAAAAATATCAAAATAATCAAATCTCTGCCTAACACAAACTTGAAGCTTGGATATGTTAATAATATCAAGCAAACAGAAATTAAATCTCCACCTAACACAAACCTAGGCTCGGATCTGTTAAAATATCAGGCAAACAGAAATTGAGAACACCCTGACACAAATTTGAGGCTCAAATATGTTAACAATATCAGGTAAACGAAAATTGACAATGCCTTGACTTCAAACCATTTGCACATACGACCCCTCACATGTCAGGCCTGCCCACGAAGATATTTGTCGGTTTCCCAACATACCGGGCCCATTAGCTCAAAATGAAACTATTGAGAATTTTATTCTTGGTAATTTTTTTTTTTTAGTTATTTTTTTTTTTTGGGTTCAAAATAAATTAGAATTTTAGATTTGTTTTCTAGATGGTGTGTAATACTTTATTTGATTTCCTAGTTTATGTTTAAAACTTGTTTGTCAAGTATAGAAGTCTTGTCTATTTAAGACAAGAAGAGCCAAGAGAAAGACAACTTTTTGATACGGCTTATCAGAAGAGACACAGGAAGCAACGACGCAAAGTAAAGAAAGAAGAACACAAGCACGTAGAGTACTTGAAGCCATCCGAGATTCATAGATCTTCAAACGGAGAAGATCATCCTTTGTGCCAACAAGTATTTTAGTATCATAGTATTTTGATACTTTAGTTTCCATATATTACTTTACATCTTTTGTATTTGATCTTGAACATGAAAAGTAATATAGTTTTTGGGTTCGTATACCCAAGTTTGTAAGTAGTTTTACTTATGAACGAAATTTAAATTGTTGTGTTCTCTTTTTAATATTTGTTCCGCTGCATATTTTAACAACTCTGTTTGATGTTAGTTTCGGTATTTTAACACTTTAGTTTCGGTGTTTTAACACCAGTCTCAACATCTGATTTAATACTGTTTGATGTTAGTTCTAGTGTTGTAACACTGAACTTAACATCGTTTACTGATACTTTTAAAACATCCATAGACCTACGAAATTACAATTGGCATCTAGAGCAGGTTACTTTGACGTACTAAGTTTGCTGATCCTTATTTCTAGGACGCTATGGGTGCTCAAGGGAATCCTCGACCCCCTATCCTCAATGGAGAGAAGTACTCTATGAAAGCGGAGGATGCGCTGGCACATTAAAAGTATTGATGAAGGTGCGTGGAGAGCCATCCTGGTTGGATGGAAAAAACCACGTGTTACTAATGCTGATGGCGATACAATTATCAAGAAAGAAATAGATTGGACTGCTGATAAAATTGCCCAATCGAACTGGAATTACAAGACCATCAACACCCTTTGTGGATATGTTGACTCGAACTATTACAAAGTTATGAAAAAGTGCGAGTCGGCAAAAGATGCATGGGATGCATTGCAGAGGGTGTGTGAAAGAACCCAAAGTGTGAAAAAATCTAGATTATGAATGCTGACTGCTACTTTCGAGTCGATGAGGATGGATGACAAAGAATCCATCATGGACTATGCCATGAGACTTGCAGACATCGCAAACGCGTGCGGGGAACTTGATGAAGCGATGAGTAACTCACGCCTTGTGGGAAAGTTGCTCAGATCAATCTCAAAGAAACTCAGCGTTAAAGTGGTAACCATAGAAGAAGCCAAGGACACAGACGGTCTAGACTTCGACGCTTTAGTAGGTTCCCTCAAGACTTTCGAGATGGAACACCTTGGTTCAAACTCAAAAGAAAAAAATATTGCTCTTACCTCTGATGTTAACTCTGATGATGAAGACATTGATTGCAGAGAGCTACTAGATAAACATGATGCTACAACACTTGGAGAAGACGAAGTTCTCTCGTGTCTCAACGTTTTAATCAGTTTCTGAAGAAGAAAAACAATATTGGAGGATCCAGTTCTAAATTCAAGCCAGAGATGCCGACACCAAAATCGACAGGGTAACCTCTTTCCAGATTCCCATTCTCACCTTTGGAGTCCAAGAACTCCTGCTCGCCGAAACCTCTCAATGAATTTTAATGTCATGAATGCAAGGGTTGGGGACATTATAAGAATGAATTTTCAAATACTCTGAGAAAGAAGAACTTGATTGCTACAGAGTATAAGGAAGACGATAGAGATCCTAACACTTCCAAATCTGTTTCATCCTTATTTGCTAATGTTGCGTGGGATGATGACATTTGTGTTGGTAACTTCAAAACCAAAACCTTTTGCTTAAACGCTGAAGTTGAACTTAACAGTTACGAGAAGTTGAGAATTGAATATGATGAGCTGCTTGCCAACTGGGGTAATCAAGTGCTCAGAGTCAAAGCTCTTATGATCAAGATGGACAAACTGACTCATGAAAAGGATGATCAACTCAACAACATTGTCCGTTTAGATTCAGCATTGACTAGAAAAGATGCTGAGCTAAAATGTGTAAAGGCTAATTTGAAGAAGGTCCAAGAAACCATCATAAACCTCAACAAGGGAAAGGCCAAGCTTAATGAAATTCTGGATATGAGTTTCCCAGAATCCTCGAGACACGGAATTGGGTACAACCCTGTTCAGCAATCGCCAGAATCAAGCCAAAAACTGAAGTCGACCAAATGCCACAAGAGGAGAAGTAGACAGTATGCGTGTCATCATTGTGGTGATTCAGGTCACATTCATCATTTTTGCAGTAAGATTGTTGGCGAGAAAGGTCGTTTGCAGAGGACAAAACTGTTTGGTAAGACCCGTGACATTTTCCGTGTTACTAACACCAAAACTAACACCAAGCTCAAACAAGTCTGGAAAAAGAAGAGTGAGATCAAATGTCATATGATCTATTCCTCTTTGAAGTCTCACATCCCTGGAGCTTGATATTTCGATAGTGGATGCTCTAAGCACATGACCAACTCCGAAGACCTCCTTTCGAATATTATTAAATTTCAAGGAGGAAAAGTGAAGTATGGTGGAGGTGCACGTGGCCAGATCATTGGGAAAGGGACTCTTCATGTTCCTGGTATTGCAAAACTTGAGAACATGTTACTTGTTGAAGGACTAACGGCGAACTTGATAAGTATTAGCCAACTGTGCGATGGTGGTTTCAGTGTTAAGTTCACTCATGAAAAGTGAGAAGTGTATGACGAGAGAAATGCTTGTATCCTCACTGACCAGAGGACCTCCGACAACTGCTACCAACTTAATGGTGATGTGTTCTGCAAACTGTCCCAATTGAGTGATGCCAAAGTGTGGCATCAAAAGCTCGTGCATGTGAATTACAAGATGTTCGAAAGATTGGCCAAGAAGGAAGTTGTGAATGGGCTACCTAAGGATAACACCAAAATAATCCAAGTATGTGAGGCATGTCAGAAAATGAAGCAGGTTAGGGTGTCTCATCCAAATGTGCAAAGTCTCACTACATCAAATTGTTTTGAACTTCTTTATATGTATCTAATGGGACCACTTGAAGTAGAAAGACTTGGAGGTAAGAGGTATGTTCTTGTGATTGTAGATGATTTTTCTCGTTTTACTTGGGTAGAATTCTTAAAAGAAAAATCTGAGGCTTTCGAAGCATTTAAAAAACTTGTGAAAAAATTGAGTGTTCGTTTTGGTGTGAGTATAGGTAGAGTAAGGTCTGATCATGGGAAAGAATTTGAGAACGCTTCTTTTTCAAATTATTATTCTAAAACGGGTATAACTCATGAATTTTGCTCACCCATAACCCCCCAACAAAATGGGATAGTTGAACGCAAAAATAGGTCTCTTACATACATGACTAGGACTATGCTCATTTCAAACGGCATTGATAAAAGATTTTGGGCTGAAGCTATGAGTACTGCATGCCATATAATTAATAGGGTGTATTTTAGACCAGGGTCGTGTGTTACTCCCTATGAATTATTATTGGTCAAAAAGCTAAATTTGAGCTACTTTTATATTTATATATTTTTTGTGTATAAGCTATGTGCTAAATGATAGGAATCATCTTGGAAAACTTAACTCGAAAAGTGATAAGTTTATTTTCATGGGGTATTCTCAAAATAGTCATGCATATAGATTATTTAATTTGAGGACACGTATCATGATTGAGTCAGTTAACATCAAGTTTGATGATTTAATTAGTGGAGTTAAACCTGCCGAGGACAATGATCTGGTTTATGATCAGAGTCCTTAAGATAATGTCACGATTGGTGTAGATGTACCTGCAAGTGTTGAAAGTAAGGATGCAGGTGATGACAGTTCCGATAACGTAACGCCAAACATAACACCAACACAGACGGTTCCAGAATCTGATTCAGAGTCGGATGATGAAGATCAAGGTGAACAGATTGATTTACATCAGATGGATATTCCCTCTAGAATTCAAAGGAACCATCCCACGGACCAGATGATTGCAGATCTCGAACAAGGAAGCATCAAATAAATTTCAAAGACATGGTCAGGTATGTTTATTTGTCTACTAACTTCTCAAGAATTTGGGAGTCCTTGTTTCTTTCCAAGACAGAGCCAAAGCGTGTAAAGGATGCTTAGAAGGATGAGTTTAGGATAAAGTCCATGAAAGAGGAGTTGGATCAATTTGCCAAGAACGATGTGTAGGACTTGGTTCCTCGTCCTAAGAATTCACACGTCACAGGTACCAAGTGGACTTTCATGAATAAAACGGATGAGGCTGGAAACATTGTGAGAAATAAGGCGTGCCTGGTTCCACAAGGGTACACTCAAATTGAGGGTATCGATTTCGATGAGACATTTGCACCAGTAGCTCGCATTAAATCAGTAAGACTCTTACTTGTTGTTGCTTGTCATATAAAAATATCTCTACATCAAATGGACATAAAAAGTGCTTCTCTTAATGGAGTTTTAAGTGAAGAGGTTTTTGTTAAGCAACCTAAAGGGTTTGTTGATCCTCACTAACCAGATTTTGTTTTAAAATTAAAAAATGATTTATATGATTTAAAACAAGCTCCCAGAGCTTGGTATGAAAGACTGACTCAACACTTGCCGTTTTTAATATTTCGAAGATGGGAAATTGATAAAACTTATTTCTTCTTAAATCGAACAAGCACATTTTGATTGTCCAAATTTATGTGGATGATATAATCTTTGGTTCCACTAATGAGAAGATGGTGAAAGTGTTTATAACTTGAATGTCTGACACATTTGAGATGAGCATGGAAGGTAATCTCTCTTACTTTATTTGTTTGCAAATTAAACAGTTGTATGAAGGTATTTCTCTCTCTCAGTCCAAATATGTTAAGAACCTTGTTAAAGAATTTGGGTTAGAGAATGATACGCATAAGAAAACTCCGTTAGGCAAAACCATGACACTGTCTAGAGATGATGTTTGTAATGGTGTTGATAACACCATGTATAGGAGCATGATTGGAAGTCTTTTGTATTAAAAAGCTACCAGGCCTGACATTATGTATAGTGTGTGTCTATGTGCTAGATATCAGTCAAATCCTAAAGAGTCACACTTAAAAGTTGTTAAACGAGTCATTAGGAGGTGGAGATTGAAGACATGGTTCCAGTCTGACTCTACCGATGTTCCAACTGCGAGTGCACCGATGTCTTTAACTAACTCTGTTCATTCTGCTACCTCTGATGAATTTACATCTCGGGAGGTGGAGATTGAAGACATGGTTCCAGTCTCCGAGAAGTTTTTGACTCCCAAAGCCGAGGAGCTGTATTAAGAATTTCATCTCTGTGGCATGATTGATGAACGACGGGTCCCAGTGGATGTTTTCAAAAAGCAGAATCTGATTGTATTTTTGAGCATCGAGGTATGTATTCGACGGTCTCAACTATTATGCCTTTTGTGCGAGATGTTGTTTTGGAGTTTTATGCAAATATGTTGCCTTCTACTGTTGATTCCACCTCTGTGAATTATGGAAAAGTTTTTGTGCGTGGGAAGATTTATTTTTTTACTCCTGATTTGATAAGTGAGATGTTTAGAAATGAGTTGTATCATGGTGACTCGACTGTGGATGACATGGATGAGGTCATCGAATTTCTATCCCGGGGAAGCAGATATGTTTTCTCTGCGAGGCCAGCATACAACTGGGGCCCGTGTTGTTGATCTCCCTTGGCGGGCGCCCACTCGAGCTGATGTTACTTTTTGTGGTGGTTCTGCAGTTCCCAATATTGATTCCAACATGGTACATTTTGCTGCTCCGGTGGTGCGAGCCCAGGTTACCTTACTTGATAATCAGATTGCCCAGTTGCAGGCGCTCCGAGCTTCGTTACTAGAGGCCCTTTTGATTTCTGAACAAAAAGGGGGAGATGGAAATGATGACGTTGACATGGCTGCTACTGATGCTGATGAAGATGGTGGTTCTGATGGTGCTGAGGACGATGCTGCTGCAGTTTTGGCAAGCTTAGCCAAGGCCAAGAAGGACGAGAAAGATCAAGTCAAGGAAGAGGATGATGAAGAAGTTGAAGAAGATGTTAAGGAAGATGAAAGCAAAGGATGATGGGATGACTTCAGATTAACACGAGTTTGTCTTGATTTTAGTGAGTGTTTTAGTTAGTTTTTGTTGTTGATTTTGGTGAAAGTTGGATAGATTGAGCACATTTTCGTATTTTCTAATCTCCAACTTATTTTATATTATTTTAATTATAATAAATTAATTTTATGTTTATTTCAGGTATTTTGAAGTGTTTTGGCCTGAAGATAGTCGAGGTTGGGCCTACGAGTGAAGTTTTAGCGAAAACTGGCCTCGATTTGAAGTGTTACTGCTGACACTGGGTACACTGATCTACACTGGGTTACCCAGTGTCCGAGACTGCCGACACACCCCTGCTGACACGCCCACGCCCCTGCTGCCCATGCTGGCCGACACTTGCTACACTGGTTGGCCGACACTGGGTTACCCAGTGCGATCGCAAATTCGGAAAACAAGATCTTTCGACCTAGAAAACGAGCAAGCCCGGCTCCAACGCGTTTTTAAAAAGGGTCCTACTATATTAACAACAGCTGGGGAGACTTGGTCAAGGGGAGAAGACCTTTCTTTTGAAGGATTAGAAGAGAATAATTATTGTTAGAGTCCTTGGAATTAAAAAGGAAATAAAATCAAGATACCTCTTTGAAGATGGATTTGGTGATAGAAAAGGAGACCATCAAATCCTATAAAAGGAGATGCCTAGCACACATGAAAAATCTCTCACAACTCTCGAACCTCTTGGGGATGACAACCCAAGAGTGTTCTTTATTTTCTTTCTTCTATTATTCTTAGTTTTAGATTAAGTAGAATAGCTCTTAGATAGTTTAGATTCAAAATTTCGCTTTCGAACACTGTTACTTTCTCCGGTTGAATTAGTAAGTTTTCAATTTTCTTCGCTTAATTAGTTTAATTAATTTCTTATGCTTTTAATTATATGCTTCTTAGAATTTTTATTAGAATAATTGATCTTCAACAAACACTCCCCACCCACCCCCACCCCCACCACCCAAGTATGATGAACTGTATGGATCTTGAGTATGTTGATGATTGTGTTGGGTTTGTGATGATGAGATTGTGGAGATTTGTTGACTAGATCTAATGGGTCTAGAGCCTATATTCGTTGTGAACCATCAATTGGGATTTTCCAAGAGATCGTGGAGACGAATCGAACATCTAGAACCCTTGTTTTCCTAAACTTTTCAAAAACCCTTTGATTTTATTGTTCTTCATTTAAATTAAATTCTAGATTTTATGTGTTTAGAATAGTTTTTTTATTTTTATTTCTTATTTGTGAAAAACAAATACAAAAGGAACTTTCGAATCTAGTTTTCCTTGAGAGACGACTTGAGTCGGCTTATCAACCTACACGCGATCTCGTACTCTTGTGAGCGACCTTTTGAAAATTTGACAAATATTTATTAATTAGGTACACAAAAGCTTTATTTTATGATTTTTTTGGTTTTATTCGTTTTTCTTATTTTTCACCGGTGCATTTAATCTTGTGTGTTGAGTATTGTGTTTTTAAGGTACGTCCAAAACCAAAACCCAAGATTGATCAAACCGTGTTTCAAAAAAATAAAAAATAATAAAAAATTTTAAAATAATAATCAAAATTCAAAAAAAATTTAAAAAAATCAAAAAATGTTTTTTTTTATTAAAAAATTCCAAATTAAGAAAATGTTTTATCCGTACGATGAACCACCGTTCGATTGGCATCGTGCCCTTTGACCGGCCATTCTATTGAGCGTCGCGATGCAGAATTACTATCCTGATGACTACGACCAAGTGAATCTCCCGATTTTCTATGGGCTTCGGAACGAGGATGCGCTAAAATTCATTCAAAAGTTCGAGTACATCACCCAGGGTTCTCCGCTTCTCCGACTTACTAGGGACCAAGTGAGGATGAGACTCTTCCCTTTTCAACTAAGAGATCAAGCAAAGAAATGGTTACGGAGGCAAGAGCCTGATTCCTTGCAAACATGGGATGAAATATACGATAAATTCATGTGTAAGTTCTACGTACCCAATGTAGTTTGTGATCTTTATGGAGGCCGAGGACATTTGAAGAATGAATGCATAGTACCATTTGACGATGAGCCACAATGGAATGATACCGACTACCAGAATCTCGGGGATTTAGTCAAGGAAATGTTTCATAAAGAGGTTACACCCCTACTAGCCGAAATAGAGAGTTTTGAACCTTCAAACGCTCCATCCACACCACCGTGTTATCAAACGGGTTATGACTCATATAATTTATCCGACTTTAATTCTTTCTATCCGAGTTACGAACCCTATTCCCCTCCCAACTTAATTCCTTCCTACCCGAGCTATGAAGACTACCATCCAAATGATCAATTAATGTTGGGGCAGTAAGATCATGAAGCTGAGAGCACTAGTTTTCAAGACGAACTCGAAGATGATCCTTTTGAGTCTATGCATCAAGATTTTGAGTCTATGCGTCAAGGTATGAAGAATGTAGAAATGATGTTGGGACAAATAGCGGCTTATTTAAAAGAAAGGGATGAGGAACCAATTCTTGATGTAATGGAGTCCACCTTGGATGTAGAGGAATTGAGAGTGGACGATCGATTGGTAGATATTTGTAAGGAGAAKGTTGTTGAAGAATTCGTTGTGATCATTCCACCTGTGCTAATTGATAAAGTTTTAGATGAGAATGTGGAAGAGTTGGCATTGGAGCTTAATGTGGATCTTATGAATTCGTGTTTTCTCGATTTTTATGCAGACGCTAAGATGGAGCCGAATTTGGGAGAGATGTTTACGGAACAAGAGATTGGGGGTATGGTAGAGATCGCCCCTCTTGCGCTTTTTGATGATGTCATGGTCAATAATGGGGAGGTGTTGCCATTGGAGAGCCCAAACGATGTTGGAGATTCGAGCCTACTCAAGCTCAATGAGAATGGAGGTGTTGTGATGCCCAATTTAGAAAAGGGTGAGATTATTGAACCTCATTTCGTTCCACCCAAATCGTTGTTGAATCTTAATTTTGAAGCGGTGGAGGAATTATTGGAGAGAGATGAGATTATTGATCCTCATACTGTGCCACCCGATGCTTTGATGGATATTAATATGGAGGTGTGGATGTGTTAGTTGAGAAGAACTTCAATCCCCCTTCCCTGTGCCCGAATATAGATTTAAATATTTTTCAAAATGTTGAGGGGGATGCTAAAGAATTGAAGGAGTTCGGATGTTTGAGGGATTTTCCATTTGTTCAACGGATTTCCTAGTTTATCCAAAGTTAGAGGATCACCTTGTGCCCTTATTTACGTTTGATATGTTCGTGGTGATCAACTACTTGCTTTTTCGACCTCCAAAGCGAATTGAAGTTTTTGTTCTACGACTTATTTGCCATGCCCGCATTGGTGAATTTAATCGCCAATTCCTACTCTTAGAGAACACTAAGGCGTGGCACGATCGTCATTTGTTTTTGGATCCTGGATAGCATCATTTGTAGAAGGCATCGAGCTTTCGACGTTAAATAAGCGCTTCTTGGGAGGCAACCCAAGCGTTTGTTTTCTTTTTCTTTTTCCTTAGCTTTAATTTTGATTTTATCTTCTTCTTTGTTTTATTGTTGAGTTGATTTATTTGTTGTGGTGCGTTGATGTGTTTGTTAATGTGCAGAAGAAGTCGTTAGCGTGGTCAAATTTGCAAAACTGTGCAGTAAATTGAGTTGAAATTTTTGGTCGTTAATCAAGACACTTTCAGTCACGAGATCCGAGACGAAGAATGCTTGCAAAACGTTATTTGGAGAAGCTCGGCTATTTAATTTTCAGGGATGCTTTCTTACTTCTTTCCTCTTTTGATTTGCTTTTCTTTATATTTATGACAATTAGAAGATTGCCGAGTTTTTAGGGGGGGGATGGTTGAGTATGATTTGTGATTGATAATTTTGAAGTTTGAATTCATAGTTTTGTAGTAGCTAATATTTAACGTGATTGATCACTATTTCTGCGCTGAATTGTGTTAGTATGGCTTGACTATCGAAGTTAGCTAAGTTTGGTTTGAGGTTTTTGTATTTTGAGCGTGTATAAGTGCATAGATAATTTTCAGAATTATTATCTATATATTGTAAAATGGTACTTGGACGCAATTGATTTCGCAAAACCTTAAAGGCAGCGTCAATTCAAAACTTTTTCATGCAAAAGCTAGTGAGTAGCATGAGTGTTTATCATCATTGCATGTACTTGAGTGAGTTCTGTTTTGAAATCTCTTTGAAATTACTGTGTGTAGTTAGCTTTGAACATGATGTTAAGGCACAGAAAAAAAAAACCTTATTCCGGCCATATCCATATATTTTAACCACTATAAATTCTGAATGAGCCCCTCAGAGCCAAATAATCCATTCCATTATCCATGAGTGTTTTTGAGTTGACTCCTACAAACCATTAAAAGCGTGGGATAGGAGTTCGTTATTTTTATTGGTTATGAAATTTGTAATTAAGGACCACCATCCTTCAAAAGAAAAAAGAAGGAA
>BMAC01000579.1:830407-850166 GCA_014905375.1 Phtheirospermum japonicum
ATCATAGCCAAATTATCCATGCCTATAGCCATGAGTTCTTGGGTCGACCCCTACAACCCATTAAAAGCGTGGGGTAGGAGTACGTTTTATTGGTTATTAGAGTTTTGGAGTTCTTATAAGGGATTTATGAATATTTTGTAATAAAGGATCACCACCCTTCAATAAAAAGAAAAAAGAAAGACCCCATAAAACAGAATTAGAGGGGATAAAATAAAAAGAAAAAATAAGAAGGATGGTGAATCATGTCGAGTTGTTGCCTATGTTTATAAAGGCTTGTTTATTATTATTTATTTTATTATGAAGCCTAATGTTTAAGAGTCAAGAGTTGTGTTGAAGAAGAAGTATATCATAAGCTTCTAGATTGTTTAAGTGGTTTGAGCGAAAGTCAGTTTAGAGTTACGAGTTGAGAAATAGCCTAGTTTAAAGGCTATGTTATGAGTGTTTAGTGATGCTTTTCTTGAATGAGGTGACGCACTTTGCTTCGTGATTAGAATAGGTTGAGTGAGTTATTGATCACGTTAGTTCGTAAGTTAGCCACACGACTTATATATTCCATACCCGTCCAAAGAGCCTACATTATAACCCGAAAAGACCTTTTCCGATTCCTTGTTGGTTACACACTTAATTTGCGATGAAAAGCGATTGATTTTCAGTACTTATTTATTATGCTTGTATTTGTATGATTTGAGAGTAAACACGTCCCTATAAGAAATTCTTGAGTGCTTTTGAGCATACACACATATAGATTACCCTTTGTGAGGATGCGTGAATTTTTTTTTTGGAGCGATAATGTAATAACGGTCTACCGTTTGAAGTTGCGTTACAATTATCTATATTTCCAAAATTACCTATGTAGCACGACACGACTCATTGATTGAGCTTATTTTTATTCTTGTTAATCTTTGAAATTATCGTTTGTTCGAGAACGAACAAACCAGTAAAGCATCGGGTAGTTGATTAACATGAATTTATCTTGATTTTAATGAGTGCTTTAGTTAGTTTTTGTTGTTAATTTTGGTGAAAGTTGGATAGATTGAGCACATTTTCGTATTTTCTTGTCTTCAACTTATTTTATATTATTTTAATTATAATAAATTAATTTTATTTTTAGTTCAAGTATTTTGAAGTGTTTTGGCCTGAAAATAGTCGAGGGTGGGCCTACGAGTGAAGTTTTAGCGAAAACGGGCCTCGATTTGAAGTGTTACTGCCGACACTGGGTACACTGATCCACACTGGGTTACCCAGTGTCCGACTCCGCCGACACGCCCCTGCTGCCCATGCTGGCCGACACTTTCTACACTGGTGGCCGACACTGGGTTACCCAGTGCGGTCGCAAATTCGGAAAATAAGAGCTTTCGGCCCAGAAAACGAGCAAGCCCAGCTCCAACGCATTTTTAAAAATGGTCCTACTATATTAACAACAGCTGGGGAGATTTGGTCAATGGGAGAAGACCTTCCCTTTGAATAATTAGAAGAGAATAATTATTATTGGAGTCTTTGGAATTAAAAAGTAAATAAAATCAAGATACTTCTTTAAAGAAGGATTTGGTGATAGAAAATGAGACCATCAAATCCTATAAAAGGAGACGCATAGCACACACAAAAACTCTCTCACAACTCTCGAACCTCTTAGGGATGACAACCCAAGAGTGTTCTTTATTTTCTTTCTTCTATTATTCTTAGTTTTTAAATTTCTAGTTTTTAGATTAAGTAAAATAGCTTTTAGATATTTGAGATTCAAGATTTCGCTTTCGGACGCTATTACTTTCTCCGGTTTAATTAGTAAGTTTTCAATTTTCTTCACTTAATTAGTTTAATTAATTTCTTATACTTTTAATTATATGCTTGTTAGAGTTTTTATTAGAATAATTGATCTTCAACAAACAAACCCCCCAAGTATGATGAATTGTATGGATCTTGAGTATGTTGATGATTGTGTTGGGTTTGAGATGATGAGATTGTGGAGACGTCTAGAGCCTAGATTCATTGTGAACGGTCAATTGGGTTTTCCCAAGAGATCGTGAGGACGAATCGAAGGTCTAGAACCCTTAATTTCCTAAACTTTTCAAAACCCTTTGATTTTATTGTTCTTCGTTTCAATTAAATTCTTGATTTTATGTGTTTAGATTAGATTTTTATTTTTATTTCTTATTCGTGAAAAACAAACACAAAAGGAACTTCTGAATCTAATTTTCCTTTCGAGACGACTTGAGTCAGCTTATCAACATACACGCGATCTCGTACTCTTGCGAGCGAGCTTTTAAAAATTTGACAAATATTTATAAAGTAGGTACACAAAAGCTCGAATCAAAGTTTTGGCACCGTTGCCGGGAAAAACTAAAGGTTGTGAATTTTGTGTTTGCCCTTCGTGACCTTATTTGTGTTTCTATTTCGTTTTGTTTATCTTTAGTGTTTATTTATGATTTTTTTTATTCGTTTTTATTATTTTCCACCGGTGCGTTTAATCTTGTGTGTTGAGTATTGTGTTTTCAAGGTACGTCTACAACCAAAACCCAAGATTGATCAAACCGATTTTCAAAAAATAAGAAAAATAAAAATAAAATTCAAAAATTCAAAAAAAATTAAAAATTAAAAAAATCGAAAAATATTTTTTTTATTAAAAAAAATTCCAAATTAAGAAAATGTTTTACCCGTGCGATGAACCACCGTTCGATTGACGTCGTGCCCTTCGACCGGCTATTCCATTGAGCATCGCGATGCAGAATTACTATCCTGACGAGTACGACCAATTGAAGCTCTCGATTTTCTATGGGCTTTAGAACGAGGATGCGCTAAAATTCATTTAAAAGTTCGAGTACATCACCCAAGATTCTCCGCTTCTCGGGCTTACTAGGGACCAAGTGAGGATGAGACTCTTCCCTTTTCAACTAAGAGATCAAGCAAAGAAATGGTTACGGAGGCAAGAGCCTGATTCCTTGCAAACATGGGATGAAATATACGATAAATTCATGTGTAAGTTCTACGTACCCAATGTAGTTTGTGATCTTTATGGAGGCCGAGGACATTTGAAGAATGAATGCATAGTACCATTTGACGATGAGCCACAATGGAATGATACCGACTACCAGAATCTCGGGGATTTAGTCAAGGAAATGTTTCATAAAGAGGTTACACCCCTACTAGCCGAAATAGAGAGTTTTGAACCTTCAAACGCTCCATCCACACCACCGTGTTATCAAACGGGTTATGACTCATATAATTTATCCGACTTTAATTCTTTCTATCCGAGTTACGAACCCTATTCCCCTCCCAACTTAATTCCTTCCTACCCGAGCTATGAAGACTACCATCCAAATGATCAATTAATGTTGGGGCAGTAAGATCATGAAGCTGAGAGCACTAGTTTTCAAGACGAACTCGAAGATGATCCTTTTGAGTCTATGCATCAAGATTTTGAGTCTATGCGTCAAGGTATGAAGAATGTAGAAATGATGTTGGGACAAATAGCGGCTTATTTAAAAGAAAGGGATGAGGAACCAATTCTTGATGTAATGGAGTCCACCTTGGATGTAGAGGAATTGAGAGTGGACGATCGATTGGTAGATATTTGTAAGGAGAAKGTTGTTGAAGAATTCGTTGTGATCATTCCACCTGTGCTAATTGATAAAGTTTTAGATGAGAATGTGGAAGAGTTGGCATTGGAGCTTAATGTGGATCTTCACATTCGTGTTTTCTCGATTTTTATGCGGACACTAAGATGGAGCCGAAATTGGTAGAGATGTTTACGGAACATGAGATTGGAGGTATGGTAGAGATCGCCCCTCTTGCGCTTTTTGATTATGTCATGGTCAATAATGGGGAGGTGTTGCCATTGGAGAGCCCAAACGATGTTGGAGATTTGAACCTACTCAAGCTCATAGTATTTTGATACTTTAGTTTCCATTTATTACTTTACATCTTTTGTATTTGGTCTTGAACATGAAAAGTAATATAGTTTTCTTTTTTGTATACCCAAGTCCGTAAGTACTTTTACTTACGAACGAAATCTAAATTGATGTGTTATCTTTTTAATATTTATTCCGCTGCATATTTTAACAACTCTGTTTGATGTTAGTTTCGGTGTTTTAACACCAGTCTCAACATTTGATTTAAAACTGTTGATGTTAGTTTTAGTGTTGTAACACTGAACTTAACAACGTTTACTGATACTTTTAAAACATTCATAAACCTACGAAATTACAAAAACAAATCAAAAAGAGAAATCATCACAGCCTCAAAGACCTTTTCATCCACCCACTACAAAACAAAACCAAGTGTACTCTTGAAGCAATTCATTTCTGAAAATACAAAGAAAGAGAGTTGTTTTTTGTTTCCTTCTGAAAACACAGTAATGCTTATTCTCAAGTCTAAAAATATCAAAAACATTGTTTTCATTTGCTAGCAATTTGAAAAGCATAACCACTTAAAAAAAGAAATCATAGTAGAATAAATTCATCAATTAGAGAACAAATAAATTTCATTAATAATATCACAAAAATAAAAATAAACAAACGAAATAAAATATTTCCAACCCCAAGAAATTAAAAAAATAAACAAGTAATTTACTAGCAATTTAACCTGAACAATTTTAAAAACAAACCGTTGTTCGTTCAGTGTAATGCCATCTCACCAAAATCAGGCCGAACAACTCGCCTCCTTTACATAATTCAATTACAAAATTATTGCATTCACAATAATAATCTACAAATAAATCTGAATATCATTAATTATAATATCATCCACATGCAATCAATGAGTGTTACTTGGATTATGATCTCACAAATATTAGATTGCCTTGACGACAATTGTAAAGCCTCCCTGATGGATTATTGTCCACGGGGGATTTTTAATCCTATTAATTTAGTTATTAGTTTTCAAGAATATTTACCTATTTGGACTCTAGTGTTGGTTAGAATGTTAGTAGGTAAAGGAGTCCTTATCTCTTAAATATCTTAAGAGATAATTATCAAGACCTTGTTATGTGGAACAAGGACTCCTTCAAGGAAGTTGAGCAATAAGTACTTGGCGTTTTCATTTGAAGAAGGATGACGAAAAGAAGAGAAAAAACAGAAACCATACAGTAGTATACTTGCTCCTTTTTACTTTTGTTCTTCGAGTTCATTCTAAATTGAACGAGAAGAGTTTCAGGAGAAATTTCTTTTTATAATTTCTGTAATATTACTAGAACCTTTGTTCCATGATCTGTAATCACTTCTAGTAATATATCTTTTGGCCTACGATCGCAAACTGTGAGTTATTTCAACTCACGGGTAAACATCCTTGTTGGTTTATCTTTCTGCACATATGTTAGTAAAAATGTCCCAGCATGTTTACTGACATTGACGTTCATTCAAGTTATTGAAGCCCTTCAAAACTTTCAATTGGTATCAAGAGCGATCACTTGACTCTACTAAGTGAGGATCCTGCGGACTTTGAAGGACAACAATGGACAATGTAATGAACGCTGCAATCCGACCTCCTGTGTTGGATGGAACAAACTACATAATCTGGAAAGTCAGGATGCGAGCCTACATAAAAACGATGGACGAGAGATCCTGGCATGCAATTCTAACTGGTTGGGAGGCTCCCAGAAGAGATGATCCGAACGGTGATATCATTTTGAAAAATGATATTGATTGGATTGCTGAAGAACTTGCTACTTCAAATGCCAACACCAAAGCCTTGAATGCCATCTACAGCTTTGTGGATGTGTCCTTATTCAGAATCATCTCCAAGATACAAACCCCCAAAGAAGCATGGGAGGCACTACAACTTTTTTGTGAAGGATCCAGAGGAGTCCAAAGAACCAAATTAAGAATGATGGCAACACAATTTGAAGTAATGAGAATGGAGGAAAGTGAAACCATTGCCAGCTACAGTGCAAAGCTTCTTGACATTTCAAATGAATGTCAATCTCTGGGATCCCCTATCTCAAATAAAAGGCTTGTGAGCAAATCCTGCGATCAGTGATAGAAAAATTCAACGTGAAGATCACCGCTATTGAAGAAGCCAAAGACAACTCTGTCATGAGTTTTGATGAACTTGTTGGCTCCTTAAAGGCCTATGAGATGGAGTTAAAAATCAAGCAACCAAAAGGGAAGAGCATTGCCCTCATTTCTGCCCCGGATTCTGAAGATGAAGACCTTGACCTTGCTGCCATAGCATATGAGGCTGAGTATGCAAAATTAGATGCGGATGGCATTGCTCTCATTACCAGAAAATTCAGTGATTTCTTGAAGAAAAAGAACATCTCAAGGAAATCCTTGAACAGGCACCTTAAGTCTGCATCCGAGCCCGGTAATCCTCAACGCATGGGACAGTCTTCCAACAGGTTTCAAAGAAGAGACTTAATTCCTATGAGTGCGAAATCTGAACCCAGGAATCAAATCAGTGCCAAGGACTTAGACAATGTTCAGTGTCATGATTGCAGAGGATTTGGACATTATAAGTATGAGTGTGCCAATACCCTAAGGAAGAAGAATTTTATTGCCATGAGTGATGGAGAAGATGACGAGAAGCCAAAAGAAACTGAGGTGGTTGCCGCCATGAATGCCTGTGCTGTCTGGGATGACACTGAAAGTATGGATAACATTGTGTGTTTCAACTCAGTCACCACAACTGGAAGTGATGAGAATGAAGATTTTGCTACGGCGTACGAAGAGCTATATGAAAATTGGTGCAAACTTCTTTAGAAGGTCAAATTTCTCTCTAAAGAAAATGAGAGACTGGCACGAGCTGACAAGGAACAACAATCTGTGGTGTTGCATTTAGAAGCTCTTTTGAGCAAACGAGAAGAAGAACTGGATAGAACCAGGGGGAACTCTCAGTAGCTATGATGACACTCAAGAAACTCAACACTGGATCAACCAAACTTCATGAAATCCTGTCTATTGGAACCATGGTCAGATATGGGATAGGGTTTGAGGCTCCAATCTTTATCAAAGAAGGTGACAAATCCTTCGAAGGATCTGTCTCTGTGGACAAAATCAAACGAAAAAAGCGTACCTACATCTGTCATCACTCCTCAAAACTGGGTCACATCAAACCATTTTGTAAGAAACTCAAGTCAGAAAGAGCATCATTCCCCGGTAAACCAATGCCAGTGAAGAAATGTCCCAACATCAGGACCAACACCACTCGCAAAAACAGAATGGTGTGGGTAAGGAAGGAAGTCACCTAGTGCAACATGATTTACATCTCCCTGAAGTCCAGAGTTGAAGACTCATGGTACTTTAACAGCGGGTGCTCTAGACACGTGACAGGATCGGCAGAACACTTGACCAATGTTGTTCAGCTTAAAGGAGGCAAAGTTCAATATGGTGGTGGTGCTCATGGTCAGATTATAGGAAAAGGAACTCTGAATGTTGAAGGGTTACCTAAACTTCAGAATGTGTTGCTGGTCAAAGGTCTAGCTGCCAACCTCATAAGCATCAGTCAACTTTGCGATGATGATCTTCATGTAAAGTTCAGTCAAGACACCAGTGAAGTCTTTGACAACTTTGAACGATGCATCCTCATCGGAACTCGAACCACAAATAACTGCTACAAAGTGAACAGCAGGATTCGGTGTCAAAGTGCACAATCATCTGAGTCCGAACTGTGGCATCAAAAGATGGGACACGTCAATTACAAAATGATGAGCAAACTTGTCAAGTCAGAAGCTGTGAGAAGAATTCCCAAGCTGGTCATCAATAAACCATCTGTATGTGGTGACTGTCAAAAGGGGAAACAAACCAGGGTGTCCCATCCAGTGACCCAACACTTCAACACCACTCGGTGCCTAGAACTGTTTCACATGGATCTCATGGGTCCTATCGAGGTAGAAAGTATGGGTGGTTAGAAATACTCATTCGTTATTGTTAATGATTACTCTCGGTTACTAAAACGGGGACTAACACTTGGCCCTCTGTCCCTATTCCTGTGTCTGATTTGCAGGTTCAGTTGCGCTTAATCGATCAGCATATTATTGGAGCTCGGGCCCATCTAGCTGGGCTGGAAAGATTGCGAGATTTCTTCTCCCAAAAGCTCCTTTTGCAGTCTGGACAAAAAGGGGGAGAGAAAGTTACTGGAGAGGGTGGAGAGGCTACAGGTGCTGTTGATGCTGTTGTGGATAAAGGAAAGCAGAAGGTGGATGCTGCTCAAGAGGATGGGGATGACTCCACACTGATTCCTCGACGAACACGGAGGACAAGAGCAACAACGCACATTTCCTAACGACATTTTGATTCTGAATATTTGTTTTGATTAAGATATTTTTTCAGCTCAGCAATTCAGAGGGAGTCTTCCCTGGTACTTGTCCGGGGGAGAGGTTCTCTGGCTTTTGTCTAGACAGGCAAAAGGGGAGATTGATAGGATTATTGTTCAGGGGGATTTTAAATCCTATTAATTTAGTTATTGGTTTTTAAGAATATTTGCCTATTTAGACTCTAGTGTTGGTTAGAATGTTACTAGATAAAGGAGTCCTTATCTCTTAAATATCTTAACAGATAATTATCAAGACCTTGTTATGTGGAACAAGGACTCATTCAAGATGACGACAAGAAGAGAAAAACAGAAATCATACAGTAGTACACTTGCTCCTTTTCACTTTTGTTCTTCGAGTTCATTCTGAATTGAACGGGAAGAGTTTTAGGAGTAATTTCTTTTTATAATTTTTGTAATATTACTAGAACCTTTGTTCCATGATCTGTAATCACTTCTGGTAATATATCTTTTGGCCTACGGTCGCGATCTGTGAGTTATTTCAACTCACAGGTAAACATCCTTGTTGGTTTATCTTTTTGCAGATATGTTAATAAAAATGTTCCAGCATATTTACTGACATTGACATTCATTCAAGTTATTGAAACTCTTCAAAACTTTCACTCACACCGTGACATGGTTAAAATTCTGAGTTGATTTGGTAAGCTTGTCAGTAGTATATGTCTTCATGGACCGGATTAGAACAAATTCATTCCAAGCACCTGGAAATTAACTAATGATATACGATCATATGCGTCATCAAATCTTTCAAACAAATTCTACACCCAAGAATTACAGATTCTATCCATACTAACAATATTGCTCATGAATTCAGAAATTAAACAAAACAAAAATTAAACCCAGAATTTATAACTTGCAAAACCCCAAATCGACACCCTCAGGTAGAGTTCAACAAAGATACAGTAAACGTACCAGTAGATACGGCTTGATTCTAGCAGCATATGGAGATTAAACATATATTCGTGCAACATAAATTCGAAATCACAGATCTAAACAAAAATACCAATCAATATACCAAGGTTTAAGTAATATCCCAAATCAAATTGCACGACGAACATACCAAATTACAATTTATTAAAACCTCATTTGATTACTTTCTTAAAAAGAAGATGCGAAAATACAAATCTAAAACCTCAATTTCAAATCTGGTAAATCTGTTCGATTCATGAATCGCTGAATAGTAATCTGGTAAATCTAGTGTTTTCGGTTTTGAAAGAGAAAATTATAAAAATGGAAATTTTAAGAAACTACTACAATAAGAAATTTGCAAATTACAAATCCTTCCGGGTAGGCTAAAAAGGTGTCAATTTCTTCATCATAGTTTTATTAGTGTATACTACTTATAAAAATATCATCATTATCAAATATGTGCAGTTGTACCATTCATTTGCCTCCCAAGTTTGCAGATTATATAGTTTATGAAATGAGGGATGTTAAAATGATGATTATTATTCTAGAATGAGAATCCTATTTAGCTACCAAACCAAAATCATAAAATATTGGATGTAGGAAATAGGAATGTTAAAAATACTTTAAAACTATAGAAATTATGGAGTATTTGAGAATAAACACTTTGAATAAAAATAAAATGAAATTAAAGAACTTCCACTCCCTCAAATATCACAAAGTACACAAGAAACCACATTGCTTAATAATATTATACACACACATCTCTAAAATTCACTATACAAAATCTCAATACAACTTGTTCACTAGAAAAAATTAAAATGCCTAAAACAGAGCAGAACAGAACAAATCCAAGCCTTGCAATATTTTTCCCTTCTTCTTCTATCTTCTCTGGAAATTGAATGTTTTGATGGAATAAGCGAAGATGAAAGTGAAAACGACAACGAATCCAAGAAGCACAGCCGCAACGAATCCAAGCATGTCGTGTCTGAACCCAAAGTAACTTCTCAAGAACTCTTCAACAGTCACTTCAGTGTCCTCCATCACATCCTGAATCTCTCCGAATTGCGTAATAATGAAACCATACAATGTGTAAGCGATCGGAGTTGCCCAGTAGTACCATCTCCACCAAATAGGAATTCTCTGTTATCATCATCAAAACTATTAGGTGATGCTAATTCCATTATATTATTTACACTCAAGACTAATGCAAACGTTGCAAGAACTTACCGGTCGTGGAATGATAAATCCCGAGAACAGATTCCAGACGCCATAGAAGAAAGACGAGATAATAGCAGCAACATTGTGGTTAGGAGTAACGGCCACAGTCATCATCCCGTAGAGGACAAAGTATAACAAGGAGAAGAACAAGAAGTATATGAACCAGAAGAACTTTTCAGCAGTCCAATCGAATCCCATCATCGAGTAAACAATGAGACCGTATACGATGGATTGGACGAAGACATAAGGGATCTCAATGAGAAACTGCAAAACAAAGAAAGAAAAATACAGTTAAGTAATTTTTTTTCTTTTTTCTTTTTTTTTTTTAGAATGTTGAGACTATTACTCACTTGTGAGAATGCATATGGTAATGCCGAATACATTCCGGCTGCTTTTTCTCTGTAAAAGACCGTTCTTTCGATTGCCACAACAGGCTGTACTGTTGAACCGTATTGGAAACCTAAAAAGTTGATCGCCGCGTACATTGAACCCATAGCATTGAATAGATCTTGTTGCGTTCTCCTAGAATTTTATGACATTATCCATTCCAGTTAAATTAGTACTATAGCTAAAGGTAATTTGACATCACCGGAAATTATAAGTTTTATTTTTATTTTTTTCGTGAACTTACCATCTCGAGCCAAGATCCCAGAACATTGTACCAAAGATAAGAGCTATGACCGTTGTGAATAAAAATCTGACGGCCGTGTAAGGAGGGTTGCGCCAGTAGGACCAGTGTTGTTTCCAAAGACAAGCGATGCATTGTGTGAGAAAAGATTGCGAATATTCGGTGGGGAAATATAAATCTTTTGTGCCGGGGCGCGGGATGCTTAGTTCTTTGATTAGAGCTTTGTTTCTCCTGCATTATATACACACATTAAGGTTCATTAGAAGGTCATGAAATAACATTGTATCTAAGAAAACAATTTTTTTTTCTTTCTATTATTGTATAATTCGACTTACATGTACAAATCGGATTTTCTGTAGCATTCGGTGAAGTCAACTCCCAAGAGCATTTCTTGCGCCGAAGTGGTTACTTCCAGCATCCATGTCGCTGGATTGTAACCGTCTTTAATCTTTTGCACTCCTTCAACTCCCTCAAAGTACTTGATCAAATCGGTCGAGTGGCGACCCAACGGTCCAACGTATATTTCTTCTCCTCCTCGTTTCATCAAAAACAGCTGCAAAATTCATGTTACTTTAGCAACTCATGAAAATGGAAAAATAGAATCCCGAAATGAATAAATGTTTTTGTAATAATTTTGCACCTCGTCAAATGCTTCAAATATGTCGATGCTAGGTTGATGGATTGTGCACACGACGGTTCTACCCGTGTTGACGGTATTCCTAACCGTTCTCATCACGATTGCAGCAGCTCTTGCATCGAGCCCTGAAGTTGGCTCGTCCATAAATATGATGGAAGGGTTAGCTACAAGTTCAACCGCAATCGTAAGCCTCTTTCGCTGCTCGGTTGAGAGTCCATTGACAYCTGGCAACCCAACTAACGCTCCTCTCAAAGGATTCAGTTCCACAAGCTCCATCACTTCCTCAACGAACATCTGCAGGTAAATGAAGAGAAAATGAACGTCATTATTACGCATGAAGTCTCAATATATAAACGTAAATTTTAAATGTCTCAATCTATTTACCTTTCTAGTTGMTGCGTCGATGTCTCGAGGCAACCTCAGCCACGCCGAGTAGACAAGAGACTCGTAAACGGTGACGTTTGGAGAGTGRATATCGTTCTGCTCACAATATCCRGAAATCCTAGCGAATGTTGCTTGGTTCTTTGGATAACCCGARATYGTGATATTCCCTTCGATATACCCTCCCGTTTTCCTCCCTGCTAAAACATCCATAAGAGTAGTTTTGCCAGCTCCACTCACACCCATCAAAGCTGTAAGCACACCCGGCCTAAAAGCCCMACTCACACCCTTCAAGAGTTCCAGTTTATCGTCGGTCGCTCCCTGAGCTTTCATTTCCTGCCCAATCAAAAATAATTGTTAAGTWAAATTAATTTGATTTCATTAATTAATTGCTTTAYTTTACAACTTTTTAAAAWTGAACATACCGCCGGCATGTCAACCGAGTATCTGATGTCATCGAACGTGATGGAATGTGGTTCAAATGGAAGGATCATTCCTTTTTTCTTATTATCGTTGGCTTCAGTAGCATTGGCTCTCACAGACGAGGATTCATCCTCATTTTCTCCAGGTAATACGGCTTGAGGCTTCTCGTAAGCTGCAATGATTTATTAGGCCATATTAATTGCTGAATGTAAATGTGAAACAGTTAAAAAAAAAAGAAAAGCATACAAGAATAGAAAAAACTCACAGTCGAGGTACGAGAGAGATATAATGTAGAGGATGTTGAATAGGAATACGAATCCAATGACGGCCCCAAGTCCAATCCAGTACCAATTTGCATCAGGAAAAAACCCTCGAGATCGCATCACTAGCGTTCCCAATTCGGTTCCGTTTATCAACTACAAACGACAAAAGTTTAGTGTTAGCATACTTTAAACACGCAATATAAAATAAAAATGCACGTATTAGTTATCACATTGGACTTACTCTGCTCCAACTGTGCCCCGTGAATTCATTAACAAGAATCGCGTTCTGAGCATACATCAACGGCGAGGACCAGTATCCCCACAACCACCAACCCTTTACATCCTCTGTTGCACCAAAATAGGAAACGTGATGAGAAAGAAAAAAAACGACCCATTTCCATTTTTATTCCAAGAATAAACTTTCAACAATTGACAAAATACCTCGTGATAGAACAAAGCCACCTAATGCAAATAGAAATAGCAAGGCAAACAAGCCGAACGTGTTTGCGACGATCATGTTTCTACCGGCTGCTCCTATAAATCTGAAC
This sequence comes from Phtheirospermum japonicum, assembly GCA_014905375.1. Lineage (NCBI taxonomy): Eukaryota > Viridiplantae > Streptophyta > Magnoliopsida > Lamiales > Orobanchaceae > Phtheirospermum > Phtheirospermum japonicum. Next base: position 843,677 of record BMAC01000579.1, read on the forward strand.
AACGATGAAGCCGACTGGTGAACGAATAAAAGCAAAAGGTACTGCTTCGCGAACCTCGTTATGTTAGGATCAAATCCGATCACGTAGTAAGTGAGACACGTCCATATCGCGACTTCAAGAAACGTAATTGGTATCTTCAACAGCCACGAGGGTAGACCATACGCCCATGCGGGGAAAAAATACATATCCCTTTGTTTGTAGAAAACGGGCAGCTTGTAAATAGTCATAGCAATCTCAGACAACCCATTGAACATAACCATAATGACCGTGTAAAACAGGGCGCCAGTGTAAATCCCTCCGTCCACTATCGTGTCCTTATTCATCTCGGTTCGGAAAAAGACCGACAGGGCGATAAGCGACATAAAAGTAAGCTGAAAGAGCTTGAAGTAAAACACGAACGCGTTTCTCTTCATCAACAAGATTTCTCGTTCCGTGCACGCTTTCAGGAGCTCCTTTTTCCCCAGTCCGAACTGTTGTGTCGTCAAGGCCGCGGGATGGCTTTTGGTCTTATCGAACGGAACTGCAAGCTCATCACCGATTTTTCGGCCGATGGAGAATGACTGAAATGCCCTTGTGAATTCGCTGACCGAAACGTACCGGTAAGGCTCGTCCCTACGCGCCCAGTATTGTGCCTGATCTTTCTTTGATGTTACCTGCAAATACGTTGTAATATGTATAAATATTTAATTCTCTTGGTAATTTAAGAATGACAGATATTATTAAATTCTCATTGTTTGCTTACTTCTTGCAAGAAATCAGCGACTCCTTTTCTATTTGGGCATTTGAAGCCCATGGATTCGAAAAAGTCGAGCACGTTTTCTCGAGGGCCCTGGTAAACAATCTGGCCGTCGGCTAAGAGCACAATGTCATCAAACAGATCGTAAGTCTCGGGCGCTGGCTGAAGGAGTGAGATAAAAGCGGTGCCCTTCATTATGTGAACGTATTGTCGAAGCATATTCACTATTTGGTAAGTCGTTGAGCTGTCGAGCCCGGTTGATATCTCGTCCATGAAAAGTGCCTTTGCCGGCCCGACAATCATTTCTCCTGTAATATTTTATATTCTTGAGTATATATATGTCTGAATAATTTGATTAAGCAAGTTGTTATTTCATTTTAGTACTACATGCATGGTTATAGTTTTTTTGTTTGTATGTTTGTTTTTTTACCAGTTGTGACACGCTTTTTCTGCCCTCCGGAAATTCCTCTTACGTTTTCGTCTCCAACCAAAGTGTCAGCGCAAACATCGAGCCCTAATACTTTAAGAACGTAATCTGTGACCACGTTTGCTTCGTCTCCTTCAGTCGCTGCCGCCTGCGCGTTTTATTAGCAAAATCGCAATTTAATCCGATGTGACAAAATTACTAGTTTAGATTTACTTTAAAAAAAAAAAAAAAAACAATAATATAAGTGGAGACACCTCAATAATAGAACACACTCAACTCAACATGACTTTGTCACATTTGTACTAGCTAGTGCATATATTTGAGTAGCATTATCTATTAAATAAACAAAGTATCAATCTAGCTGCTAATATTAAATTGTATAAAATGGGAAGCCGCCATGACATCATAGCTAGACAAGAATAAGAAACAGTATCATATGAATAATTATTAGTTATTGTTTGGTTTTTGATTGATACCTTCATGAAGATGTCAACATCAGGATCTGGTTTGATATTTGCTGCTTTCTCTCTCCTTGACAATTCAGCCAACATCTCTGTTCAAATGGAGTTAAATAATAAAGAGAATTAATAACCTCTAAACATAGACCAAAACCCAAAATTTCAACCTCATAGTTAAAAATGAAAATGATATATATATATATGTAGGAATTGTACGAACCGTAGCGTGAGCCAACACCCTGGCATCTAGCAGAAAAGGCTAGAGTCTCTCTAACAGTCATTTCTCCAATATGCAAATCGTATTGACTAATGTATGCTGCTGTTCTCTGTGGTACAAACTCTTCCATTCCGTGCCCATTATAAGTCACACTTCCCGTTGTCTGGTGAAATCATATTCAGTGTCATCAATTAGGGGGTGAAAAATATTGGTAATTCTGGATGATATTAAATTTGCATTTATTTTTAATTACTTTAAGAGCTGGATCTAGCTTTCCCGCCAAAGCCAACAAAAGGGATGTTTTTCCAGAACTTGGAGGGCCTAAGAGCAGAGTCATCCTGCAGGGTTTGATTATCCCACTGACATCCTTTAGGATCGTAAATGGCTTCTTTTGGCTTGGAAGTATATGCAGTGTGTTCAATATCCCCTGCAAAATAATTAAATGTGAATAAATATCAACTATATATTTAATATATTAATATTGGGATAGTTACAAATATTGATTTAGCCTAATAATAATAAATAAATAAACTCATTATCTTTTGTAATTTTAATGCACAAGTGGATTGTTTTTTATTATATTAAACTTCAGGGGTAGTTTCTGTAATTAATTATTTCTAAAATATTTGTTTATATCTAATTTATTATGTATTTACCTCTATCATGTTGATGTTGAAATTGACAAAAGTAGGCAGAGCTCTGCTTGCACTATAGGCCTCTGCATCAATGTTTAGATGCTCAAACCTCACTTCAATTGTTGGAATATCAATCCCAACCCTGCACATCAACACAAAAAGTTTAACAAATCAACTACAATAAATAAATAAAATAAAAGAAAGAAAGAAAGAAAGAAAGGGGAAAGAAAGATGAAAAAAAAAAAATCACACAAATTATTAAGTCTTGCGAAATGACAGGTATACCCCCACTTTATGTAGTTGTTTTTTGTTTTTGTTTTTTCCAACACTCATTGCAGATATTAGAATATTAAGTTCATAAATCCTCTTAAAGAAACATATTATGTTCCGAAACAATAAATAAGGGCAATTTGAAATTCCAAGCCAACAATGCATTAAAAAACAATAGTTATTTTGGGTTAAACAAGATAAACTAAAATGACAATTATTTCGATTAAGAGAAATTAAAAAATAAAAACAAAAGAAAGCTGGTGAAAGAAAAAAGAAAAAGAAAAAGAAAAAACCTGTCAATCCTGTTTCTGAGCTTTAGCAAGAATTTCTCATTATCTTCTTCAACAGTGTTGACCAATCGCTCCACCAAAGTCCTCTTGTCATCAAATCCAAGATTATGAACATCTATCTCATTAGCGCCTTTTGATCCGAACAAAAGCCCTTTCCTGAGACGATCGAAAGTGGGCAGCTTTTCCAGGGCCGCCCATTTTAAGGCCTCTTCATCGTCTTCTTCACGCGACGAACGTGAAAAGACTTCGATACCCGTGTTTCTCCATATATTTGAGCTGTTTGCTCTGAAGCTACCACTAGCACCTGCATCCATATTATACTTTATGTTTCGTTTCTATCAACTGATAATATATAATCCCTTCAGTTGAGAGGGGGTGTGAGCAACAAAATTTATGGTGCTTTGGAAATTAACTACAAAGGACAAGCTTTTTCTTGAGTTTTTCAATGAAAGTACGAAAAATGTTAATGCGGTTGTTTGAAGGTGGAATATTAGTGCATGGGGTATATATAGCAATATAGGTGTGCCTTTACGGGTTTTTTTCTTTTTTAATTCAAATTGAGACTGAAAATCTGAATGACTTGAGGTTTCTTAGAAGTTGGGACATGCCTCCTTCTTTGAAGTATGACTAGCTCCCTTCATTGACCCGTGACAGGTCATCATAAATAGAATAAAATAACAATGGGATGACTTTTTTAGAAGGGAAAAAAATATAAAAAAAAAACTTGAGACCAACTTGCCAAGTGGATTCACTGTTAGTAATTACCTTGATTTAAAAAACAAAATTTCTATTTTATGTAGTAGTAAATTTTTAGAACGCCTTCTAGAATTTTGGTTACTTTACATGTGGTTCGTTAAGTTTCAAATATCACATGGGTGTGTTACAAATTACAGAGCCGTTTTGTTTCAGATTCGCCTTCTAGATATTCATTTTTGTTTTTTATCTGGTTAGTATTATATTTGATTTTCGACGTCCGATTTGGATTAATATTTTAAGATTAAAATTAAGGTCAATGTTAGATTTCATGTCCGAAAGAAAGAAAGAAAATTAATTAAAAGTAAATTATTGTTCTAAAAATAAGACAAATTTCTATTTTATGTCCGAAAAAATAAGAAAATTTTTTATTTTATAATGAATATTTCATACTTTATGTTCGAAAAGGTAGGGTGGAATTTGTAGTGGTGGTTGTGGAGATTATTGATATTGTTATTATATATATTAATATTATTACTTTAATAGCAATAATCTTGCAATTGTATATTTAATGACTATTTAATTATTTAAAATATTAGATAAAAAAGAATTTCTTACAGTGTATTTGTAAATTGTCCTGTAAATAACTATTCATTCAACTTAAGAAATTTTCTCAGCGTTTAAAAATACAGTACAAAATTTAAAGCCTCCGGTCTTGAATAACTGTTGTGCGTGACCTATTTCTCCCATCCAATTGACCAAGTAATACACTGCACGTTGTCTCTCTTTCAAATCTATCATTTCCTATTTTAGAATGGATGGGCTAAATAGGCCATTGTTTAATTATCAGAAGAAAACAAAAATAAAAATTACAACTTGTCTTCTCCTCACTTCCAATCCAAGCCTTCATTTGCAAAAATTGAATCAATGATTGATTTTAGGGATGCTTCCGAGATAATTTTGATAGAAAAATATATTTTTTCAATTAAATTATTCTCATTTCATTTGGCAAAATAAATAATACGTGTCATTTAAATAGACATAGGTGATGATAAATAATTGTTAGAATTTTTAAACCCAGACTAAAAAGATCATACATATTCATATTTAAATTTATAATAACATTTTTTTATTTATTTTTGGTCAAAATTAATAGTGAGACATTTAATAAATAAGAATATTTTCTAAACAATAATATTGTGATATTATTTTTGTGGCTCTAATAAAGTAAACGCATTACTTTTACTTATCAAATTGATAGAACAAAAATTGACGAATAAATTATTATACCACAAATCAGAAATATATGATAATAATAATAATAATAATAATAATAATAATAATATAAAGAATAAAGTATCCATATAAATAATAATAATAATAATAATAATAATAATAATAATAATAATAATAAAGTTTCGGATCTATATGTTCAGATCGGGGCCATAGAATGAGCTCAGGTCTTTATATTCGGATCGGGGAACCATTTATAGGTCGAGTCTATGTATTCAGATCGGGGCTATGCATACAGCTCGGGGCCTCAGTACTAGATCAAATTATCTGGAAGAGCTCGGGGTTCCAGCTCAGGGCAGAATAGCATAGAGAAATCCAGAATGGTGAAGTGGCGTAACGGCACTGATTTCGCGGAAATCGTAAAAAAATACAACTATAAATAGTTAATCATAAAATTAAAGGAAGGTAACTCATTATCTAATCAAGCCCTTACTCTGCCAAATTCTCTCCATACGCTAACTTAAGCATCGGAGGGGGTTCGCTGGAAAACCCTTCCGGCCCCCATCTGACATTCTTTTTTGGACGCAGGTTTTGTCCATCGTAGAGATTTCATCTTTTGAAGATTGGAGGTCATTAGCTTAGATCTTATTTCCAGGTAATAAACAACATTTAATCTTTTCCGCGACTAATGAGGATTATTTGAGAATATTAGCGTGTGGTGATACAAATCGAAATATAACTAAACTTATAATACAGTCTAGAAACAATTAACAGTTATCAATTAGAGGTATATATAATGGAAATTACAATGCGGATCATCCCCTTATAATTAGCAATGTTAGCAGATCATCCACGTGGACTTGGCTATCTCGAAAATGGTATCTTTCTAGTTAAAACCGTGTAATAATTTAACCAGTATGAGGATGTGATTTTATGTGATTATCTTTGAAAATAATAATTATTATGTGTTTTGAACAATATTTATTAGTTTTTGGCGTTGTATGTTTGGTATATTCTTTTTCTCTCGACTTTAATGGGAGGATAGTTTGAATAAGTTAAAAATAATTCATTTTAGTGTGTTTTGTTTTAGAAAGTTTATTTTCTATTACTTGACTTATTTATGAAATTATTATGATCGAGATTTTTCTTCCTCTAATTCTAATATTCATGTTTTAATTGACTAAACTTTGATTTTTGGATATTTAGGCTATTACTTGAAAATATCTTCTATTTATAACTCATGATGATTAAGTCACTCGAGTATGATGCATGTAGATGTTAATGATTCAAAAGAGTTGATTAAAAATTATTTTACTAATTGATATGATTATTACAAATAATATTTTGTAGCGTTCTTGAAATAGTTCGAGATATTGTTATATATATGACACTGTTCATTTTGAGATTACACCTTTTTCTTTCTTTGTGATGATTTTTGTGTGTGTGTGTGTGTGTGTGTGTATTTTCTCGATTTCTCTCATTTTAATATTAATTTATAATTAATTCAAAATAAATATTGCAGTGTGACACC
>BMAC01000579.1:876726-902201 GCA_014905375.1 Phtheirospermum japonicum
CACATAAACCATATTCATCATCAGTGCTTGTGAAATATAAAGAATAATATATTTATAATTATCACTCAAACCATACACATACCATCATTTGAAATAGTAATAAATAACAAAGACTGAAAACAGAGAAATAAATGAAAATAAACTTGTAATTAAATTTACTTACATTATCTTTAGCAAAACCTGCATTCCATGCATTCTCATCCAACTTCCCCTTGTATGTTTCAAGATGTCTCATGCAATATATTCCACAATCGTCATGTATTATTTGCTGATCTCCATGGCATTTTGACAATTGATTGGAAAAATTTTTGAACATTCACATTCTTCTTGAAATTGTTGATTTCTAAATATTTGCTGAATGCTGATGCCTGAGAATTGAATGTAATGAGAATTGAATACAACTGATCTCCGTGACATTTTTCAAAATTCATATTCTTATTACAGGAAAATACATTTTTCTTTTTTTTTGTGTGTGGTGATTATGGTTGTAGAGTACTTACAATTTTTTTGGACCATTGTCATAATGGATTGCAACACTTGTGCGCGGTGCAAGTGGTCTGTTGTCAATTATTTGTATGGCACAGTCTTTGAAATTGAAACAAATAATCCAATAATGAAGATTTTTCAATACAGGGAAAAACACCTGTAATTTTAGATACTATTAGAACATTGTAATGTATATTCAGGAAATCTTTATATAAATACAAATATACATACACACACACACACACACGTAGACACACACACACACACATACATATATAGACACACACTTCAAAAAATAACTTACCCTCGATCTGATTCGCGTCGATTGGAACTTGTAACAGATTCAAGTCCATTTAGAATTGAAAGAATTTGTACAGCAGCAATCGATTCGCCGATAATTGATGATTGTTAAGCAGATTGTTTATCAGAAGCAATCGGATTACTCGGATTACTCGCCGCTGATCGATTGTTAATCGGATTACTCGCCGCTGATCGATTGTTAATCGGATTACTCGCCGCTGATCGATTGTTTATCAGAAGCAATCGATTCGAATTTTGTTCAGATTGGGGAAAGAAATGGAGAAGCGCGTGTGAAATTGAAGCACTCAGAAAAAAAAAATGAAGAAAGGCGCGTGTAAATATGTAATTTGACTTTTATATGTGAGAATGAGTGCACCTTATAAGGTGCACCCGGGTACAACTAATAATTTGCCAATAAACTCCTTCACTGGCAATATTCTTAAAATAAAATGTTAAAAACAAAAGGAGTCCCACATTATATATAACATCTATAAATGATCAAATTCGACGTCCACGCCATTTTTATGAAAAACCCCATTTCAGCCCACCAAAGCCCAAACCTGAGTACAAAGAGTTTAAGAAAATTAAACTTGTGCCACCCACATTTTCCTAAATTGCTCGTGCACCATATACTGAGCACTTCACCAAACTTTGGCCTTCAACCTCCGTCTCCAAGCAATAAACATCTTCGTTCCCCTGCCTTAACATGCCAGTTACTTGGGGAAAGTGTTGAGAGACGTACCGAGCAGCTTCTTTCCAGCACGCAAGCTCTCTTTCTTTCTCCTCAAGCTGTTGCATTGCATATTCAAGAGCCGATTCGAGCTCCTCTATCTTTTCTTGCTGCCTTGTTTCCAAAACCTCGTGCAATTTATTCTCAAGTTCTCTTGGGGATACGCTATAGAACTCGTCGTGGGGCTCGTAATCCTCTTCCTCATAGCACGCGTTGCGGCTCAATTCGGGTGCGCTCATGTCCTCCACATTGACCTACCATAATTTTAAAAAAAATTGATCAATTAATTGAAATTACAAATACCTCCTTGATATTTGAAATTGTTTGATAATTGCATGACATATTTATTATGAAAATACAAAACTGAATGGGGTGACTGTAATTTTGAAAGTTATTTAAATCTTTTATAAATAGACTAAAGCTAAGGGCATATTTTATAAGTTTACCTTAATTACTTAATACAGCTTTAATTATTATTACCGGGACTAGTGGGCGCCTCGGCCCGATTTCTAGATTGATTATTTCAACACACTTCGTTCATTCCGTTCCATCTGTCGCAATTTAGAAATTTTCACGTTTCATAAGAGAGAATTATTGTTACTTATTTACTTTACTAATTTTACCCGAACCTTTATTATTCCACACTTTAAATAACAGTATATTATGGTCATGCGATACTTATAATTATAACACCAATCATCTTTTTTAATTTTTGTAATATGGTCAATTGCGACAGATATAAAAATGAAATGAAGATAGTATTATTTGCACTGTTTCAAAATTATTGTCATTTTAGCTTTTTTTTTTTTTTTTTTTTTGGTCTCAAAACATATGTTGTTTAAGATTGAAGGCAACGTTTAGCTGAACTTCCAAAATTATCCTTATTTATTGTTCTTTTACTATCTTCAAAATGAGTTTATTCCTACATTACATAAGAACAGAGTCATTTTGTCTGAATGTGTACCTCTGAATAAATTATCCTATATTTTATAAGGATAATTAATAATAATAATAAAAAACATGACAGATATACAACTTTGTCTGAATGTGTACCTCTGAATGTTGCTGTTTAGAATACTTAAAGCTGTCTGACAAAAGTTGCAGGCGGTCGAATTCGGCTTCAAGCTCCGCTTCAAGTTGATCCATTCTCAAGCTTTTCTCCCGTCTATATCGAGTACTAGAAAAACAAGTTCCTAGCAATTCGACATCATACGAAGATAGTTGTTTAGAATTATTTTCCTCAGGATACGAGGTTTCTTGGACAACGGTGTTTGAGAGTGACGACGAAATGCTGGATTTAGAGGGCATGGAAAGTGGTTCCTTATCTTGATTTCGGAGTTCTTCAAGTAGCACTTCAATATTTTGGCGCAACTCAACCATTTTGTTAAGCTCATCCCTAACAATATATATTAGACCAAATCCAACCCCGAGGTTGAAATTATAGGCCTCTTACAAATGTAAATTAAATTAGTGTAGCCAGTTGAACATAAAAATAAAATAAAATAGAGAATGTCAAAAATTTATAAAATTGTTTTAACTGCACTTAAGTCATGTGAAATTTTACCTGGAACATTTATTACATCATCTCCCTTGGAAGAAGAAGATGACGATGCTTCACAGTTCCTTGATCGGCCCTTCATTTTCCCATTTTTTCTCTCGGTTACATCCGATTTTCCCTCCATTTTCTCCTTTCCCAATTTCCTCGAATCCCCGGTTTTCCCGCCATTGAACCTACGACGTAACATAAACCAGGGCGGCAAACAGCTCAAGCTCCGGCATGTTTGACTTCTTGTCCTCGGCTGCCTCCTCGGGCTCGGGCCCCTGAAATTACCATCGTGCCTCATTTTTGAAGCAATCTCAGTAATTTGGCTAAAGTGTATGGTACAGTATATTTGACTGTCTTATATAGGAAAATTGGTGGAACAGTAATAAATATATGGGGAAACCCAAAATAATAATTCGATTATATTTACCATTAATGTGTTTGGTGATGAGAAATATGTTTGATCACGGGTTGAAAGGGACAGCCTGAAATGGAAGCCACTTCAAATATTGAAAGCAAGGAGGGAAATTATTTTTTTTGCGTTTTTAAAGATTTTGGTATTTATTGATGGCCTTGAATGTCCTGAAGGGGAGTAATATTTAAAATAATAAAGAGCACCAAATTAATACTACGCCCGCCCTGTTTTTCGAATTTTATTTTATTTTATTTTTTTTGGGAATTTTGAACCCCTCATTAAAAAGATACGACAAACAGGTCATTTCAGAATAATCTCATCGCACATGACATGTCAACCTAATGTATATGAGTCAAAACACAACATGCTCTCTACATTTCATAATAAAAAAAATATTGAAAAACAAATTTATTAATGTGTTACTATTAGTGATGTGGTCGGATGGATAGACATATCCCAAAATTTTATTAATTTACACCAAAATATTTTAGATAAAAATATTTATAAATAAAAAGACTAAAATAATCTTACCACAATATATAATTAAAATTGAAAAAAAATTATGCAATTATATTTTGTGGATAATGTAGTGTTCTTGGCAAAATTTATTATGGATCGGTGACCCAAGTAGTCGAGATCAGACTTTCATCCTCCCTGCAGCTGCCTGCACGTCGCCGTCAATGACACCAGGTTCGCCATGAAAAGGGAGGGTGTCAGCCTCTTGGTCGCGCTCTGCGTTGCCCACACTGTCGCCGCCGCCACGCATCTCACAAAGCTCGGCATCCACACCGTGAGGCGGCTCAAGGATCCCGATTTGCAAATCCAAAACTATCGTTTCTTAAATTTGAGAACTCGATGCCATGAACACCAGCATATTGTCGGGACAACGATCGTGAGTTAGGTGGTAGGTGGGTTTGAGACTCTGAGGTGTTTTACTTTATTTTATGATTATTCTTTTTGTTTTGTTGTTATTATTATATTATTTATTATATTAAATGGGGGTAAAGTGAGGTGTTTGTGAGGTTGATTTAATAAAAATAAATACATTTTAAATTTTTTTGGGTATTTTTATCTATTAGTATCAACTAATAATATTTTGAGATGCTTATTACATCCGCGCCCGTTAATAATAATGTACCAAACCCAATAGTAATATTATTCTGAATTAACACATTATTTGAGAAAGTCCACAAAACGAGATTTGTCCAATAAAAATGGGATTAGAAGAATATTTAAGATGATTGATATGATAGATTTGTCCACAAAGCATTAGGAAACTATTTGAGGAGAAAATGTGAAATAGAAGGAAAATATTTTCTCTATTTGACTGGGCATGGTCTACCCTTGCATATAAGGAACAAGTATTTCATCCAATATTACAAAGATATTGGGAAGAAGGTAACTAATAACTAACGTTATTTAAAACGCATAATATAGACGTATGATATTTATATGTAATGTATGAATAATTGAAGATGATTTTGTTTTACGTACACATTTTGAAGCATCGTTAAATATTCCATATTTTGAAATAAAACATTTAGTACATATATTATAATTATACGTACTTGACAAACAATCCTTTATTTTAATAAATTTATAACTGGAAATTATCAGTAAGTATACTCCAGATATTATATAAATAATAAAATAAGAATATTTATAATAAAACAAATTACTGAAATACTTTCTTAATTTACATCAAGTAGCAATCTAACAATATGTAAACAACAAATATTTTTTTTTTTTTATAAATATAAGTATAAATACAGTTCACATAAAGATATATTACTATTATTATTAAATAATTGTTTTTTTTATTGTATTATTACTATATACATTTATTAATGTAAAGTAATTTCAACATAATTATCAGTACAATTTATATGTAAATGAAATTAAAATAAACTATATTTTGACCTCCGAGTAATTAATTTGTATTTGTACTTGCTCGTACGGTTATAAATCCATATAATAAAAAATCTCGTATTTTCTTCCGAACATTTCACCATAACTTGTAATAAATATTTAATACGAATTAAACGCAACTTTTACCCATCCAGTATATAACTAATAGATATTGGAAATACAAACATATAATAACATTCTCATAATACTTCATGGACAATTTTATGATTTTACTTTTAAAGACAATCAAATTAGTGACAATCAACTTAGAGTAGTGATATCACTTTATAGGAATTAGGATTCCGAGTAAAAAACTTCTTGAGAAGGTCACGGGTAATTAACCTGAGACATAACTTCTTTTTCTTGTTCCTCTTCTACAAGTACTTTATTATTTTAGGTAATGTCTAACATTTTCTTTATTAAAAGATAATATTTTCAGATATGCTTGGAAATCTTATATATTGTCAGTTTTGTATGGAACTAAAATTACTTTTAACGTCAAATTATGTCAAGGTCTACCGTTTTGACTATTAAAATGCACGTCAACTTAACTATTATGAAGATTGCGGCGTGCAATAGAAAGGTTTCAATAAATAAAATTTAAGAAAATTATTGATTTGTCTTGAATTTCTCGTTTCGCCGTGTTGTACGTGGGTCTCGCTGTAATATTATTTAAATACTATATATATGATATTTGAGATCAGAAATTTATAACCCTAATCAGTTAATAAAATCCGTTCTTCTCTCAACCCGTGGACGTAGCCAATTTGGTGAACCATGTAAATTTGTGTCTTCTTTACATTTTCTGTTACTGCTCTATATTCATCTTCATTCATAACAAACTGGTATCAAGAGCCTGGTCGATTTGATCAGGGTATTTTCGCACCGTTAGAGTTTCTTTTGCCGACCGAGAATGTCATCTTTCAAAGTAAAGGTTGACAAATTTACCGGGAGAAATAGTTTTGGCTTATGGCAGATCAAGATGCGATCTCTGCTAAAACAGCAGGGTTTGTGGGCGCTGCTATCAGAAAAACCTAAATCTAAGGATGTAGACGAAGAAGAGTGGAATACCCGAGAAGAAAAGGCCCACTCGACTATTCTGCTATGTCTGTCTGACGATGTTATCATCGAGGTTGCTGATCAGGAAACTGCCGCTGCTCTCTGGTTAAAGTTATAGAGTCTCTACATGATGAAGTCTCTAACCAACAAGTTGCTCTTGAAGCAACGTCTGTTTTGTTTACGCATGCAGGAAGGTACTCCCCTTCGTGATCATCTAGACAAATTAAACAAAAATTTACTAGATTTACGAAATATTGATGTTGAAGTAGAAGATGAGGACGCTGCATTAATTTTGTTAGTATATTTGCCTGAATCTTATGAGAATTTTGTTAAATCGTTTATTACTGAGAAAGATACTCTATCTCTGGAAGATGTTCGATCTTCCCTCCACAACAGAGAAGACCATCAACAGGCAACTGGCTCTGCCACAGAAAATCAAGCATCGGGGCTGTTTGTCACAGGTATAGATAAAAGGAGATTTGGGAAGAAAACTTGGAAGTCGAATCAGAAAGGTTCAAAAGGTCCTAAACCCGAAGACATCTGCAATTACTGTAAAGAACCAGGGCACTGGAAGAATGATTGTCCTAAGAAGAAGAGGAAGCGGGAGAAGAAAGGGGGTGTCGGCGGTTCTGCAGCTGTGGCAGAAACTGATACGAATTCTGAAGTAGATCTGGCTATGGTTTCAACTGGACAGTCTCATCGTAATGATGTGTGGGTTCTTGATTCTGGGGCATCGTACCATATTTGTTCTAACAGGGAGTTCTTCTCGACTTATGAACAGATAGACGGAGGAAATGTTTCCATGGCAAACAATGTTGTCTGCAAAGTGGTTGGAATTGGCTCAGTCAGGATACGGGCAAATGATGGGGTATTCTGCACCTTGAATGAAGTCAGGCATGTTCCACAAGTGACGAAGAATCTGATATCATTGAGTCTTCTTGATAGAAAGGGTTTCAGTTTCAAAGGTGAAGGTGGAGTTATGTATGTTTGTCAAGGTTCAAAGGTGGTCCTAACAGGCCTGAAACGTGGTACCTTATATTATCTGCAAGGTTCCACTGTGACGGGTTATGCTGATGTTGCATCATCCGAGATTCAGACCACAAATATGACCAGGCTGTGGCATATGAGGCTTGGTCGTATGGGAGAAAGAGGGATGCAAATTTTGTCAAAGCGGGATCTTCTTTCTGGGCATAAAGTGCAGAGTCTTGAATTCTGCTAGCATTGTTTGTTTGGGAAGCTTCATCGCAACAAGTCCCCAAAGAAGGCCATTCATCAGACCAAGGGGACTCTTGACTACATTCATATGGATTATTGGTGTCCGTCACATGTTGAGTCTATTGGAGGCCACATATATTTTGTGTCTATGATTGATGACTACTCAAGGATGACTTGGGTAATTATGATGAAGAACAAAAGTGAAGCATTCAAGAGATTTAAGCAGTGGAAGGCGTTGGTAGAAAATCAGACTGGGAAGAAGATCAAGCGACTGCGAACTGATAATGGCCTGGAGTTCTGTTCGTCTGATCTCAACGAGTTTTGCAAGGATGCAGGGATTGCTCGACACCATAACATTCGACACACACCGCCGCAGAATGGTGTGGCAGAGCACATGAATCAGACATTGCTGGAGAGAGCGAGATGCATGCTCTCAAATGCTGTTTTGGCTAGAAAGTTCTGGGCAGAAGCAGTAAACACGGCGTGCTATCTGATCAACCGTGGTCCTCACACTGGCATTGATTGCAAGACACCTTATGAGGTATGGTCTAATAAACCTGCATATTATTCGTTGTTGAAGGTTTTTGGGTGTATAATTTACTATCATGTTAGTGAGGGTAAATTAGAACCAAGAGCTAAGAAGGGTATATTTGTTGGTTTTGGGGATGAATTTAAGGGATATAGAATCTAGTCACCTTTAGAAAATAGTGTTATATTCAGCAGAAACATGATTTTTGATGAGAATTCTATGCTTAACCCCGCTATGAAGTCCATTGGTGCAGAAAATTGTAGTAGTGTTGATAGAGCTAGAAGAACAGGCGTGAAGCCTCCTGTGCGATACAGTTTTGAGGATATGGTGACTTATGCATTACAAGTCGCTGACGAGGTGGAAGAGAAAGAACCATCTGTAGGTGAACCATTCACATACAAAAAGGCTATTTCAGGTAGTGAGTTGGCTCAATGGCTCACTGCAATGCGAGAAGAGATGGAATCACTTGACAAGAATTTGACTTGGGAGCTGGTCAAACGGCCTAAGGGGAGGAAGATTGTTCCTTGCAAATGGATATTCAAGAAGAAGGATGAAACCACATCTGGTGAGGGTGTGAGATACAAGGCTCGACTAGTTGCAAGAGGGTTCACACAGAAGGAGGGGGTTGACTATAATGAGATATTCTCACCAGTGGTCAGACACACTTCCATCAGAGTGTTACTAGCAATGGTTGCACAACAGGATTTAAAACTTGAGCAACTGGATGTGAAGACAGCTTTTCTACATGGAATGCTCGAAGACGATATCTACATGACTCAACCAGAGGGGTTCCAGGTTCCGGGGAAGGAAGATTATGTTTGCAAGTTGAAGAGGTCCTTATATGGGCTAAAGCAGTCTCTAAGGCAGTGGTATAAGAGGTTTGACAGTTACATGATCCAGTTGGGATACAACAGGAGTCCACATGATTGTTGTGTGTATCACAACAAAGTAGATGATGGTTCCATGATCTATCTCGTTCTGTATGTGGATGATATACTCATAGCTGCGAAGTCCAAGTCTGATATTCAGAAGCTGAAGGATCTACTCAGTGCTGAGTTCGATATGAAGAATTTGGGTGCTGCCAAGAAAACTTTGGTGGAGATATATAGGTAAAGAGAAAAGAAGAAGCTCTTCATGTCACAGAAGAGTTACATTGAGGAGATCTTATCTTGATTTGGAATGTCTACATCCAAACCTATTAATACCCCAAGTGCTACAAATATTCATTTATCCGCTGATTATACACCGAAGTCTGTAGCTGAGCAAGAGTAAATGTCTCGAGTTCCATACTCTAATGCATTAGGGAGTTTGATGTATGCTATGGTCTGCACTAGACCAGATCTTGCACATTCTGTGAGTGTTGTCATCAGGTTCATGGGACGACCTGGAAAGGAGCATTGGCAAGCTGTGAGGAGGATTTTTTGTTATCTTAAAGGTACGTCTGATGTTGGTCTCTTGTATGGAGGTGATGCTCATGGTTCTGTGACTGGTTACTTTGACTCTAACTATGTTGGAGATGTTGATAGTAGAAGATATATGACTGGTTATGTCTTCACTCTTGGTGGTTCCGTTGTTAGTTGGAATGCAACTCTACAGGCTACAGTTACTCTTTCTACAACTGGAGCAGAATATATGGCACTGACAGAAGCTTCTAAAGAGGGAATTTGGGTGAAAGGGCTTGTAGGTGATCTTGGTCCACATCATGATCGAGTAATTCTGTTTTGTGACAGTCTAAGTGCAATCTGTTTGACCAAGGATCAGGTCCATCATGAGAGGACCAAACATATTGATGTGATGTATCATTTTCTAAGGAATGAACAGAGAATCAAGGTGATGAAAGTAGGTACTGCTGATAATCATGCTGACATGTTCACCAAGCCGGTCCCACATGGCAAGTTTCGACATTATTTGGACGTGCTAAACGTCACAAGCTGTTAGTTGCCCAATGAGGGCAAATTTGAGGCAGAAAGAAGGAGTCTGTTCATCTGGCATTGTAATGCTGCATCTGCAAGTAAGATTCAAGTCAAGGTGGAGATTTGTTGATATTTCTTGAATCTCAAGGTGGTAATGTCTAATATTTTCTTTATTAAAAGATAATATTTTCAGTTTTGCTTGGAAAATCTTATTTATATTGTCAGTTTTGTATCGAACTAAAATAACTTTTAATGTCAAATCATGTCAAGGTCTACCGTTTTGACTATTAAAAAGCACATCAACTTAACTATTATGCCGATTGCGGCGTGCAATCGAAAGGTTTCAATAAATAAAATTTAAGAAAATTGTTGATATGTCTTGAATCTCTCGCTTCAACGTATTGTACGGGGGTCTCGCTATAATATTATCTCAATACTATATATATGGTCTTTGAAATCAGAAATTTGTAACCCTAATCAGTTAATAAAATCTGTTCTTCTCTCTGCCCGTGGATGTAGCCAATTTGGTGTACCACGTAAATCTGCTTCTTCTTTACATTTTCTGTTTACTGCTCTATATTCATATTCATTCATAGCAAAAATATTAGTTCAGAGAGGGTTAGAAGAAAAAGAAAGACGAAAGATGAATAGACTATAAAATTATTTTTTGTGGCCCAAAGGCCCTCAGAGTGAATTACTCACTTTCGATCATGATTAAAATATTACACTTTTTTTCTGCAAGCTATCTCAACTGAGTGATGCTGAGGTGTGGAATCAAAAGTTCGGGCATGTCAACTACAAGATGTTGGAAAGATTGGCCAAGAAGGGAGCTGTAAATGGACTACCCAAACTCAACACCAAATTATTCCGGTGTGCGAGGAATGTCAGAAAAGGAAGCAAGTCAGGGTATCACATCCATATGTGCAAAGTCTCACTACATCAAATTGTTTCAAACTCCTTCATATTGATCTTATGGGACCACTTCAAGTTGAGAGCCTTGGTGGTAAAAGGTATGTTCATGTGATTGTAGATGATTTTTCTCGTTTTACTTGGGTATAATTTTTTTTAAAAATATCTGAGACGTTTGAAACCTTTAAAAAACTTGTGAAAAAATTTAGTGTTCATTTTGGTGTGAGTATAGGTAAAATAAGGTCTGATCATGGGAAAGAGTTTGAGAATGTGTCATTTTCAAATCATTGTTCCAAAGCTGGTATAACTCGTGAATTTTCTTTACCCATCACCCCCCAACAAAATGAGATAGTCGAATGCAAAAATAGATCTCTTATAGAAATGACTAGGACTATGTTTATCTCAAATGGGGTTGCAAAATATTTCTGGGATGAAACTATGAGTACTGCATGTCATATAATTAATAGAGTGTCTTTTAGACCAGGATATTAAATTACTCCCTACAAATTATTGATGGGAAAAAAGCCAAATTTGAGTTATTTTTATATTTCTGGGTGCATTTGTTATGTTCTAAATGATAGAAATCATCTTGAAAAACTTGACTCAAAGAGTGATAAATGTGTTTTCATGGGATATTCTCGAAATAGTCATGCATATAGATTATTTAATCATAGAACACTATGCATGATTGAGTTAGTAAATATCAAGTTTGATGATATGATTAGTGGTTTTAGACCAGATGAGGATGATGATCTGGTTTATGATCAGAATCCTCAGGAAAATGTTACGGCTGGTTTAGATGAAACTACAGGTGTTGAAACTGAAGATGCAGGTTTTTGTCGGTACTGATGACATGTCACCAGACTTAACACCAACTCAGGATGCTCCAGAATCAGTTTCGGATTCAGATGAGGAAGATCCAGCTGACCAGGTTGACTTACATCAGAGGGATATCCCCTCGAGAATTCAGAGGAATCATCCTATGAGCCAAATCATTGGAGATCTCGATGAATGAAGTACAAGAATGCAACAAATAAACTTCAAAGAGATGGTAAGTTTTGTTTTCTTGTCTACTAACCGTTCTCAAATTTGACATTATTTGTTTCTTGCCAAAATAGAGCCCAAGCGTGTAGAGGATTCTCTTAAAGACGAGTTTTGGATAAAGGCCATGCAAGAAGTGCTGAACCAATTCACTAGAGATGATGTTGATATTAGTGTTGTTAACACCGTATATAGGAGCATGATAAGAAGTCTTTTGTACTTAACTACTACATTACTGCAGAATAGGGTTTTAAAGGAAGTTTTTAGGTGTTTTTAACTGCGGTTTTCGAACCGCCGTTGTATCGACCGCCGTAAATTTTTACGGCGGTTGTTCTAAAATCGCCGTAGAAAGTGAGGCTTTTTACGACGGTTTAAGAACCGCCGTAAAAAACGACGGTGGATTCTACGATGGTTTTTGAAAAATACCTTCTAGAAAGTCTATTTTCCAGAATAGACAATTCACAACGGTTTTTTAAAAATACCTTCTAGAAAGTAGTACAAAATTTATAAAAAAAATGAAATGAAAGTAGGTGCACCAAAATTTCCAATAATATAATTTTGTATAATAAATTCAGCTCAGAAAATTAAATCATCCAAAACTCAGAACTCAAATTTTCATCTCTCAGTTCGCAATTCATCACCAACACAATTATAAAAGATTATTCAAATCAAAACTCGTCACAAATCGACTTTCATTTTAATTATTTGAATCAAAACTAACGATGATTATAGCATTTAACGGTTCCGACTAAAAGTACTGAACCTTTTATCCCTCTAAAAGCTTATGTTCCCCTTGTAAGTCACATCATAACACATACAGTCACACACTACTACTCCAAGTAAAAGAATTACACATAGTAGTACTTAACCATATTCCAACTCGCACACTGTTTCTTGGTGGGGAGGTCGTAGATGGCGACTTGGTCGCAGTTGGTGCATGATTCAAAACTCTTGGTGGCACAATTTCTGTTCAAGCTCGGCCGAGGCATAAAGATCAATTTTGGCCAGCACGTGTTTGATGTGGTAACCCATTTTGCTACGACTCGAGTTACCTTCTCCTTTTGTTTTCCTTCCCTCATTTTCAGTTTGCTTGAAAATCAAGGATTTAGGCCTCATGAGGATGACGTTTTCTCTGGAGAAGCAGACTGGTTTTCTTTACGGGTTAGCATAAAAATAGAGCGCGCGTGGTTGATCTTCCATGGAAGACGCCTACTCGGACTGCTGGGGCTTCTGGTGACGGCTATGGTGTTTCTAACACTAGTTCTAACACGTTTCATTTTTTTGCTCCGGTGTTGCGGGCCCAGGTATCTTTACGAAGTCATCAAATTGACCAGTTGAAAGCTCAGGTTGTGCAGTTGCAGGCGCTTAGAGACTCATTCGTGGAAGCCCTTTTGCTTTTCGAACAAAAAGGGGGAGAAAATGAAGAAGACGTGGGAGATACTGATGATAAAAAACGAGGATGTGGCTCGCTTTGCCATAGGGAAGAGGAAGGCAAGGGATGAAGGGCTTTTCCCTCGTCGTTCCATGAGGACTCGCAACCATTAACCTCTTGTGTATTGTTGTGCTGAAACAATGTTTATTTGAATTGATTATGGTTTGTAATTTTGAACACAGATTATCTGTTTAAGGGGAGTTTAATTTAGGGGAAGTTATAATTATTTTGGTGCGTCTTGCTAATTTTGTCCAGAAAAGCAAAAGGGGAGATTGTTGAAAATTTTATTCTTGACAATTATTCCTAGTTTTCCTTTCGTGGTTATTTGCCTTTCTTGGGCTCAAAATATATTATGAATCTAGATTTATTTCCTAGATTATGTTTAGGAGTTTATTTAGTTTCCTAAATTGAGTTTAGAATAGGTTTACTTGTTTACCAAGATTAGGATTCTTGTCTATTTAAAGACAAGAATTAATCTCGTAAACATACGGCTTTTTAACGCAGCAAGGACGAGAAGAAAAAGGAAGAACTACGCAAGAAGAGAAGAACACAAGCACGAGGAATACTTGAAGCCCCCATCCAAGATTCATACATTTTTGAAGTTGCGTGACCAACGGAGAAGATCATACTTTGTGGCGATAAGTATTTTTAGTATCATAGTGTTGATGTTAATTTTTTTGTATATTACTTTATACTCTGTATTTTGATCTTGAATAAATTAAAGTAATATAGTTTTCGGATTGTATACCCCGTTCGTAAGCATGTTTGCTTACGAACGAAATTTAAATTGCTGTGTTCCTTTTAATTTCAATTTATTCTGCTGCAATTTATTTTTCATTCTGTTTGATATTAGTTCTAGTTTTTTAACACCAGACTTAACAGTGATTTGCTGATACTTATTTTAACATCCATAGGCTTACCAAATTTACATCACTTTTACATTTTACAAGCACTAAAAATAAGTTAGTTTCTCACTTGAAAGTGTCGCTTTTACATATTATATTATAATAAAATATTTCACTTCTAATTTTTAACAATTATAATTGTCACTTTTCCAGTTAAATATGTCACTTTTGCACTAAAAATGATCACTTTTACATATTATACTGTAATCACATACTTAATTAAAATATAACACTGTCAACTAGCACTGTCAAAACGTGCCAGCCCGCTCCCGATTTGCTCCTGCCCGTCGTGGGCTACTCCAACGGGACGGGGTGGGCCTGACCCGTTTCTGCGTGGGCCTAGAAATCCTAAGTTCGCGGCCCGCGAAAGATGGCCCGCGGGCTGAGCAGTTCAGAAGTAGAAATTTGCAAATTTCAGGCACCAAACTGAACAAAGTACAAACCATTTGATACAGACTGTATCAAATTAAAGTACAAGATATTTAAGTTACACAATTAGTTCTAAAGATTATAATACAAATTACAAACTATTCCAAAGTTATACAAATTACAAACTATTAGTAAAATCACATCTATGTCCAAATCAAACCAAAACAATCAAAAGTTCAAATAACTAAACTCTAACAAACTATTCAATCGGATTCAAATGAAACATAATTAAGTCAAAATCAAGTAATATCCATCCAATCTTCTACACCTTGATCTTCAACCTCAGTAGCAGTTGAGCCCACTCCAGTCAACGTTCCTTCTATCGTCTCTACATCAATATCATCTATAAAACACAAAGATTTTAGAAACTTAGCACATGATAATTATATATTAAGCTTAAATAAGAGTATATGCACATATATATTATAAAACACATAGAAATTAGACTTACCAATAGAAATGAAACCATGTAACCAATTGCGTGCGCAAATTAACGCTTGGACATATTTAGGAAGAAGACAACTATACTTGGTAAGAACTCAAGCACCTATACTAAACGCACCTTCAGAAGCCACCGTGGTAATAGGAATGCTCAAAACATTAGAAGCCATCCGTGCTAAATCGGGAAATCTGTATTTGTTGTCTTTCCAATATTTTAAGACATTCAGATTCTGAAATTGACTCCATTCAAGCTTCGCCTCATCCAAGTATATCTCCAACTGACTTTTTCCAGCCTTGTTAACAACTTGACTATAAAACATCTTAAAAACCTACCCAATCATGCATAAGAAAAAAAAAATACGAGATGTATAAGAGAATAACTATACTTGAAGGTATTCAAATATTTTAAATTAAATATAAATAAAAAAAACTTACATCAGTAGGATCATATGTATCTTATCCAAATTCACTTGCACTAGGCTGAGAAGAACGCATAGGCTCGTGCGATGAAGAACTTGTGGCATTTTCTCATGTTTTTGAATATTGTCCAAACAACATGTTCAATTTTTCTTTCACATTATCTATCTTCGCATAAGCACTACCTGAATCAACCTTGTTATAACACATTTCCAGCATCTGAAATTTAATACGAGGATCAAGAACAACCCCAAGTGCAATAATTACACTATACTCTGTCCAATACTTATCAAAGAAATATTTCATCTCCTTGACCATATCTTTTTTATTCAGATTATTCAGCAACAAGCACTCAATTTTCCAAATTTGCATGAAATACAAGTTGAAAGTCGAGTAAGAAGAACTAGATATCAATTTAGTAATCACATAAAAGGGACGCAGAAAGTCAAATATCTTTTCAGCTCTTCTCCATTCTTCAACCGATGGATTAAAAGTATAATTACTATCAGTCATAGAAAGTCTACTAAATGCACGCCGATATTTCAAAGCACTCTCAAGCATCATGTATGTAGAGTTCCACGTAGTTATTATATCCAACCTTAGATGAACCCCCATTTTAATGCCCACTTGTTTAACACACTATTCAAATACTTTCATTCTGCTTTCCGACCCCTTCACACATTTGACACTTTGTCTAATCTTACGCAAAGTAGTAATAGCAATTTTCATACCTTCTTGCACAATCAGATTTAATATATGTGCAGAGTAACGAATATGAAAAACTTCACCATCACATAGCCGACTATTTTGAATACAAAGTTGATCACATAAAATGTCTTTCATGCAATCATTATTAAAGGCATTTTCTAACGTTAATGAAAATATTTTCTTGTCAATTCCCCACTCGCTCAACAACTCATAAGCTTTATTTTCCAATTGAACTCCCGTGTGTGGAGGAGGAAAATCAGCAAAAGATAGTATGAAACTATTCCATTTCCAATCAGCATCAATAAAATGAGCGGTCAAACATATATAACCCTCGTATGTGCAAGTTGTCCAAACATTAGATGTAAGACAAATTCGAATCGAAATATCAGCTAATATTTTCTTTAAAAAAAAATTTCTTAACCGCATAAATTCTCCACACGTCAGACGTAGTAGTATTTCTAGATAAGGTTAAGAAGATCCCTAATCCTTTATACTCGGCAGACGAAAAAGGAAGATCGTGCTTTATGATAGCCGTAGAAATTTTTTAATGAAGAGTTTCTTAATTAATTTTTCTACTACGTACCTTCCCGGCATGGTCTATAAGCATATCACCCACATTTTGTTGTAGATTCGATTTCAATATTGGGCACCTATTCACGTGACGAGTTATGCTAGACGTACCATATTGCGAATTTCCTGAAACATACACTTTGTGGTAACTTTTACATTCAGCTTTCGTCTTTCCATCAACTGTATCATATCCTAGATCAATGAAATAGTCCCACACTCCCGAAGTATTACTCGTTCGACTGTTTTAGTATTTCTAGACTTTTGCCTCTTTTTCGGTTTGACATTTGAGGCACTGCCACTACCCTCGTTTGGCATAAGTCGAGCCCCAGTATCATCACCATCATGCTCAAACTCAATATTATTTGGAGTTACTATTTTCATACTGAAAAAGGAATAAAATAATTTCATAAACAAGTAAACAACTAAAAACAGGAACATATCTATTATTACAACGCTTGAGAAGGTAATTAATTAATTAATTAATTGGGGATTGTTTAATTCTAATCATCATGTTACTGTTCTCTTAGTGTTCCTTCCTATTTTAGCTTGGTCTTATAATTATCAGAAATGCTAAAAGTACAAGTGGTTCAAGGTTTTTTTTCCTTGGCAAAAACTAATGCTTTCATGTAGAAATGATTTATTTATTGAGCAAGTTATACGAGGGTGTTTTGGTAAATATGTTGTAAAATCGAACCAGCGCTAGAGTAGAAATCTAAGAACCCTTCTTTGTATTTAAAACACTAAAAGCTATTATTATCATCTTCTTTTTTCTGTTCAAAAGTTGGAAATCACTTTTTTTATAAGTGTTACTATAAAAACTGTTTTGGAATAAAAACCAAGAATTTAGATATCAACCAAGAAAATAATAACTTTTCAAAATCAGTCATTTGTTTCACATATATTAACCTACTTATCCAGCAATACTTGATTCTTCTCATGCATCATCAAGTAGAAATACAAACAAATTGTAAACTAAACGAGAACCAAAAAAACAAATAAAATATTATAGACATCATTCAGAAGATGGTTGAAAGATTGAAAACTCAAAATATGTGGTGCAAAAGTAAGAGGATCAAATTGGTTAACAGTTACAGTCATAATTACAGATTTAAGGATAAACTAAGCAAAAATATTCATAAAAAATATAAATTAGAAAATTTGATCAGAAATAATTGAAAATCAAATAGATCACACAATAATCCAAATCAATGATGTCAGATAATATACAAATTAATATTGAAAATAAGAAGGAAAAAAAAAAGATCACGAAATCAGATAATTGAAAATAAAATTTACTAATTACTAATTAGGGTTTAAAGGATTTGAGAAAATTGGATTAAACCAAACCTCATGAAATTCAGATGGAGAGGGTGCAGACAGTGGTGTGGATGGTGGACTTGTGGCGGGCGACACTCATTCACGGTGGCGACGGACTCAAATTGGTGGATGTTATTTAGAATTAGGGATTTAGAAATCGGAGGTTGGGATCGTGTGTGTTAGCCTGTCTAGAGTGGAGATTGGAGTAGGACGGTGGCGTAATGGGTGGAGAAGTGGGAGCGACGTCAGCAATAGAAGGAAGAAGATGGGATCACGGGAGACTGAAATGGAATTAGGGCTTGCAGTTTCTGAGATTTCTTTCTATTTTATATTATAATTGTCTTATTAATTAAAAAAAAAAACAGTGGGCCAAATAGGCCCGCGATTAAATGGGCCTGGAGATTCTAGGCCCAAGATCGTCGATTTAAGTAGGTCAACGGGCCGGCCCACGGGTTTTGGCCCATTTCAACAGTGCTAAGTGTCACTATTGTCTCTAAAAGTGTCACGTTTGATTCAAATATATTTTACCTTTCTAAATAAACTAATATAATTACAATAAAACTAATATAGCAATGTTTCATACTTTAAATTATACTAAATAAAACATGCATAAAAATGTATTGCTCAAAGTTTTTATAGTTTAAGTTATTTGATTATAATATAATTTGTAAAAAGTGACACTTTTTAGTGAAAAAGTGACAATATTAATTAAAAAAGTGACACATTTCAATGCGCAAGTTCCGATATTTCTTTATATAGAGTTCACAATAAATAAATCTTATAATATGCAAAAGTGACATTTTTAAGTGTAAATGTGACAATTTTTAGTGAAAAGTGATAATATTTCTGCACAAATAAAATATATATACGAATACAGTGCAGAGTTTTTATTTGAATTTCTTATATTTTCAAAAACAGGTCACTATCGATACATTATATTAATTTTGTTGAAATAAAATAAGTATATAATTTATTCTTTTTTTTTTGTACTACAACATGTTATTCTATCCACTATGTAGTCAGTATGTTTTTTGGCAGTATAGAATTGTGTCGTGTATGTTAATTTGAAGAATTAATTTGGGTGCCAAATCTCCCTTTCTATTGATTCCGAAGGCAATATATACAAGATATAGTTTGACCTAACTTGAGGCCCACTCTAGATTAAATTAAATACATTAAATATAACATATATTCTTCAATACTCCCCCTCAAGTTGGAGCATGTAAATCCCGAATGCCCAACTTGCCCAACAAAAACTGAAACTGTGGAGCGCCAAGCGACTTAGTAAGGATATCAGCAGGCTGAGAATGTGTCCGGATATGAGCTGTACGAACAGTCCCAGCAAGTAACAAGTYACGGATAAAATGACAATYAACTTSAATGTGCTTAGTCCGATCATGAAAAACAGGATTAGCAACAATATGAAGAGCGGCTTGACTGTCACAAAATAAATGCATGGGTGAAGAATGATTAACACCAAGAGATCGCAGCAAGGCTTTGAGCCAGAGTAACTCACAACAAACAGTAGCCATTGCTTGATATTCTGCCTCAGCAGATGAACGGGAAACAGTCTTCTGTTTCTTGGTCTTCCAAGATATAGGAGATGAACCAAGCTGAACGAAATAACCTGTCAGAGATCGACGAGTCATATGGCACGTAGCATAATCAGAATCACAGTAAGCTGTAAGATGTAAAGAAGAATCGCTTCGTAGTAAAATGCCTTGCCCTGGATGACTTTTAAGGTAACGAAGAACCCGAGTAGCAGCATCCCAATGATCAGTGGTAGGAGACTGCATAAACTGAGCCAAAGTATGAACAGCATAACAGATTTTGGGTCTAGTGAAAGTCAAGTAGATGAGACGACCAACTAGACGACGATACCTATCAGGAGCCTGAAAAGGAGGTGCAGTGGATAGAGCAAGCTTGTGATTTGTATCCATAGGAAAATCACAAGGCTTGCTAGAAAGGAGACCAGCCTCAGTAAGAATATCAACTGTGTACTTCCGCTGACACATAAACAGACCATCAGCAGAACGAGCAATCTCAATACCCAAAAAGTACTTCAAATACCTCAAGTCCTTCATATGAAAACAAGAACTAAGCTGAGCCTTGAAGTGACACAAAGCAGACGAGTCATTTCCCGTAATAATCAGATCATCAACATAAACCAGAACATGAATACAGATGCCAGATCGAGTATAAGAGAACAAAGAGTAATCTGCACGAGACTGTGTGAAACCAAACCTGCATAATGCAGACGTCAATTTCTCGAACCAGTTTCGCGGAGCCTGACGTAAACCATACAAAGAACGATTGAGCCATCAGAATTGGCCCGTGGCAACTCCTGTAAATCCAGGAGGGGGTTTCATATATACCTCTTCATGTAGATCGCCATGAAGAAAGGCATTATGGACATCCATCTGATGCAATTCCCAATTCTTAGCAGCTGCAACAGCTAAGAAAGTACGAACGGAGCCCATTTTGGCAACAGGTGCGAAAGTCTCATGAAAATTAATACCCTCTTTCTGATTGTTGCCCAAGACAACTAACCGAGCCTTATATCTCTCAACAGATCCATCAGAATTAAACTTGACCTGAAAAACCCACTTACAACCAATGGGTTTCTTCCCTTTGGGAAGTTCTGTAATAGACCACGTCCCATTGCGCTCAAGGGCTGCAATTTCAGCCTTCATGGCCTCACGCCGGTGTGAACTACGCACAGCTTCAGCAAATCTGCGAGGTTCTGCAACAGACTGAACGGCAGCAAGAAAAGCAGTATGGCTAGACGAAAAACGATCATAAGTAATATAATGAGCTATGGGAAAAGATGTACCTGACGAAACTGATGGTTGAGATGAAGAATACGAAGGAGCTGCCGGTTGTTGCACAGTGTTACAAACAAAGTCACGGAGCTTCACAGATGGAGTACGATCACGGGTAGAACGACGGGTAGAGTCATGAACAATGACAGGAAGAGATTGAACCCCACTCTCCCTATTTGTTGGCTGTGATTGGTCATTTGAGGTGCTAGGTAATAATGTGGCTTGAAGAGGGATAGAAGGAGATTGAATCCCACTCCCCCTGTCGTCTGTCTGCATTTGGTTGTTTGTGGGGTGTGAGATTGGTTCTTGAACGGGCACGGGCGGAGGTTGGATCCCACTCCCCCTGTCATCCGTCTACGTGTGGGAGAAGGGACTAGAATCGAAAGTAGCGGGATGTAATGTGTCAGGGTGTTCAGAGACATTTTCGACTGGGATTTGGTTATTTTTAAAGGGAAAATGCGATTCGTAAAAGATAACATCGCAAGAAACGAATCGTTCTTTAGTTTCTAAATCCATTACTCGCCATCTTTTTTATCGTTTAGGATATCCAATGAAAACACATTGTCTAGCTCTAGCGTCAAACTTATTAGTGGTCTTAGGAACAATGGAGGAATAGCAAAGACATTCGAGAGTACGCAAATGAGCATAACTAGGCTGACGACCATATAAAATCTCAAAAGGTGTTTTGTTTTGTAATAATGAAGTCGGTGTTCTATTGATTAGATACCCAGCTGTTAAAATACAATCACCCCAAAAATCCAAAGGTAAGTTTGCATGAAAACGCACAGATCTAGCAACATTAAGAATATGACGATRTTTTCGTTCAGCCCGACCATTTTGTTGGGGTGTCCCGACACAAGAGGTTTCAAACCGAATGCCATGTTTATCAAAGTAGGATTGCAAACAAACAAATTCTGTGCCATTATCACTTCTGAAACATTTAATAGACTTTTGAAATTGAGTTTTAGCCATGGCATAAAAATTGGGAATTAAAGTAGCAACTTCAGACTTGTTTTTCATCAAATAAATCCATACACCACGGGAACAATCATCTACTAATGTCAAGAAATAACGAGCACCAGAGATAGAAGGGGTTCGATAGGGACCCCAAACATCACAATGTATTAAATAAAATATCTCGAAAGCATGCGAATGACTAATTGGAAACGAAGAGCGAGTTTGTTTAGCGCGATGACAACTATCACATGGGTCCAGGGAGCCATTTATTTTGACAAAAGGTAAATTTTGAAGAACAGAAATAGAAGGATGACCAACTCGAGAATGCCATAAAGCAGGCGAATCGACATCCATCCGTGAAGAACGTGCAGTCGGTGCCGCTGCACTAAACCAGTAGACTCCATTGCGCTCCTCACCCGCTCCAATCAGCGTCATCGAGATACGATCCTGTAACACACATAACTTATCAGTCAAAGTGATAACACAATTCTGATTCTTCAACAATTGAGCACAAGAAATTAAATTGCACGTCAAGTTTGGAACCACAAGCACATTATGAAGAATTAAACGGTCACTTAAAGACAGAGTGCCCGCTGTTTATGCCATCGTAGACAGCCTATTAGGTAGAAGAATAGTAGTCGGATCCACATTAACCAAATCAGATAACAAATCAGACTGCCCGGTCATATGAAAGGAGGCACCAGAATCAATAATCCATTGAAAATGAGGCTTACCCGATAGATGCAGACTAGAATCAGATATAGGAACATTTAAAATATTCATTAAATTGGACCATTGTAAGTCTGTTAAACCAGTGCCTGCCCGATCACCAGCCCGTAGTGCGGCTGCGAAAGAATTTCCAGCAGATTGCGATTGCACAACATTAGCCCGCCCCGGAGTACGGTTCCCAGCAGAAGATCGTAAATCATTCCCAGTAACTGTCGAAGGGTCGATTGGGTCACGGGGCCCCGTCCACCAGTCCGGGTAGCCAAGAACCCGAAAGCAACGCTTGGTGTCGTGACCTAAACATCGGCAGATCGAACAGTAGGGGCGATCGGAGAGCAGGCGATCTTTTCGCCGCTCGTCGTCTGTTGTCTCGAACCGCTTATCATCATGCTGTCCAGATTGTGCAGGCCTCGCAGGACGACGTTCGCCAGCAGGAGAAGGCTGATCGCGGCGCTCGGTTCGAGCCGACCGACGAGTGGACTGCGCGGCAAACACACCCCCATTGGGTTTCTGGTCACAATATTTGGTAACCTGTTGTTGTCTTTCTTCTTGAACTGCCATAGCATAGACTCGATTAAGTCCTGGGAGCGGGTCTTGAGCCAGGGCATTGGAACGAATGGTGGAAAAGTAGTCGTCGAGACCCATGAGAAATTGGTGAACACGTTCTTCGTCGCGATCGTATCCTTCCCGCACAGCCCATTGACATGTGCACTTTCCACACGTACAGGTACGGGTCTGAGTATAATTTGATAACTCATCCCATAGTTGTTTTAAAGCTCCGTAATAGATCGAAACTTCCCGACTGTTTTGAGTATAGCGGGACAAATCAAAACGAAGTTGTTGGACCCGAGGGCCATTACCAATAGAGAATCTCTGTTGTATGTCATCCCAGAGCTCCTTGGCGGTATGAAAATATGTGATTGTTGAGCGAATGGACTCGTCTATGGATTGAACGATCCACCCGATTAGCATACAATTAACACTGTCCCAATCCTCCATTTGATCGAGGTCATCAAGCTTCGAAATATCTCCATTAATGAATCCGAATTTGCGTTTAGCGCGAAGAGCGTTACGCAAACAAATTTCCCATTCCTGGTAGTTGTGGCCTTTGAGAACTACCGGGCATATCTTCATTCCGGGATGATCGGAGGGATGAAGATAGTAGGGAGAAGTAATGGGTTTGGACCCGGACGACGAAGACTCCTTGTCATCTGGATTAACCATGATAACGAAGCAAGAAAGAAAAAAAAATAATTTATGGCAAAAGAAAAACAGATCGGCGGCCGAATGTTGGACAGCAGCCTGTGGCGGAAGCGTTGTTTTGTGTAGGGTTAGGATCGAGGTTTGCTCGATGATTCGAGCTTTTGCGTGTGCCTACTTTATAAATAGTTGTCAGAAATTTAATAGCTCACCCGCAAAATAACGGGGTCGCGTGTAGGTTTGACAAGCTTAACTCGAGTCGTCTCTCAAGGACTGACGTTCGGGATTTTTAATATTTGTTTAATCACAATGTTTAATACAAGAACTTGTATAAATTTGGTTTTTGAAAATTATAACTACGAGATTAAAAAGCAATAACTAACTATCTTGAACTAATTAAATTAAACTAATTAACCAACTATAATTGAACTACGATTACGACTATCAAGCATATGAATTCTCAAGAACAAAATTAACTCTAAAATTCCCAAGCAATTGCATATCATAAACTAATTAACCAAGCATAAGCAATAAATGAACTAAACATGAACACTCTCATCACCAAGCATGAGCGGAGGTAAAACGCAGCAACTAATTAATTATTAAAAGCGAAATCTAAGGTTCAAAGCTTCAGCGATTCAATGGTTCAAACGATTCTAATTGTCAAACGGAAAGCAATAAATACTTAAAAACATAAATTAACTAAGAATTAATCTAAAAGAAATAACTAATGTTTAGAAAACTTATTACTGACTAAAAAGTGCTGAAAGATTGTTGTAGATACGAACTACGAACGGTTGATCTTGGTCGAGAAATTCGGAGCTTGAATGAACKTCTTCGTTTYGGTGCCTTSGATCTTGAATCTTCGACGTAGATCTTGAAAATAAATTGGAGGGTGTTAGAAATAGGTTTATTAACCCTAGATAGGTGTTTTGGGTCGTGGATGTCTGTTTAAACCGAAGTATGAAGGGTTTATATAGTTATTGTAAGACTTGGCGTGCAAGAAACCCTAAAATCCGAATTCTGGGCCGTCTCGTCGACTGACGCGCGCTGGTGCTCAGCGTCGGTGCTGCCTGGGCGTGCGTCGACTGGGCGGGTGTGTCGACTGGGTGCGTCGACATCGACGCTTCAGCAAGTTGCGTCGATGTTGCGTCGACTGGGTGCGTCGACATCGACGCTTCAGCAAGTTGCGTCGACGTTGCGTCGACTGACGCGGATCATGACTCGGCGTCGACTCGCGCTGCTCGGCCGGCGCGCGCCGCGCTTGGCAGGCTCGGCCGACAGCGCCTGGCAACGCTCGACAGCTGTCGGCAGCACTCGGCAGGGGGTCTCGGCAGGCGCTCGGCGTGGCTCGGCAGCGTCGGCAGGCAGTGTCGGCAGACAGTGTCGGCATGGCTCGACAGGTCTTTCTAGAACGGTTACAGGTAAAAATTCGTTATAGAAAGTCTGACAGTTCTAAATTCTTCAAATCGTGCCCCGTTTTCGCCGAAACTCCAATCGTTG
>BMAC01000580.1:12799-54465 GCA_014905375.1 Phtheirospermum japonicum
CTCCCACATCACTCTCTAGTGGTGAGGCGAAGGGGTCCCAGGCTAACGGGGGGTTACATAAGTCCGCGGCACCATACCGACCTCCTATTCCATACCCAAGTCGCGTCCGCCCTACGAAGCAAGACGCTCAGTTTCTTGAATTGTATAAGATGTTATCGAAGGTCAACATAAACCTTCCTTTGCTCAACATAATCCAAAATATTCCCTCTTACACGAAGTTCTTCAAGGAAATAACATCTAAGAAACGCCGATTCGAGGAGAATGAAAAGATATGCATATCGAACGCGGAAAGCATTGCCTATAGCAATTCTCTCCCACATAAAGAAGGTGATCCGGGGAGTTTTTGTATCAGAATTACCCTTGGAAATGGAAAGGAGACACGAGGGATGCTAGACCTTGGCGCGGGAATCAACTTGATGCATTACTCTATCTTTAAGCAGTTGGAGTTGGGCGATCTCAAGGACGAGAATGTGTTTGCAACTGGCTGAACGATCAATCCGATACCCAAAGGGCGTGGTCGAAGATGTTTTGGTACAAGTGGGGAGCCTCATCGTGCATGTGGATCTTGTTATATTGGACGTCGGGGAGGTGAGCAACGAAGGCCGAAAACATACTATCTTACTTGGGCGGCACTTCATGGCCACGACAAACACTTTGATCGATGTGAAAAATGGGAAGTTATCTTTCTCGGTTCTGGGAGATACAGTGAATTTCTCGATCCACGACTTGGGAGTCATTCCGCCTCCCTCCTTTCATGCCGATTGTGCTATGATCGACCCGATACAAGAACTAGTTGAGGAAGCCGCTCGGGAGGTTGTGAACGAGAATGTTGAGGACGACGAGTGGCTAGCGCTTCGATCAGAGGGGGTGGTAGAAATATTTGAGATATCAAGCGTAGAATCGGCCCTTATGCCAAAACCGAAGCTCAAGACCCTTCCGAGCCATCTCAAATACGTTTACTTGGAAAGTGGAGAGACAACCCGTGATCATTTACGCCGAACTTTCCTCGAGAGACGAGGCACGATTGGTGGAAGTCTTGAAAAAGAATAAGAAGGTGATGGGGTGGAGCCTTGGTGATATCAAGGGGATAAGCCCCTCCACTTGTATGCATCGAATCATCCTTCAAGACGGAGTGAAACCATCAAGGGAGTGCCAACGACGACTGAACCCGAACTTGATGGAGGTTGTGAAGGGTGAGATATTGAAACTTGTAGCCGAAGGTTTAATATTCTCGGTCGGGGATAGTGAATGGGTGAGCCCAGTCCACATGGTGCCAAAGAAGAGCGGAATAACCGTTATTGAGAACGAACGGGGCGAGCGTGTGACGACTCGTGTAACCAACGGATGGCGAATGTGTATAGACTTCCGAAAGCTCAATGCCGCCACCAAGAAGGACCACTTTCCACTTCCGTTCATTGACCAAATGTTAGACAAGCTCGCGGGGCATCATTCGTATTGTTTCCTTGATGGATTGTCGGGATACTACCAAATCGCTATCTCGCCAGAAGACCAATCCAAGACGACGTTCACGTGCCCTTTAGGCATATATGCTTTCCGACGCATGCCCTTCGGTTTGTGCAATGCACCCGCCACCTTTCAACGGTGCATGCTCTCGATTTTCTCCGACATGCTCGACAAGTATATAGAGGTTTTCATGGATAATTTTTCTATTTACGGCTCTACTTTCGACGAGTGTCTTGACCATTTGTCAAGTGTTTTGGAGAGATGTGTGGAGAACCACCTTACCTTGAGCTGGGAGAAAAGCCACTTCATGGTGAGAAGTGGGATAGTTTTGGGGCATGTGGTGTCGTCTAAAGGAATCGAGGTCGACAAGGCAAAGATCGACGTGATTGAGAAACTTCCCCCACCGATCAACGTGAAGGGAGTGCGAAGCTTCCTCCGTCATGCGGGGTTCTATCGGAGGTTCATTAAGGACTTCTCAAAGCTTAGCCGCCCCTTGTGCCATTTGCTTAGCGCCGACGTTCCGTTTGTGTTCGATGATACTTGTCTAGCGGCGTTCGATTCATTGAAGAAAAGTTTGACCTCAGCTCCCGTGGTGATAGCTCCGGATTGGTCTCTCCCATTCGAAATAATGTGCGATGCATCGAACGAAGCGGTGGGGGCCGTCCTGGGGCAACGAGTCGACAAACTCCTCCGGTTCGTCTACTACGCAAGTCTTATGCTCAATGACGCTCAAAGAAATTACACAACCACCAAAAAGGAGCTACTTGCCGTGGTTTACTCGCTCGAGAAGTTTCAGTCATATATCGTTGGGTCAAGGGTGATTATACATAGCGATCATGCGGCACTACGATATCTTTTCAACAAGCCTCAAGCGAAGCCGAGGCTAATTCGGTGGATACTTCTACTTCAAGAGTTCGACGTAGAGATCAGGGATAGAAAAGGTTGCGAGAACGTAGTAGCCAACCACCTCTCTCGTTTGGAGGTCGGGAATGGAGAGAAAGAGTCCCCACTCATCGGAGAAAACCAAGCTCACGAGAACCTCTTCGGTGTGTCCGTCACACCATGGTATGCTGATATTGCTAACTACCTTTCTAGTGAGGTGCTCCGTCCGGACCTGTCTCACCACGAGAGGAGGAGGTTTCTTGCCACATGTCGAGGTTATTATTGGGATGACCCTCTTATGTTCAAAATCGGGAAGGATGGTATGTTGAGAAGGTGCATTCCGGACGAGAAAAAAGAGGAGATATTAACACATTGCCATGATCATCTAGTCGGAGGGCATTTCGGTGGCCAAAAGACCGCATACAAAGTTCTTCAATCGGGTTTCTATTGGCCCACTCTTTTCAAGGATGCTCACGAGCATTGTCAGAGGTGCGATCGATGCCAACGGACGGGTAGTATCGGGAAGCGGAATGAGATGCCAATGACGTATAACTTGGCCATCGAGATCTTCGATGTCTGGGGGATCAACTTCATGGGCCCCTTCCCGAAGTCTCATGAGTACGATTATATATTTGTCGCGGTGGATTAAGTATCTAAATGGATAGAAGCAATTCCGGCAAGGAGGAATGATGGCGATACAATATTGAGGTTCGTTCGAAGCAACATATTTAGCCGATTCGGAGTTCCGAGGGTGCTAATCAGCGATGGTGGCAAGCATTTAAACAACAAACTACTTGAGCGTGTGTTGAAAAATTATGGAGTTGTGCACAAGGTTTCTACCCCTTACCATCTGCAAACGGCCGGGCAGGTTGAGACAAGTAATCGCCAAATCAAAAACATTCTCGAGAAAACTGTGCAACCGAACAAGGACTGGTCAACAAAGCTCACTGATGCCTTGTGGGCCATCCGTACAGCCTATAAGACGGTTATAAGAATGAGTCCCTATCGTCTGGTGTATGTAAAGTCATGCCATCTACCGGTGGAAATGGAGCATCGAGCGTGGTGGGCCATCCGAGCATGCAACCTTGATTTGAAGCAGGCCGACGAAGAGAGAAAACTCCAACTTGAGGAGCTCGAAGAATTACGAAACGAGGCATTTGATAGTGCCTGTTTGTACAAGGAAAAGACGAAGCTACTCCAAGATAAGAAGCTTGTACCGAAAGAGTTGGAGGAGGGAATGCAAGTACTCCTTTATAATACTCGCCTTGCCATGTTTCCCGGGAAACTTATGTCCAAATGGAGCGGGCCTTTAAAAATCGAGAAGATATCCCCATTTGGGGCCGTAACGTTAATCGACCCAAAGACGGACGATCGATTCCAAGTGAATGGCGCCCGGGTCAAACCTTACCGGCATGGCATGTTGCAAACAAAAGCTCTCGAGCCAGTGATCGTAGAGGAGGAGGACCTGAGTGACTTGCCCCCAACGGGATCTTGATCGTCGAACCAGGATCGTCGAGCGAGCGACGTTAACCAAACGCGCTCCATGGGAGGCAACCCACGAATTTCTAACCCTTTCTTGTTTTTCTTGTAAGTTTGTGTATATTCTATCCTTAAGTAGTATTAATTTTAGTTTTTGGGTTTGTGTAGGTTCAATCCTGGAGTCTTGAGAGAAAAGAGGATTGAAAATGGAGGTTGGCTGCTGGAATGCAGTCGATCGACTACATACCTAGTCGATCGACTGCCCAATCGACTGACAGGTTCAAATCGACTGGATTCCAAAAATTTTCAAGCTTTTTGGCAAGAGCAGTCGATCGACTGGTAGTTTGCTGATCGACAGCCAGTCGATCGACTGGCGCACGATCGACCGACACGGCTAAATCGACTGGATTCCAGAAATTTTCAAGGTTTTGACAGCATCAGTCGATCGACCGAGGAGGGCAGTCGATTGACTTCCCGGACTGCCCAGAGCCCTGCGGATCTATATATAGCAGTCGCCCCCCCCCCCCCCCCCCCCCCACCACATATAGACCGAGAGAAAAAGGGGCGGAAAAAAAAAAAAAGAGAAGGAAAACAGAAAATATAAAAAAAAAGGGAGTGTCGATCGACAGCGGAAAGTTACGCGGGAAATCCAATTTTTCTCTTCCTCTCTCCATTCAAAATTCTCCTTGGGAATAGTTCGATTCTTCGTTCCGTTTTCGAACCAATTATTCAAGGTAATTCGCTTAAACGATCTCTTGGGGAACTTGGTTAGTGTTGGTTGCGTTTTTGGGTAGGAATTGGGAGCCATTTTCGTTTGATTTCATCCTCAAAAAGCTTGCCCACCAAGTGTTCGACGAAATGCCCCAGTGAGCATTTGGTTTGAATTTTTCTCGTTTTTCCGTTATTCTTCGTTCCTTTCGATTCTTGGAACCCTCCACTACAAAATCCTTCTACTTTCATTCCTATTTCCACCTTTTACCATGGACGGCCACTCCGATGACGAAATTTTCAACGAGCCCCAAAACCCCAATATCACCGAAGTTTACGGTGCCCCCTTCCCCATCTACTCCACATACGAGGGGGAGCTTTTTCAAAATCTATCCCAGCGACATTTCGCTACCCCGCGCTTCATCAATATCGAGCGTTTAGACGAGTGGGTGGCGAACGGGGACTTTGACGGGTTCGGCACCCGACTGCTCCATTTCATCGACGCAATGAATGACCGATTGTTCGCGTCTTTCCGGGCACCGTCTTATCGGGAGCTAGTGCTCGAGTTCTTCACCACATACCAGGAAACCGACGATGGGGGTTTTAATGTCCATTTTGGGGGAATTGAGCACCGGATCGATCAAGGGATGCTCCAAGAGGTGTTCGGGCTTAATTGCCAACAGTTTTCTTCCACGCGGCTGCACGGTTTTAGTCCGGAGGGATTTTGGGGAGGCATCACGGGTGGACGTGATACCGGGATCGTTACTCGGCCTCGGCAATCACCGACTTGGCACTACTCGGGGCCTACAAGTTCTTTGCCCACGTCCTGATGGGCAAACATGAGAGCACCAACCTCACTCAGCACGAGCTTCACGTGCTTTGGTGCCTGTGCAATGGACATCCGGTCCCATTTTTTCCATTTATCCATGGACAGATTCGCGGGATACGGAAGACGAGGGGAGGAAGCGTCGCCCGAGTCGGCATGGGGCCGATGATCACCGTTCTTGCCCGCTACTTCGGGTTTGAGGCCGAGGCGGACAACATGGGAAGGGTCGATCTTATGGAGTTTGCGTTCAAAACGCCGAGAGTCCCGACGAACCCGGCAAACCCAAATCCTAGACGCCAACGCCACTGGGAGAATGAACAAGGCGAGGCCGGTGACGTCCCGAACACCGGTTCGGTCGCGCATTTCGAAGCGAGCACGAGCCAAGCGGCAATCCCGCAGTACGGAGGCTCGAGCATCGGCTCGAGTCACGAGATGGGTTGGAACGACTTCCAACAGGCTGTGTTTTCCCATTTCAACCAGCTCAACACCCGTTTCGACCGGCCCGACGAGGGGCAGGCAAGAAACGACCGAGCTTTCCGCGGCCTCCATAGCCGTCTCCTTTTGGTCGAGAATCGGATGCATCGGTTTGAGAACAACGACGACAAAAACGAAGACGACGAGGAGGAAGACGAGGACGCGAACCTCCGTGCCCGACCTAGGAGACGTCGTTAAAACTCCTACATTATCCTATGTTTATTTTATTTGTTTACTGTTTTTGTTTATCTTTCGATTATGTTCTTTTATTTCTCATCTCGACTCTTGTAAAAAAAATAATAAAATAAAATAAAATAAAATAAAATAAAAATCTTTTTAATTGCTTTCGTTTTTGTATATAGTTTAATTTCCTTTCGTTTGAATATATTCTCAAAATATAAAACAAATTTATAAAATAAAATCCAAACAAATTAGAAAATTCAAAAACTCAAAAATATGTTCGTTTTTGTAAATAGGTTGTTTTTGTGCAAATTCTCCACATTGCCTTACCTTGTAGATAGCTTGTTGCTTACCTCGGCTCCCAGCGACGACTTTTGCACAACCGCGTGGACACAAGCTCGGATATAGGGGCGTTCTCTTTTCCCTACACCTTTTTACTGCTTTTCTTATCTTAAATACGCAATGAGGACATTGCTAGGTTTTAAGTGTGGGGTGGTTAGAGTTCGTCCTAGGTTTTTAATTTTGTCGAATGCTTGCTTGTGTTAATTTGAGTAACGTGTGTGCTATTATTGCTTGGACCCTTGGCGAAGTGACGCGGTTTTGATGATTTGTTAGGATGTTTAGATTTTTGATCGAATTTAGTGGACTTAGGTGGTTTAACTTGTTGGGATCTCCGTTCGGTTTTAGCTTTATGCTATCCTTGTGCTCGTTTAGAACTAGTGCCTCGACTAGCCCTCGTCATCAAACACTCTCTATAGGTTTTTGTTCTGTAATTTGGAGTCGTCAATTGCTCCACGTGCTCGATCGAGAATTTTGTAAGTTGCTAGTAGCAACGAATGATCGGAGTCGTTGAAAGCTTCGTATTTTCATCTTTATTTACTATTTAAGTACCTTAAGTCTATGGTACCAAAAAAAAGAAGAGAAAAAGAAAAAGAAAAAGAATAAAAAAAAATAAAAAGAAAAAGAGACGAATAAACAAGGATACGTTATAAATCCTTGAAGTTGTTGAGTAGCATGTTTTCCCCTTTTTCCGATTTTTAGTATATTTGTAAAGAGAGGTGTAAATGATCTTGGCTAGTAGGGAGCCGATTAACGGTCCGAGCGTGGATAGACCTTAGCCGGGGCAAGGACGGGGAGACCGACTTGGTGGATTGTTTAAGTCCTTTTAGGGTTCGGAAGTCGATCTAAATTTCCTTAACAAAGCACATTGTCGTCCTTTTAGCCGAAGCTAACAAGCAACGTAGCGTACATCGTCTCAATTTAACTTTTGTGCATTAGTTTAGGGTTGGTCGGGGGTAGTTTTGTAATTTTACGTTAGTTTTGCTTGAGGACAAGCAACCATTCTAAGTGTGGGGTGGTTGATTTGCATATTTTTGTTACCATTTTTGTATCACGTTGCGTGTGTTTTGCTTGCTTTTAGGTGTTTTA
This sequence comes from Phtheirospermum japonicum, assembly GCA_014905375.1. Lineage (NCBI taxonomy): Eukaryota > Viridiplantae > Streptophyta > Magnoliopsida > Lamiales > Orobanchaceae > Phtheirospermum > Phtheirospermum japonicum. Next base: position 20,241 of record BMAC01000580.1, read on the forward strand.
AGAGTCGAGTTGGCCGTTTCTCGTTATTTCTAGGTTTTCAAAGTTTTTGTACGTGTTTTATTAGTTTTCGTAGTTTTTTTCACTCTTTCGTTTTTCTCTTGGCCGTAGGACGTCCAAGCGGGGCCCGCGCTCATTTGGGATCATTTTCACTCGACTCGGGAATGGACGGACAAGTAAGGAAGTGCAACGGATGAGGCTCGATAAATCGACGGACGTAAAAAGAACGAGAAATCGAGCCGGGTGCAGCAAACCAGTCGACCGACTGGAAGTTCAGTCGATCGACTGAACCCCCAAAATCGACTGCATTCCAGGGATTTTGGCCATTTTGGACAACGCAGTCGATCGACTGCCGACGTGGCCGATCGACTGCAGTCGATCGACTGAACCCCCAAAATCGCCTTGATTCCAGGGCTTCTGGCCGTTTTGACAGCGCAGTCGATCGACAGGCGACTTGAGTCGATCGACTCCCAGTCGATCGACTCCTTTTTAGCCGATCGACTGAAAAGCAGATTTTTTACTGCTTTTGGACGATTTTGCCCCTGCGTTAAGGATAAAACACCCGACGTYCTTTCCAATCAAAAAGCAACTTGTAGCAAATCTCTGGACCAGGGATTTTGCTCCCAAAACTCTTCTTCACATTTTCCTTTTCCATTTTAATTATGTATTAATTCCTAGTAATTAGTAATAGTTTAAGAGGTGTTTAGATCTTCATCTAGCAAGGTGTTGAAGCTTTTGTTTTGCATTTTCTTTGGTGAAGAATCCTTCAAGTGCTATATCCATTGTTGACGATCAAGCTTTCCTTTTCAAACTTTTGTGGATTCATATATTTGGTAGTATTTCTCTATTTATCTTGTTTTGTTTTCATGTTATTGCTTTAATCTTTATTTTGGTGTGTGGATCGTAGAGTAGTTGTTGTTAGATTCTCAATTTTCCTTACTTTTCATTTTATAGCTTTTGAGCTTTTGAACTTTTGAACTTATGCTTTTAAGTTGTTTTCTAGTTTAGATCAATTTCTCAACTTTTTAGAAGCCTTTATAAAACATACCTTCTTAAACCTTGAGTTTTGTTAAATTAATGTTGTTGACTTTTTCAAATAAGCAAGACTTTAATTTTCCCTCCCTTTTCCTTAATTCAAATTATAAGCTTTCTTAGTTAGCTAGTTTAGATTAATCATTTTTAAATAATCTTTAATTCCCTTTTCACATTTTAATGCTTTTAAAACCTCTATTTCAATCTAAGTTTAGTTATAAAAATTCAAACCAAACCAATGACTACTGCTTTCCTAGTTTAGATGAGTTTAATTTCAATCGACAATAAGAGCAAATAAGAAACTGATAAGCCGATAGCATCCATTCTCGAGAGACACGACTCGGGAAGAACTCGCCGCCCTACAACCGGCTCCGTACTCTTGCGGAGACGGATTCTGAAATAGTGCGTCGAGAATTCGTCGATCAGCAGGCTCCAGTTCCTGCTGATGTTGATAGTGATGTTGGGAGGGACGATCCTAACATGGTCCGCATTTCTGCGCAGCTCCTGCGTGCGCATGTTGCTTCCATTGACTTGCAGATTTCTAAACTACAGGCGCTTCGTTGCTCGCTTTTGGAGGCCCTTTCCCTTTCTGGTCAAAAAGGGGGAGAGGAACTTGACGCCGACATAGGGGGAGAAAATGAAGATGCAGAAGATGTTGCTGCTGAGGATATTGATGCTGCTGCTGATAAGGATGTTGCTGAAGATGTTGTTGCTGCCGAAGCCTTGGCGAGCCTTGCTCAGGAAAGGAGGAGGAAACGAATTCGCGCTCGCGATAAGGCTTTGAGGAGAATGCTGCGAATGCAGAAGAGGAAGAGAAAGGAATGTGGTGAAGGAACTTCGACATCCCCTCGTCGTTCAAAGAGGGTTCGAGGTCAATAGGTTCCTTGGCAGTTTGTTTTGATAAGTTTTTTGAACAATGTTGATTTGTAATGTTGGTTTGAATTTTAACAACATTTGGTGTTTTGTTTAGGGGGAGTTCTCTAATTTAGGGGGAGTTAGTATTTTATTTTCATTTGTATTTGCGTCGTAGTGTTTTGTTCAGAAAGGCAAAAGGGGGAGATTGTTGAGAAATTAATTCTTGGCAATAATTCCTATTTTATTATTTGCCTTTCTTGGGCACAAAATAAGTTAGCAAACTAGATTTAGGACAATATTATATTTCCTAGTTTATGTACAAGGCTTTAATTATTTCTAAATCGTCTTTAGGATTTGTTTTTAGAATTTTACCAAGTTTAGAATTCTAGGTTGTCTATTTAAGACACAAGAACTTCTAATACTTGGACACACCTTTTGACGCACGGATTATTGCAAGGAGATCGACGCAAGACGCAAGGAACGCACAACGCAAGACGCAAAGAAGAAGAACACGAAGAAGTGATATCTACTTGGAGCCAACGTTCGTGATAAACAAGATCTTTGAAGTTGCGTGACCGACGAAGAAGATCTTGCCATTMCGGCAAYAAGTATTTAGTATCAAGTTTCTTGATATTTAGTTTTCATATATTACTTTATATTTTGTATTGAACTTAAAAAGAAAGTAATATAGTTTTCGGGTTTGCACCCAAGTTCACAAGTACTTTTACTTGTGAATTGAATTTGTTTAATCGTGTTCTCGTATTTTAATTTTCGCTGCATAAATTTAATTTACTCTGATCGATATTGTTAACTGATGTTGGTAACATTAATTAACAACATCGTAAATTTGAGAATTATTCTTATATTCATATACCTTCAAATTTAACAAAAAAGACACTTTTCATATTTCCATATCGAAGCACATTGCCCTTTCAAAGGATTATATCACTCAAATATTTAACTTCATTGCACATAATCATTTTAAGAAAGCAAATATACCGTAATTATATACTGAAACGTAGACTACTCATATACTTGTATTTAAAAAATATTCGATATATTTTCAAATAAGAATAAGAATCAGTTTTAGACTTGTATTATAAAAATAGTAAAAGAACATGAATAAGAATATTATCTAAAAATCTCGATTCGGTTCATTTACTCTCTACTGTCTCTTACGATAATGACTCATTTTCCAAATAGAAATTGTCACTCTTGATTGCCCATGAGTTTTTTTGGCCCCAAAATATATTAGGAGAGTCCCACTCAAATCACATTTCTTAATTTTGTCTTTAATGAGGTGAATTTTATATTCTACTATTTTTGACCACTGGTTTATGATTTCTTATAAACGTTTGGGGAGAATTTACGACCAAATATTACTGAAAGCGTAGGCTTTGCAGTTTTCTTCAATAATGTTCCACATTAAAAAATATAAAATTGCTAAACATAGCTTTAGGAAAAAAATTGTTATTTATCCGTGGCGTGCATAAAGTTAGCATTATCATGGTTGCATCTTGGGCCTATTGGCGTCATTCTATTGTATCATTAGTGCCATGGCATGTGAAAATTATGAGGTTTCATTTGATATATGTTGTGGATGGATTATGTTGGTGGTTCTTGCGTGACATATGAAATCTCTTACGGTTCAATCATAATTTCCGCTTCTATTACTTGAAACTTTCTCTCTTTTTTTTTCCTTTTCAATTTATGTTTTGTCGTGAGAAAATCTGGAATGTATCATACTATTTAAAGAATACTAATATTTTATTTTATTTACTTCCATAGGTTTATACACTTTCCCTTTCATGAGTGTTTTTATGAGTGATGTATGAGGTGGGATGTGTCCTGCATTTGCATAAGTAGATCGACTTTGTCGTATAACTTTAGTCTCCACTCGAGCCCTTTAGTCCTTTCACGTAGAGCTGGCCAAAGCTAAATTCACTCAGTTGGATTTTGACCGAAGTAGATCCGAGCTTGTAACGACATAATTCAGACAGACAGACCAGCCATATGAATGGGCTGGCCCAAGGGCCCAATTACTTTTTAGTCATAAACCACTCAGCTTTTCACAGTCAATTTGCCCTCTTCATATATCTCTCTTTGCCGCCTTTGCTCATATAGACCTACCCAACAGCAAACAAAACATTAACTCATAACTCATATTCTAACAAAGGAAGGCGTTTTGCATGTACGTATTTCTTCTCGATAGTAAATAGTAAATGCAACTGCCTTTTTCTAATTTTTTTTTTATTAATCTAGAAAGAAATGGAAAAGTACACTGTGGGTTGTTCACTCATTTACTTCCATTAACTTCTTTCCTCGAAAAAAAATATTATATTCTGAAAATGGTTTATTTGCTTTCTGGAGAGTGAAAAAATCTTCACACTTTCCATTTCCTTTTAGACAAGCAGAGAAGTAAACATGGCGGAGTACCAGAAAAACTCAAGCGATGACGTCATCATCAGCATTGCCGAAGACGACAAAAACCCACACCCCCCAAAACACCGAAATCATAAGCCCTCACTCGATTCACCAACCAGATTATCAAACGATTCAACATTTAGCCCCCGAAAATCAGTGCAATCAAATTCCACCGCAAGCCCTAATAAGCCTCCCAGAATCCCCAAACATGACGCCCTCACTCGTCGAAAAACGCTCTCAAGGTCAGTTTACTCAAAGCCCAAATCTCGATTCGGCGAACAATCTATGCCCATTGATAGCAGCACGCTTGAAAACGATGCACTATTTGAAGATCACCTTGTCTCTAGTCACGGCTCACCCATTACTAAAATTGATAGCAACAGAGCAATGCCAATAAGTCCGAAAACACCTTTAATTTCGTCGCCAACGGTCAATTTTGTCGACGAGGACGAAAAAATATACATGAAAGTCCACAGTAGGAAAAAGCTCAAGTATAGGAAAGTCAAAGCCAGGGTTTTGATCGAGTGGTTTCTCTTACTTTGCGTTCTCGGATGTTTGATTATCAGCTTGACCGTCGATAAACTCCAAAATCGGACGATTTGGGGTTTGAGGATCTGGAGATGGTGTGTGCTTGTTTTGGTGACTTTGAGTGGCTTGTTGTTTACTAAATGGGTGATGCATTTTGTCGTTTTGTTGATCGAGTTTAACTTCTTGCTTAAGAAGAAGGTTTTGTATTTCGTCTACGGCCTTCAGAAGAGTGTTCGTGTCTGTATTTGGTTGGCTTTGGTGCTACTAACTTGGGTTTTGCTAATCCAAGAAGGGGTCGAGCCCCTTCCGATTTTGGATTTTATAACCTCCACTATTATTTCGTTGCTAATTGGCTCATCCATGTGGTTATTGAAAACTTTGCTGCTTAAGATTTTGGCATCTTCGTTTCACGTGAATACGTTTTTCGACCGAATTCAAGATTCGATTTTCCATCAGTATATTCTATTAACCCTATCGGGCCCACCGGTCATGGAGGTTGCAAACGGGTTGGGAAAGACTAGTGACGATAATATCGGGAAATTCAGTCCCGTTGTGAAAAAGAAAAGGAAAGAAGGCAAGGAAAAGAAAGAGAAACAGGTGATTGATATTAATAAGCTTCATCAGATGAAGCAAGATAAGGTCTCGGCTTGGACCATGAAGATGTTAGTTGATGTGATATCTAATTCGGGCCTTACCACGCTTTCGAACGCGATTGACGAGAGTGTTTACGGTGGAGGTAACGCTCAAATGGATAAAGAGATTAATAACGAGGAAGAGGCAATCGCTGCTGCTTATCATATTTTCAGAAATGTAGCCCAGCCCGGTTGCAAGTGAGCACATCCATGCTTTGAATTTATTTTACTTTTTTTTATTTTTAACTTTTGCACTATTTTCATTTTCATCATTTATAAATATATAATATTCTATGTGTAGGTACATTGATGAACTTGATCTAATCAGATTCATGAGTAAAGAAGAGGTGGAGATCGTTTTTCCGATGATCGACGTGGCTGAGGTCGGGCAAATTGATCGGAAAACTTTGACAGATTGGGTGGTATGCAAGAATTTTTTTTATGCAATATTGGAAAATTTGACATATACTAAAATAAGTGATTGTCAGCTTCTGGCCGAAGAAAATTAGATTTTAGTGTTTTTTTTCTTATTCTACTTCTGTTTTGACTATTGTACACAAATAAATTACTTTTTCAACTCGTTCACCAAACATTTTGCTCTAATTTAGTGTTGATTGCAAAAATATCCTTAGGTTTGACCTAATTAAAAAAAAAAATTAGAACTTCGAAAGTTATTACTCTTTCCGTTTCATTCCAACTGTCGGGTTCGGGTATTTCACGCAAATTAAGAATGATATTTTAATATTATAGTTATATATATATCAAATGATCATAGTAGTCTTTTAGTGTACTAATTTTTTATTATTATTATTTTTTAAATTTGGGGTTTTTCGTAGATAGATCAAACCTCAAGGAGACCATTTGAATTGTCAGTTTAATTTATTCAACTTTTAGCTTCTTTTAGCAAACACTATCAACTTCTAATTTTCAACTGGTTTTAGCTTCTGCAATGTAAATCACTTCTTGTACAAATAGAAATATTCGTATACGCTCCCTTAATAAGCACTAGGTGATTGTTTGATTCAACATTGTGGCGTTTCATATTTGTGCAGGTGAAGGTTTACGAAGGCCGCAAAGCATTAGCTCATGCTCTCACCGACACCAAAACAGCAGTGAAGCAATTGAACAAGCTCGTTTCGGGGATTTTGGTTGCTATAATGATATTAGTGTGGCTTTTATTGGTTGGAATAGCAACCACCAAAGTGCTCGTTTTTCTCTCGTCACAACTCGTTCTTGCGGTTTTTGTGTTTGGAAACACTTGCAAGACTATATTTGAAGCTATTATATTCGTGTTCATAATGCATCCTTTTGATGTCGGTGATCGTTGTGTTATTGATGGTGTTCAGGTAATTTTCACGAATTCCAATTCTTCTCGACTGTTTGAGGCTTTGTTAATTTTATTTATTGATTATTGTTATTATTTATTTTATAAATCGGACTTGAGGAGTTGATATTTGTTTGTTTTCGAGTAATTCTACAGATGATCGTGGAGGAGATGAATATCTTGACGACCGTGTTTTTGAGATATGATAATGAGAAAATATATTATCCGAATTCTGTTTTGGCAACCAAACCGATTAGCAATTTCTATCGAAGCCCGGATATGGGTGACTCGCTCGAGTTCTCTATTGATTTTAAGACGCCACTGGAGAAAATAGGCACTTTGAAGTTAAAAATTAAACAGTAAGTTAATTCCTTACATTTCCTTCGTCATTTGATGTTATATTTAAAAATAAAAAAATTGTCACGTACGATTTGAATTCTCTACAATGGGATTTATTTATTTATTTATTTTCTTCTTGCGTGTGATTACGAGTAAAAGATCTTGCATTCTGGCTTATTATTTGCATAAAAAAATATATGTTTCTCTTACATTTAGTAGGTTCTCATAATTGATCACTATTTTCTTTATAAATAACAAATCAATTGTTAATGCAATGCCTTGAAAGTAGATAATACATACGCTTCTACTTTATAGGAGGAATTTGGCGTCCAAATTAATCGATGTCATTGTTAAATTGCTATTAAATTCATATTATTGATACGTTGATCTGATCCTGATTTATAAAAGTGTGCCTAAATTCTAATTTTGTTTTATTAATGTGATCCATTGATTAACAGGTACTTAGAGAATAATCCCCAACATTGGCATCCTAATCACAGTGTGGTCGTGAAGGAGATTGAAAACGTGAACAAGATTAAGATGGCTCTCTATTTCAATCACACGATGAATTTTCAAAACTATTCTGAGAAGAGCAGACGCAAAACTGGTCTCGTCCTGGAGATGAAGAGAATTTTTGAAGAGCTAAGTATCAGATATGATCTTCTTCCTCAGGAAGTTCGTCTTGTCGAGACGAAAAGGGCGACAACAGAAACCGATAAATAATTTCTAGCAACAAAAATATCTCAAATGTCATGTACAAGTCAGCAGGTTGTAGCCAGCATGCTGGACCACACCAACTGAGCCGGATAGTAAAATTTTGCACCCAACACATTTTTTTCCCTTAGTACTCCCTGAAGAGAGGAATATATCGGATTTTGTATTTCCGTACCACTTAATACTGGGGATAAGTTTATATATTAGAGAGAGAGAGAGAGAGAGGAACCTTTTATATTTCTTGTTGCTTTATATTTTTAATGACAAGTGAATTTTTTGTGGAACTTACATTTCTTTGGAAGGGAGCAGATATCTCTGGATTCGCTTCTGTGTTTCACAATTTGTTCCATTTATCTCGATAGTTTAAAAAAAGAGAGAAACTGCATGTTTGTACACACATGAGATAAGAGAAACTATTTCCCCTCCTATGGATAACGAATCTCTTTTCTCTACGAATCATGTGGGAACCGGACAAAATATTAGTTAATTTGATTATAACAAATAAACTCGTCCATTAACTCCTTCATTTGAAGTGTTTCACATTTTTTTGAGTTTTTAATGTGGGGAGATGTGCTTATTTGAAGTTTTATATTTGTTCATTGATTTGTGTGTTGTATCCTAAAAATTGAGTTAACTAGATGATGAGAATTTGTTTTTTCTTTTTTTTGAGTTCCCGACATTAAATCAGCCTGTTTCCGATATGGCGAGGTGGAAATATTGAGAACTCACGAGTTAACAACATTTGTGAACTCGATTTTACACGTTAATACACAAGTTCCCGACATGCAAATTGAGTTCACGAATGTCGTGAACTCGTGAGTTCTATATTTTGAACTTGCAGTTTTTTAATGTGAATTGTATCTAATCCTTGAAGTTATTATTTTTAGTCTTTTTATGTTTATACCATAGTGAATTTTATCTGCCGTAAAAATGATCCATTTTTGTGTTGTAGATGAGTTGGTGTACTGTAATACCTCGCTTTGATGGATATTGGGATGGCTTGAAGTATACTGATGAAGAAAGCTATATAGTTTACATTCCCCTTGGTGGCGATTGTTATGAATACCTCTTGGTGGATATGCGAGAATCACTACCCAAAAAAAAAAGTATTTTACCAAGGGAAAGATCCCTCGGTAATAAGCCAAAATCCCTTTTTAATCAATTTACCGAGGGAAAGATCGACGAAGAATTCCCCTCGTTAAAAAATTTCGAGGGAATTTTGCCTTCGTTAAATTTTTCGAGTGAATTACCGAAAGTTCGTTTCTTCTGTAAATTCCCTTGGGCCTGATAGTATATGCCCTCGAAAAAATTGATGGAAATTTTGGAAAAACAGAGGGGATATTTGCCCTCAGAAAATCCGAAGGAAAATTACCCTCGGTTTTTAAAAATGAGGGAATTTTCGAGGGACTCGTGACCTCGGTTTTTCCTACGGGAATTCCCCTCGGTTTTTTTCTTTTTTTAAAAAATTATTTTTATATTTTAATTTTAATTCCTATTTATTTATTAAAATACCCCAAAATTTAAAAAAAAAACATTAATGAACAGACAAATAAATAAACCAATTATTATATAAATATTTGAGAATTTACAATTATTATGTTTGTTCAACAAAAGTGTTTAGTAAAAATGTTTATAAATATATAAAACAATCCTATGACGGGGAGGCTGCGGCAAGGGGTACTGCTGCAAACGAGCTAAAAGCTCGGCCATTTGGGCGTTCACCTGCGCCTGAAATTGTTGTGCTCATTTAGTAACTCATACTCTCGGCGTTGTTGCTCACGTAGTCACTCAGACTCGGTGTATCGCAGCTCCATCGCCTCCTGAACTCATCTCGTGGCCTCTAATTCCCCCCTCTGCGCCTGGAGCTGTGCCTCGAGCACTTTCACGTGGGTCCTATCCGGCTGGGAGAAGGAGGAAGAAGAGCTGCCTCGAAAATCCTTCACAGCAGCCACCAACTTTCCGAACAAGCCGGTGCCGTAATGTCAGCCCTTGCTCGACCCGACGATGTTGAGATAAACTCAGTTAGGGTCAACCTCATTATCCGGATTCTGTGAAGACGCACGTACCTCATCTAGATGTCGCTCCTACTCCTCCTGAAATACAAGTCGTTAGTAAATTTTACATTAAAACCAAAGAACAAGTTAAAATTAAGAAAGAGATTCACATTAGTATTACTGGATCTCATCGATCCACGTGTCATCGTCCTTATTATGCGTACGTACAAAAACCTGGTACGTAATGGCTGGTGCACCCGTCTCCCGCTCCTGTATCCAAATAAAATTATCAAATAATTAACGTTAAAAATAAATAAATAAATAAATAATATATTATATTCTGAAATTACTTGCGATATCTTAAGTATAATCGACCGTAGACCTAGACCCTCCCTACTTCGACATCCCATTACCTGGGCCAGCAGGCTCGCTCCTCCTGTTCTTGCTGCACTGCTCGAAATTCTTATTATTCTCGAGTTTATCCCACTCAACAATATAAGCCCTAGTTGAAATGCATGATATATAAGAAGATGATATAAATTATCTGTAATAAGTAAAAAATTCTAATTTAATAAGAAAACATATAACATAATTATTTATCTCCAGACCCCCTTGTTAACGCATGTCGGTTGCTGACCAGCATGAGAATCACGATACTGCTTATACTCGTTCATCCGCTTCCCATACTTGTCCTGCATCGTATGGAGAAATGATCCATGTATTTGCTCTACATTATACTTGTCCATGTCCCAATAACAAATCTCCTACAAAATAAAACAATAATTACAATTCAATTGATACATGATTCTCAAGTTACAGTAAGATTAATAAATTTGGACATAAAATACTAATTATCTGAAACATCCCCCACCAGAATCGACGAGTCTCCTTAGGGATTGCCTTAAACTGCCACCCAGTGGGATGGAGCTCCTTCTCCATAATCTCCCGAAATATGTTGGTCAGCCTGACCTCTGTGCTATGTAGCCTGTAATTGTGTTTGTGGTTACAAATATAATTTAATAATAAGGATGATTAACATTTTAAAATAATTAATTTACTTCTTCCCGGCGATAAATACATGAACTCCCCTCTGTGGTGGGCCCAAATCCCATCGGGATGTACCCACATCGGACGGTGTTGGTATGGTGGTATCCGCGGTCGACGCTGAATGATCAGTACCAATGTCCATGTAATCATCATCGAAATCAGCTAAATGATCAGTCGACCTCATATCCGATCGACCTAGGCTGCTGGATCTGCATCCACGACCTCTCGGCATCTGATAAGATTATCAGATAATACGAGCATTTTACAAAATACCAGTATATATTATATATCAACCATTTTAATAAATTCAAATATAAAATAAATTAATTAAAATAAGAGTGTTTTACAATATGAATAATTTACATATATGTAAACTAAACGATCATCTGAACCGACACTTTCACTATTAAAGTTATCACCAAACTCATCTTCGTTTGTGACTTGATCTGTATCTTGATCGGTGAGTAACTCTTTTGCATTATCATCTTCTTCGTCACCAAGTTTATCCACGTCATCACCGACGTCGTCCCAACCAATCACAACATCATTCAATCACAATTAAACCATAGCAATAACCAATAACATTATTTTTAAATTGAATTTTAATTGTATAATTATTTCTAAATAGAACCCTAATTATATAATTATTTCTAAATTGAACCTTAATTGTATAATTTCTCTAAATTGAACCCTAAATATGTAATTATTTTTAAATTGAACCCTGATTGTATAATTATTTCTAAATTAAACCCTAATTATATAATTATCCCTAATTTGAACCTTAATTGTATAATTATTCCTAAATTGAATCCTAATTGTATAATTATAACTAATTTGAACCCTAATTGTATAATTATCCCTAAATTGAACACTAATTGCATAATTATTTCTAAATTGAACCATAATTATATAATTATTTCTAAATTGAACCCTAATCGTATAATTATACCTAAATTGAACCCTAAGTATATAATTATTTCTAAATTTAACCCTAATTATATAATTATTTCTAAATTGAATCTGTCGCGGCGAGCAGCAGCGGCAGTGGCGAGCGAGCGGAACCAAAAAAAACAGAGGGCGACGGCAGATGGCAGATCTGTTTTTTCTAGGGTTTGCTTCGGTTCAGAGTGAGCAGCGGGGGCTGTCCCGCTGCTGTTTTAATTAACGGGACCACAGGCATTATTGCCCTCGGAAAGACTTTCGGTAATACCGAAGGCAATTTCTTCCCCTCGAAAAGTTTCCGAGGGAAAATTATTCCACTCGATTTTTTTTTCGATTTTTCTTTTTTGTTTAATTAAAAAAAACGAATCATAATTCCCCTCGGTTTTTCCGAGGGAAAAATCTTCCCCTAGGTTTTTTAAATTAAATAAAAAATTGAAAATGCGTATTTAACGATCAACACCCAATCCTCGTGGTTTTATGACATCGAGACCCACCCCGTGCGCAAAATGATAGGATTTATTTTTATATTTACGATTTTTCTATTTTTTTTAATTCTATTTAAAATAAAAAAGAATATAAAATACATATTTAACGATCAATACTCGATCCTCGTGGTTCTATGACATCTTGACGCACCCCGTGCCACCTTCACAAAATCACGACTTTTCGTCGCTTCGCATTTCCAACCGAACAAGATGATCGATTGATCGTATCATGGTTGTTGATCGAATTACACATCACGTGTAAATACGCACATGCTCGTTGATATTTTTCAGTCTAAATCGGGTGAAAAACCACCCCACGTGTCTAAGATGATTTGATTTGTTTTATTTTTACATTTTTTCTATTTTTTATTCAATTCAAAAAAACCAAGGAGATGATTTTCCCCTCAGAAATACCATGGGGATCCCAATTACCCTTWGTGTTTCTGAGGGAAAAATCTTCCCCTCGATTTTTTTAAATTAAATAAAAATTCAAAAATAATAAAAAAAAATATAGAAAATGCGTATTTAACGATCAACACTCGAACCTCGTGGTTTTATGAAATCGGGACACACCACGTGAATAAAATTATAGGATTTTTTTTTTATTTTTACGCATTTTTTTTATTTTTTTATTTAAAATAAAAGAAACGTGTATTTAACGATCAACACCCGATCCTCGTGGTTCAATGATATCGAGACGCACCCCGTGACACCCCGTGCGTAAAATGATAGGATTTGTTTGTATTTTCTTGGAAATATTTTTGATTTTTATTTAAAATCAAGAAAAAATAGAAAACGTGTATTTAACGATCAATACCCAATCCCCGTGGTTCTATGACACCGAGACAATCCCGTGACACCACGTGTGCAAAATGATAGGATTTGTTTTTATTTTTACGATTTTCTTATTTTTTTCGTAAACTTTTTTGATTTTTTACTTAAATTGAAAAAAATAGAAAACGCGTATTTAACGATCAATACTCGATCCTCGTGGTTCTATGACAACTTGACGCACCCCGTGCCACCTTCTCAAAATCATGACGATTCGTCGCTTCGCATTTCCAACTCAACAAGCAGATCGATCGTATCTTGGTTGTTGGTCGAATTACACAACACGTGTAAATACGCACATGCTCGTTGATATTTCTCAATCGATATCGGGTGAAAACCGCTCCACGTGCCTAAAGTGATAGGATTTGTTTAATATTTTCTATTTTTCTATTTTTTTTTCTAATTTTTTTCTATTTTTTTATTTAATTTAAAAGACCTAGGGGATGATTTTCCCCTCGTAAACACCGAGGGGAATTAAGATCGCCTCTGTTTTTCTGAAGGGAAAATCATCCCCTTGGTTTTATTTTAAAATTAAATTAAAAATTAAAAAAATAGAAAATACGTATTTAACGATCAACACCCGATCCTTGTGGTTCTATGACATCGAGACGCACCCCGTGTGTAAAATTATAGGATTTGTTTTTAATTTTTACCCAATTTCTATTTTTTCGATCTTTTATTTAAAATCGAAAAAAATAGAAAATGCGTATTTAACGATCAACTCCCCATTCTCGTGGTTCTATGACATCGAGACACAACCTGTGCGTAAAATGATAGGATTTGTTTTTATTTTTTCGAATTTTCTATTTTTTTCAAAATTTCTTATTTAAAAAAAATAGAAAACGTTTATTTAACGATCAATACTCAATCCTCGTGGTTCTATAACATCTTAACACACCCCACGATGCTTCGTCGCTTCGCGTTTCCAACTGAATAAGATGATCGATCGATCGTATCTTGGTTTTTGGTCGAATTACACGATACGTGTAAATACGCACATGCTTGTTGATATTTTTCAATCTAAATCGGGTGAAAATCACCCCACGTGCCTAAAATGATGGGATTTATTTTATTTTTACGATTTTTTATTTTTTTATTTAATTAAAAAAAACCAAGGGGATGGTTTTTTTCCTCAGAAAAATTGAGGGGACCCTAATTCTCCTCGGTGTTTCCAATGGAAAAATCTTCACCTCGATTTTTTTAAATTAAATAAAAAATCGAAAAACATAGAAAACGCGTATTTAACGATCAATACACGATCATCGTGGTTCTATGAAATTGGGACGCACCCTGCTCATAAAATTACAGGATTTGTTTTTTATTTTTACGCATTTTCTATTTTCTATTTTATTTAATATTGAAAAAAAATCGAAAAAATATAAAACGTGTATTTAACGATCAACTCCTGATCCTCGTAGTTCTATGAAATCGAGACGCACCCCGTGCGTAAAATGATAGTATTTTTTTTTTCAAATTTTCTATATTTTTTGAATTTTTTCCAATTTTTTATTTAAAATCGAAAAAGATAGAAAATGTGTATTTAACGATCAATACTCGATACTAGTGATTCTATGACATCGAGACGCACCCCGTGCATAAAATTATAGTGTTTTTTATTTTTACACATTTTCTATTTTTTGTTCGATCTTTTATTTAAAATAAAAGAAATAGAAAACATTTATTTAACGATCAATGCTCGATCTTTGTGATTCTATGACATCTTGACGCACCCCGTGCCACCTTAACAAAATCACGATACTTCATTGCTTCGCGTTTCTAACCGAATAAGATGATCGATCGTATCTTGGTTGTTGGTCGAATTACATGACACGTGTAAATACGCACATGCTCGTTGATATTTTTCAATCTAAATCGGGTGAAAACCACCCCACGTGCCTAAAATGATACGATTTATTTTATATTTACGATTTTTATATTTTTTATGTAATTAAAAAACACCAAGGGTTATATGTGATTTTTTCCTCAGAAAAACCGAGGGGATCCTAATTCCCCTCGGTGTCTCCGAGAGCAAAATCTTCCCCTCAATTTTTTTAAAATTAAATAAAAAATCAAAAAAATCAAAAAAATATAGAAAACAAGTATTCAACGATCAATACCCGATTCTCGTGGTTCTATGAAATCGGGATGCACCCCATGCATAAAATTGTAGTTTTTTTTTATTATTTTAACACATTTTTTTTATTTTTTATTTAAAATCGAAAAAAAATAGAACACACGTATTTAACGGTCAACTCCCGATCCTCGTGGTTCTATGACATCGAGACAAACCCCGTGAAAAAAATTATAGGGTTTTTTATTCAATTTCTCTATTTTTTTTTATTTATAATCGAAAAAAATAGAAAACATGTATTTAATGATCAATACTCGATCTTCGTAGTTCTATGAGATTGAGACGCACCCCGTTCAACCCCGTACATAAATTATATGATTTGTTTTTTATTTTACGCATTTTCTATTTTTCTCGATCTTTTATTTAAAATCGAAAAAAAATATAAAACACGTATTTAACGATCACTCCCAATCCTCATGGTTCTATGACATCGAGACGCACCCCTTGACATCCCGTGCGTAAAATGATTGGATTTGTTTTATATTTTTGATTTTTCTATTTTTTTCAAATTTCTTTTCGAATTTTTATTTAGAATCAAAAAAAGATATAAAACGTGTATTTAACGATCAATATCCGATCCACATGGTTATATGACATCGAGACGCAATCCGTGCCACCCCGTGAGTAAAATTATAAGATTTGTTTTTTATTTTTATGCATTTTCTATTTTTTTTCGATCTTTTATTTAAAATCGAAAGAAAAAAAAAACACGTATTTAACGATCAACTCCCGACCCTTGTGGCTCTATGACATAGAGCGCCACCCCGTGACATCCCGTGCGTAAAATGATAGAATTTATTTTTATTTTTTTAATTTTCTATTTTTTTGAGTTTTTATTTAAAATCGAAAAAAAAAANGACCTTGGAGACGGCGACGGCAGTGGTTGGATCTTCTTCTTTCTGTTTCTTTCTTTTTCTTTCTGCTGCGCAAAGTGAGACAGCGGGCTTGCCCGCTGCTAATTAGGTCAGGAGACCGAGGGAAATATTCCCTCGGAAAAACCGAGGGGAAGAAGCCCCCTTGGTTTTATTTAAAACATTTATTTTAAAACTTTTTTTAATTAAACAAACCGAGGGGAGGTGTTTCCCATCAGAAATAAAAAACGAGAGCCCACACTTGTCATCGATTTTTTTCGAGGGGAAATAGTGCCCCTCGATTTTTTTAAATAAAAAAAATCAAAAAAATGATTGTCGAATTACACGATACGTGTGAATATGCCCATGCTCGTTGGTATTTTTCAATCGAAATCAGGTCAAAACCACCCCACGTGCCTAAGATGATAGAATTTATTTTATTTTTACGATTTTTCTATTTTTTTTTTTTGAAAAAATCGAGGGGCACTATTTTCCCTAGAAAAAACCAAGGGGAGGGCTAGGTCCTCGGTTCTTTCCGAGGGGAAATAGTGCCCCTCGGTTTTTTTAAATAAAAAAATCGGCAAAAAAAAAGAAAAGAAAACACGTATTTAATGATCGACGCCCGACCCTCATAGTTCTGGGACACCGAACGCACTCCTCCCCGCCCCATCCATGAAATGATAGAATTTGTTTTTATTTTTTACTAATTTTTTTATTTTTTCCGAATTCTTTTCCATTACTTATTTAAAATCGGAAAAAACAGAAAACATGTACTTAACAATCGACACCCGACCCTTGTGGTTCCGGGATACCAAGACGCACCCCTCCCCGCCCCGTCTGTGAAATGATAGGATCGGTTTTTATTTTTTACGAATTTTCTATTTTTCTCGATATTTTTTCGAATTTTTATTTAAAAATCGAAAAAAAATAGAACATGTGTACTAAACAATCGACGCCCCTTCCTCGTGGATCCACGACACCGAGACGCACCTCTTCCCCCCTCGGCAAAATCACGACGCTTTGTTGCTTCGCGTTTTCAACCGAACAACTTGATCGATCGATCGTATCTTGGTTGTTGGTCGAATTACACGACACGTGTGAATACGCACATGCTCGTTGATATTTTTCAATCGAAATCGGGTCAAAACCACCCCACGTGCCTAAGGTGATAGGATTTATTTCATTTTTAAAATTTGTATTTTTTTTATCTTTATTATTTAAAAAAAACGAGGGGCACCATTTCCCCTCGGAAAAAACCGAAGGGAGGGCTGGGCCCTCGGTTTTTTCCGAGGGGAAATAGTGCCCCTCGATTTTTTAAATAAAAAAATTAGAAAACGTGTATTTAACAATCAATACACGATTCTCATGGTTCTATGACATTTTGACGCAACCCGTTCCACCTTCACAAAATCACTATGCTTCGTCGCTTAGCTTTTCTAACCGAACAAGATGATCGATCAATCGTATCTTGGTTGTTGGTCGAATTACACGACACGTGTAAATACGCACATGCTCGTTTTTTATTTCAATCTGAATCGGGTTGAAACCATCCCACGTGCCTAAAATGATAAGACTTGTTTTATTTTTACGATTTTTCTATTTTTTTTATTTTTTTAAAAAAAAACAAGGAGATGATTTTCCCCTCGGAAAACGAGTGGATCTTAATTCCACTCGGTGTTTCCGAGGGAAAAATCTTCCCCTCGATTTTTTTAAAATTAAATAAGAAAAATAAAAAAAATCGAAAAACATAGAAAATATGTATTTAATGATCAACACCCGATTCTCATGGTTCTATGACATCGGGTGTCACCCCGTGCATAAAATCATAGGATTTGTTTTTTATTTTTATGCAATTTCTTTTTTTTTAAAGGAAATGCGTATTTAATGATCAACACCCGATCATCGTGGTTCTATGACATCGAGACGCACCCCATGACACTTCGTGTTTAAAATGATAGGATTTGTTTTTATTTTTATGATTTTTCTATTTTTTTTGGATTTTTTATTTAAAATCGAAAAAAAATAGAAAACGCGTATTTAACGATCGATACTCGATTCTCGTGGTTCTATGAAATCTTGACGCACCCCGTGCCACCTTCCCAAAATCACGTTGCTTCGTCGTTTCGCGTCTCCAACCGAATAAGATGATCGATCGATCGTATATAGGTTATTGGTCGAATTACACGACACGTGTGAATACGCACATGTTCGTTGATATTTTTCAATCAAAATCGGGTGAAAACCACCCCGGGTGCCTAGAATGATTTTTATTTTTATGATTTTTCTATTTTCTTTTCTATTTTTTTCTTTTCTATTTAATTAACAAAAACGAGGGGATGACTCTCCCCTCGGAAAAACCGAAGGGATCCTAATTCCCCTCGTTTTTTTAAACTAAATAAGAAATGGGAAAAATCGAATAAAATTGAAAACGCGTATTTAACGATCAACAACCGATCCTCATGCTTCTATGACATCGATATGCACCCCGTGCATAAAATTATAGGATTTGTTTTTTATTTTTACGCATTTTCTATTATTTTCGATCTTTTATTTAAAATTGAAAAAAATAGAAAATGCGTATTTAACGATCAACTTCCGATCCTCGTGGTTCTATGACATCGAGACGCATCCCGTGCGTAAAATGAATGGATTTGTTTTTATTTTTTCGATTTTTCTATTTTTTTTCAATTTATTTAAAATCGAAGAAAATGGAAATGTGTATTTAACGATCAATACTCGATTCTCGTGGTTTCTATGACATCTTGACGCACCCCGTGCCACCTTCATAAAATCACGACGCTTCGTCGCTTCGTGTGTTCCAACCGATTAGATGATCAATCGACTGTATCTTGGTTGTTGGTCGAATCACACGACACATGTAAATACGCACATGTTCATTGATATTTTTCAATCTAAATCTGGTGAATACTACCACCATGTGCCTAAAATGATATTATTTTATTTTTACAATTTTTCTCTCTTTTTTTTAATTAAAAAAAAAACAAGGGGATGATTTTCCCTTCAGAAAAACCGAGGGCAGTCTAATTCCCATGGTGTTTCCGAGGGGAAAATCTTCCCCTCGATTTTTTAAAATTAAATAAAAACTAAAAGAAAAATCAAAAAATATAGAAAATGCGTATTCAGCGATCAATACCCGATTATCGTGGTTCTATGATATCGGGACGCACCCTGTGCATAAAATTATAGGATTTATTTTTTTATTTTTATGCATTTTCAATTTTTTTGATTTTTTATTTAGAATTGAAAATAAAATTAAAAAAATAGAAAATGCGTATTTAACGATCAACTCCCGATCCTCGTGGTTCAATGACATCGAAATGCACCCCGTGACATCCCTTTTGTAAAATTAAAGGACTTGTTTTTTTTTTTTTTTGTTTTTTTTACGATTATTCTATTTTTTGGGTTTTTTTTTCAATTTTTTATTTAAAGTCAAATAAAATAGAAAACGCGTATTTAATGATCAATACTCGATACTCGTAGTTCCACGACATCTTGACGCACCCCGTGCCACCTTCAGAAAATCACGACGCTTTGTCGCTTCGCGTTTCCAATCGAACAAGATGATCGATCGATCGTATCTTGGTTGTTGGTCGAATTACACGACACGTGTAATTACGTACATGCTCGTTGATATTTTTCAATCGAAATCGGGTGAAAACCACCCCACGTGCCTAAAATGATAGGATTTATTTTATATTTATGATTCCCCTATTTATTTATTTTTTTAATTTAAAAAATATTGAGGGGATGATTTTCCCCTTGGAGAAACCGAGGGGATCTAAATTCCCCTCGGTTTTTATATTATTTATATTATTTTGTTTTTTTATTCTAAAAAAACGAAGCGACTATGTTCCCCTTGGTTTTTTTCGAGGTCATTCTCTTCGCCTCGTTTGTTATATTATTTTTATTTTTTTCAATTATTTTTATTCTAAAAAAAAACCGAGGGGACTAAATTCCTCTCGATTTTTCCGAGGGGATGTTCTTCCCCTCGGTTTTTAGATTATTTTTATTTTTTTTTTCAATTTTTTGTATTTCTAAAAAATTTGAGGGGAACAATTCCCCTCGGAAGTTACCGAAGGGAATTTATTCCCTTCAGTAATTTCCAAGGGAATTTTTCCCTATAATTTCCGAGGGGAAATTATTCCCCTCAGTTTTTTCGAGGGGGATATTCCTTCGGTAAGTTTACCCTCGGAAGGCCTTCGGTAATTATGGCGGCAAACATTGGCGCCGTGTTTTTGAGGGATTTATCGAAGGGAGTGTTACCAAAGGTATAGTCCTTCGGTAATGCCTTCGGAATTTCCGAGGGAAATATTTCCCTCGGTAAAATACTGTTTTTTTTTTTTTCTTTTTCTTTTTTGTAGTGGATATGTTCCTCCAATCTCAATGGATTGGGTTTATTTAATTCACTTTCTTGTTGTTGCTGTTAATGGTAGAGCGATTAAGATAAAGATACGAAACACATATAACGTGCAAAATCTATTTAAGGCTTGGAACTCGAACTCCAGTTGTGTTCTTATTATAAGAAAGATGAGTTCCAAGTCCAGTGTGATGCGGGAAAGTCAAGTACTTGGTGGCGTGACCTTGAACACGAGGACGTTTGCCAATTCAAATATTGATCCGAGTTTTAAAGGCGGTGTGCCTTATCACCAGAAAAATTATATGTATGCGGGCACGTCATCTGCCTAGTTTCCTGAATTTGTTCAGGGAATGAACCATAATTATCATACACATCATGAATAAAATACATAAGTTAATGTTTCGTGTGGTCGACAACCATTTGACGAAGCAAACTATGGTTTTCAAAAACCCTGATGAAAATCATGCTGAAGAAAATCATATACTTACCACTCACAAGAAAGGTTGCACTGAATGAGGTAGCAACGGTCCTCGGAATGTGGATTTAAGTGATAATCATGCTGAAGTTGGTATAGTCCTAGACGTTGGGGGTGTTATTGATGAAGATGCCCCCGATAATGTGCATGTTACGTAGGTTAGGAAGTGGGTACATGAAGTTGGTGAGGTATACGTGACGATATGTTGAGAGAGAGTGGAAATTCTCAAAAAAAGGCACAAAAAACTGCGAGCAGATCACACTACTTCAAACACAAATATGATACTAGAAATGCTCTTGCACATTGTGGAGATCGGGGATAGATAATTCCTGGTGCTCCAAATGTTGTACACGATGACTTTACAAAATTGTTCAATATTAAAAACTCTCTACTGGGAAAATCTATATGAGCAAAGAGGAGGTGTTGTTTGCAGTTGGATGATATCATTTGGAAAACCCAGGTAATTATCGGGCAAAGTACACAGATCATAACAGATACATAGTTAATTGTAATCTCTCTGAATGTCTATTTGAGATTGCTATGAGCGGTCAAAATAATGTGTGAAGTAGTGTTATAGGGAACACATGTGAGATGGACTCACGCTATAATGAAAATCATCGGTTACCTTCTAAGGTCGTCGGTGCATATTTTACATCTTCACTTTTGGAAGAAGATCTGAAACTCGTACCTAAGGCTATGATAAGTGAGTTTCTTGCTTTCGGGTCCGATATTCCTTGGAATTCCTGCAAATAAAAAGCAAAAATTAAGAAAATTAAAATTTACAAGGTAATGAAAAATGATAAATAAAAAAAGAAAACGATTATTACTTACCAAATACTTGGTCGACTTTATTGGGATTATTTTTTGATACCTATACTATAGGTATTTTTACATTTTACAAACTATTTTTTTTATTATTGGTTGCAACCTGTACTACGCGAAATTTATCAAGTGCAACATTTATATTATATTTTGTCCAAAATGTCATATGTCTCACGTGTGTGTAATGCATTTTTCATTTTGATGGGGTTTTTGACGGAATATCAGACGGATATTGCAAATATTTGTAGTATAGGTTGTTATTTACAACAAAAAATAGTTTAGGTTGCAAAGTGTAATATCCGTATAGTGCATGTTCCAAAGAAATATTTTCCTGTATTAAAAGAATAAATTTACGGTACCTTGTTTTTATTTTAAACAATCTTATAATTTTAATTGTCTATTTTATTCTTTAATAATAATAAATTATGTTATTCATATTTTAAAAACACCACCTAAACATGTTTTTTAACAAAAAAAATATAAATGTATAAAACGTATAAACAGATTTATAGAATTAGTATATATATATGTATGTATATATACACACTAGTATAACACTCATGTATTACGCGGGATTTATCAAAAGATAAATATAAAAATATATTTGTGGTAACTAAAGAGTTTTAATCTTAAAATAAAAGATTCAAAGATATCATATTCATAACTCGTGTCCTGTACATGTCCAATCACTAATTGTTAATTATTGTTATTATTAAATAATCTTTATTTTCATATTTAGATTAAATAATTCGTTAACAGTTTCATTTACATACTTATAAAAATTTAAAAGATTTCACATTCTCAACTCGTGTCTACACTATATTTATTAATTAATATTATCAAGTAATTTTATACTTTAATAATTAGATTCATTAATAATTATTAATTACATAGTTAGTAATTTTTAAAAGATGCCATACTTTAACATGTATCGTATTGTACCGGTGTCCAATCAATATTTATTAATTATTATTATTTAGTTTTATTTCTTTATTTTAGATTGAAATCGTTAGTTACATACTTAAATTATTATAAATAACTCATAATTTACTTATATAGAATATTTGAGATCTCAAAAAAAAAAAAAAATACTTTAATTATTATTTTAACGACAACTAATTTAATTATTTTCATAATTAGGTTATTTCAATTAACATTATTTCATATGTAATTTATCATTTAAGTAAGATAACTGATTTAGAAAAAGAAAATTATAATTATATATGACTTACTTATATTTTTATATTGGAGAAATATTGAATTAAATAAAAAAAAAATATGAAATTATGCCAAATACAATAAAAGAAAAATTCTAAATTAGTCAGATATTAGGCTCGAATGACAAATAAGCATCCGAATCACCACAATTTTTATTTGTCAATCGAAACATGAGAAGCAAACACATATGACGGGAGATTCTTGCATTAATATATATGGAATACACATAAACACACACACACACACACACAAGTTTAACACATGTGTATTGCATAAGTTTATCAAAAGAAACTTAAAATATAAGAGTTTCTCAATCTAAGAAATTGAAAAGATATTGTATTTTCAACCCATGTCATGTACTGTCCTATCAATAATTTTATATTTTGATGTGGCAATTCCCATTGATCCATTAGGTAAATGTATTATCCTAAATACTCTAGTGAAAACATTAACTTCTCATGTAATCAATTATCTTCACATTTAATCTAAATTACTACATAAGAATACTACTTTAACCTTATTAATAATTTCCTTTTTTTTTCCTTCCAATTTTCTTTTTCTTTATTCAACATTTTTTTTAAATAAATTATGGCGCTTTTATTAAAAAAGGAGAAAAGAGTCTGAATACATGACAAATAAGTGAAAAAACGAAAATAGAGATACTAGCGCTTCACAAGGAATCCCCGCTTAAGAGAACTCCTTGAAGATCTGCGTATAGGGGTAGAGTCTTCCTCTTCAGCAATATCCGACCAAGATCGCAGAGACGCAATATTCATAAGGTCAAGGGCAGGAGAGGATTTTGCATCGTCAGCTGTGAAAGGAGTAGACGACTCTTATTGTACCTTTCTAATTTTATCTAGTATTTCCTAGGTACGTCGATCAGTGGTAGGTTTACGAAAATGTGGGGTGCGGTGTTGGCTACCGATATCCTTCATACTATTACATGAAATTTCAATATCATTGTCACCAACTGTTAACATTGAATTTAATACTACACTGTGCATTTTCATACTACATAGTGCAACTTCATACTTATACAGTATACAGTCGGAATTCCATACTACTAATTTTTATACTTTTAATCATTATAGGCAAAATTCCACACTACACCGTGAGATTTCACACTATATCATTTAATTATTTTATGCAATATGTCACACTAAATTACTTTTCACAATTTTATGTTTTTAAATTTCAATTTCATACTGTGTTTTTAAGAACCGCCATGTGTTGCAGATCGACGAATCGACGGCGAGGCAGGCGTCGTTCGTAAAGGACCGGGGAAGGCGAGCAAGGAGCCGACCGAGCAGCGGCAGGCAGGAAAGGCTGTGGTCCCGCCGAATCTTGAAACACGGTGGTGGACGTGAAGCTGCCTGGTCGCGTCAAATCCCTAAAAGGTGGAGACGACCGGATCTTGTCTCGGGCCATCCGTGGAGTCGACGGAGAAATGGCGCTGAGAAGGACAGCGGTGAGAGCAACGATGCTTAGTCTCGCCGCATCGCGAAGGATCGGAGATGGTCGGAGCTAGTTTGGGTTCTATTGCGAGTGGGGTTAATACGCCGTGACCGACGAAGCAACGTTGGACGTCGGGAGTCAGGATCGCGGCAAGTCCCTAAAAGAGGGAAATGGCCAGATTTGGACGACGGAGTACGGTAGGTGGCTTGGTCCCGTCGAATTGGGAAGCATGAAGGCGAACATAGAGACGCATGTTCTCGCCGCATCGCAAAGGATGGCGACGTGCGGACGGTAGCTTGGTCTCGCCGAATTCCGAATCATGGGGTCAGGCGTGGAGTTGCATGGTCGCGGCGGATTGGTAATGAGCAGCAATGGGCGAAGTTTGTTGGGTTGAAGAAGATGGTTGATCTGATGTTTCTGCAAATGAAAAAAGAAAAACAAAGATACTTGGGTTTGGGCCGCATTGGATTGCATTACTTGGAGGATAAGCAGCCTTTGAGCTCATGATTGTTTTTCATTTAAAGATTTTTTTTAAAATATTTTTCCACCTTGAGGGCAAGGTGGCTTTGAAGGGTTGGGGAATAATACGCCCGAGAATTAGACCATTAATAAATATTCCTATTTATTAGTTAATAGAATTAGGGTTTGGTAGTATTAATATTTGTTATTTCTATTATAAATATGTAAGCCTTTGGGCTACTTGATAAGCAATCAAGTTTAATGAAATTTATGAGTTTTTTAGGATTCTCTTAGGAGTTTTGTCGGCTCGAACAGGCCCAGGAGTTCACCCTTACTCGAAAATGGATTATCCGATACAATCCCCGAACCGGGTCGTATCATATTAATTCCACATTGATTTCTTTTTAAATGGAAGAGTTTATAAAACCCTTAGAAATTTATAAAGTTTTCTAAATTTAAATATTCTAAAAATTAAACGACGATGTTAAGTTCTAAAGATATATAGTTTAAGTAATATCCTAAAATATATTAAATGTTCTAAAACAAAAATCAACGATAGTCATAAGACCAAGTAAAATATGAGAATTGATCACCAAGATATTTAGTATATATAAAAGACATTTCTTAGTTTGATAAGATAATATATATCAGACTTCATGTATACATAATGCTAATATTACAAGGAGACATTATCACATTCTATTCTCTTCTTCTGATTCCATATGTCATGTATCTTTATGTTTTACATGTCTCAATAAGGAACATATCTTTGAATATTATTAAAAATAGAGAGGTATCTTCTAATTATGGTACGTTGGTTTCTTGTGTATCATGAAAATATATCTTGAACAAATGAATGTCATCATTACCAGCCTTTCTCTTTCACTTTTGACATAGATATTGGAAGATATTATCATGAAAATATATCAGCAAATAATTTTTGAACCAAGACAATATTATAGAAGGAATTTCATCTTTTCTCACTCTTCTCATCATTACCGCTTGCATAAATATTATCATAGAAGATATACCAGACAAATAAACCAACACGCGCGAGACAACTTTATAGAGAAAATATCTTGTTAGGCAAGCAGCCGCAATTCCAACCAATGAGCGTCGACCCACTTCCACATTCAATCAATCGGTTCCCACACACGCAAACCCTTCACCAATATTCATATAATGAACAAACTCTCCACCAGAACTCTTTGAGAAACATAACTCTCAGTATATTACAAGATAAACAAAAAAAAAGATTTAGTGTTTTAGAGATAGTGAGATTCATATAACAGATATATCACAACTGCGTTATGTCTTCAAGCTAAGAGAAACAATTACCTAGATAGCCCAGTCCATCTTAAGGTGAGCAGATTAATTATATCTACGTATCATTAATATTTCTTTTAAGAAAATCTATATTTTGAACCCTAAAACCACCAAATTCATTTTTTCATTGCATAGGATCTATCTGCCAAGAAAGCTAAAGAAGGAACTCTCAGTATATTACAAGATAAACAAAAAACAAGGATTTAGTGTTTTAGAGATAGTGAGATTCATATAACAGATATATCACAACTGCGTTATGTCTTCAAGCTAAGAGAAACAATTACCTAGATAGCCTAGTCCATCTTAAGGTGAGCAGAATAATTATATCTACGTATCATTAATATTTCTTTTAAGAAAATCCATATTTTGAACCCTAAAACCACCAAATTCTTTTTTTCATTGCATAGGATCTATCTGCCAAGAAAGCTAAAGAAGGAGCAAGAAAAACCCTTAGGATATTTTCAAGCCTAACTTGAGACGGGTACAAACTAATTTTTTTATTATTTTACAAAAAAATGATGCATGCTCTAATTATATATTTAAAAATTTGTGTTGCATGTGAAAGATTGATGCTATATTTATCTATATATTAAGTAACTTTTTTATATTATTAAGTAATTTTTTTTATATTAAAAGTGACAATTGCTAATTTATGTATTAATTTCGTTCCACTCAAACTTGACTTGCTTCTGAGTTAGTTTCATAAGTGGTCCCGAAATCTTAGAGAAATCTTTAATGAATCTGCGGTAGTAACCTGCAAGTCCAAGAAAGCTTCTAACCTCTTTAATTGTCTCTGGACGCTTCTAATTGGTAACCGTTTCCACCTTCATAGGGTTTACGGCGAGACCATCGCCAGATATCAAGTGTCCTAAAATGGCAACTTCTCTTAGCCCAAACTCACACTTGCTAAATTTAGCGTATAATTTATGTTCTTGTAGTGCATCTAGAACAATTCTTAAATGGCATTCGTGCTCTCTTTCTGTTTTGAAATACACGAGAATATCTTCAATAAAAATGACTACAAATTGGTCCAGATATGGCTTAAAGATCCGATGCAACTTCAAGTTAGTCTTGAAGATATTTTAAGGATTTTCCTTACTCCTTTTTTAGCGTTCTTGACAGAAAGATCCTATGGATTGAATAGAAGAATTTGATTGTTTTATGGTTCAAGATATGGATTTTCTTAAAAGTAATATTAATGATGCGTAGATATAATTAATCTGCTTACCTTAAGATGGACTAGGCTGTCTGAATTATTGTGTCTCTTAGCTTGAAAACATAACGCAGTTGTGATATATCTGTTATATGAATCTCACTATCTCTCAAACACTAAATCCCTTTTTTTTGTTTATCTTGTAATATAATGAGAGTTATGTTTCTCATGGAGTTCTGGTGGTGAGTTTGTTATATGAATCTCACTATCTCTCAAACACTAAATCCCTTTTTTTTGTTTATCTTGTAATATAA
Source organism: Phtheirospermum japonicum (assembly GCA_014905375.1). Taxonomy (NCBI): domain Eukaryota; kingdom Viridiplantae; phylum Streptophyta; class Magnoliopsida; order Lamiales; family Orobanchaceae; genus Phtheirospermum; species Phtheirospermum japonicum. The sequence continues at coordinate 47,967 of BMAC01000580.1, forward strand.
TGAGAGTTATGTTTCTCATGGAGTTCTGGTGGTGAGTTTGTTGATTGTATGGATATTGGTGAAGAGTATCATTTTTTTTGTTTATCTTGTAATATAATGAGAGTTATGCTTCTCAGGGAGTTCTGGTTGTGAGTTTGTTGATTGTATGGATATTGGTGAAGGGTTTGTCGTGTGTGGGAACCGATTGCATCAAAGATTGAGTGTAGAAGTGGGTTGACGCTCATTGGCTGAAATTGCTCTGCTAGTCTGACAATATATTTTCTCTATAAAGTTGCCTCGCGCGTGTTGATTTTATATTTGGCTGATATATCTTCTATGGTCTATGATAATATCTATGCAAGCAGTAATGATGAGAAGAGCCTGAGAAATGATGAAATTCCTTCTAGAATATTGTCTTAAAGGAATGATTGATTCAAAGTTTATTTGCTAATATATTTTCATGATAATATCTTCCCATATCTATTTTAGAAGGGAAAGAGAAAGGTCTGTAATGATGATGTTCATTTGTTCAAGATATATCTCTTTAATAACTAATCTTATTAATAACTAATCTTATTAGGCAAATATTCATTAAGCCCGTGATGATACGATATTCCTTATTGAAACATGTAGAATATAAGATGCATGAAATAGAAATCAAAAGAGAATAGAATATGGTAATGTTCATTGTAATATTAGTATTATGTATACATATGTAATAATTATCGTCTAGAAGTCTGATATATATTACTCTATCAAATTAAGAAAAGTCTTTTATATATACTAAATATCTTGGTGATCAATCCTCATAATTTACATGGTCTTAAGACTATCGTTAATTTTTTTAGACCAGTTAATATATTTTAGGATATTACTTAAACTATATATCTTTAGGACTTAACATCGCCGTTTAATTTTTAGAATATTTAAACTTAGTAAAGTTTATAAATTTCTAAAGGTTTTATAAACTCTCCCATTTAAAAAGAAACCAATGTGGAGGTAATATAAGATTAACAGTAAGAAGTTTATTGAATTTAATTTATACACACACACACACACACACACACACACACACATATATATATATATATATATATATATATATATATATATATATATATATATATAAATATAATTGTTGGACAAATCTCTTACCAATGAAATTGCTTTTGAATTATTTTTATAAAAGTTAACAAAGCAGGTTGCATTTGAAAATTATTGCATTAACGATATCTTTTAAATGGACACCAAACATGACGACAAAATTAAGGCTTTAAATGAATCGGGTCGAGTCAGACTTTTGATTGTCAAGGCTCGGCTTGTTAAAAAATTTAACAAAATTGAGTCGGGCCGAACTTTTACCGAGTCTAAAAGAATCATTCTATATATATATATACACACACACACACACAATTTATCAATTTTACGGGGTCTCACATGTGATGCTGGTTCAGGTGTTGCAGCACTTTCAGTAATAGCAGGTGCAATTTCAGAGGAGATCAACCACATCATCCTCAACAAAGTTGCTAGAAATATCCGCTAGTTCATTAGACCTGACATTCACAGACTCAAGCAAAGTACGAGTTCTAAGAATAAATGCCCTATACGCATGACTGTTGACCGAATATCCCAAAAACACACACTTGTCACTTTTAGAATCAAACTTAGACAGGTAGGACCTATCATTCAACACATAACACACGCAACCAAAAACATGAAAATACTTTAGATTTGGTTTCTTTCCAACAAGGATTTCGTAGGGTGTTTCACAAGTCCTTACCCTAAAGTAAACACGATTTGAGATGTGACACGCAGTATTAAGAGCTTTAGCCCGAAACCTTTTTGACAGATTATTTGAAATTAGCTTGGTTCGAGCCATTTCTTATAAAGATCGGTTCTTACACTCAGCTATTCCATTTTGTTGGGGCACAATTGGGGATGAGAACTCATGTGAAATTCCATTATTTGTCACGAAAATTTCGTAGGGATGATTTATCACTCTTTACCATGATTTGTCCTAATTCTACCAATATGTAAACAAAATTTGTTACTGACACATTTGGACAGTTTTCGAAAGCTTTCGAAAGTTTCCGACTTTTCACGAAGAAACTCTATCCAGGTAAAATGAGATAAATAATCAACAATGACAAACTAGTATCTCTTACCACCAATACTTTCTACCTCAATCGGACCCATAAGATCCATGTGGAGAAGTTCCAGACAGCAAGAAGTGTTGAAGTGTTGGATCACCAGGTGAGATACTCTGGTTTGTTTTCCCTTTTGACAATCACCACACACAGATGGATTGTTGATGACCAGCTTGGGAACTCCTCTTATTGCTTCAGACTTGACTAGTTTGCTCATCATCTTGTAGTTAACATGTCCCATCTTTTGGTGCCACAACTCAGATTCTTATGGTTGAACACTTTGACACCAGATCTCACTGTTCACTTTGTAGCTATTGTTCGTGGTCGTGTGCCTGTAAGAATGCATTGATCAGTGTTGTCAAAGACTTTACATGAGTCTCGACTGAATTTCACATGGAGATCATCATCTCATAACTGACTGATGCTTATGAGATTTGCAGCCAATCCCTTAACGAGCAGCACATTCTGCAGTTTAGGTAGTCCTTCAACATTTAGTGTCCCTTTTCCTATAATCTGACCATGCGCCCCACCACCGTATTGAACTTTGCCACCATTGTGTTTTACAATGTTAGTCAAGTGTTCAGCCAATCCTGTCATGTGATTGGAGCATCCATTGTCGAAATATCAGGAGCCTTCAACACTTGTCTTTATGAGTAGTGTTAGTCCTAATGTTGGAGCGTATGTTCACCGGCATTGTCTTGCTTCTGGCAGAGGATGCTCTTTCTGACTTAAGCTTTTTGCAAAAAGTCTGATGTGTCAAGGTTCTGAGCAGTGATGACATACATAAGTACGCTTTCGTCACTTAGCCTTCTTGGTAGAAACAGATCCTTATGAAGACTTGTCACTTTTTTTGACAAAAACTAGAGCCTCAAACCCTATCCCATGTCTAATCATTGTTCCAATGGACAGGATCTCATCAAGTTTGGTAGATCTAGTGTTGAGTTTCTTCAGTGTCATCAAGGCAGTTGACAATTCACCCCGGCTCTATCAAGTTCCTCTTTCGTTTGGTCAGGAGAGCTTCCAATTGTAAGACCACAAATTGTTGTTCTTTGTCTGTACGAACCAGCCTTTCATTTTCTTTAGAGAAAATTAGCAAAATTATATAGCTTTTTCAAAGAAAAAATTATCAAGCCTGCCCTCTTTTCTATCCAAACAATGTTAAAAAAAATGTGACTTATTTGATATTTTTTTTAAGAATTCCTCCAACTCTGACTGATTTTAACCAAACGTTGTTAAAAATAAGAAAAAAAATGATAATGGACTTATTTAGTTTTAAGAGAAAAAAAATATGGTCCAGTGCACGATAACCTATGACATAACTGCAAAAGTAACATTCACTAGAATATAACTCTTTAATCTTCTCTTTTTCTCTTCACCTCATGAAAAGGACCAAGTAGAAATCCAAGAACAAATTAAAGCTTACCAAAAAAACATCTAATTGCATTTATCAAACAATTACATTCATAACTGGTGGGTGGATAAAAAATTCTATTAATTAAATTTTTACTTCGTCCCATCCCCATCCCAACCCCAACCCCAACCCACACCCTGGAAATGGGAGAAAACAATGCAACCAATTGTAAATGTGAGAAGGTTGTATTATCTCCGATATTGAAAGTTTGTATTATGTTTCGAATAATCTGGAAAATGAATCTGCATGATAATAAGACAAATTAGAGAATCATGGGAGGAGCTGACCACGACAATGATCAAGTATTCTCCATTTTCTCGTCTTCTTTATTATGCTCTCCATGAAAAGGGAGAATTTTACTAAACGAATGAGGTTTGACCCAATTAAAAAAAAAAAAACTGCTAACTCAAATTTACAAAAATACCTGAGGTTTGATTCAGTATTAACATCAAGGGTTTAACAATATTTTATAAATGTGAAGAGGTTTGAAAAGTTATTTTGCTCATAAAGGGGTAAATGTAAAAAAAAAAAAAAAAAAACACCATTTTTTGTAATTAGGTCAAACCTCAAGGGTAGTTTTTGTAGTTAACAATTAATTAAAAGGACCACTCGGACAATACAGAACATAACAAGAAGCCATCACAAAATTCTTATATTCCCTACATACTCCTCAGATACGCATTTAGGTGTATGGATATGTATAAAGTAAGTAATGTAACAACGAAACGAAATAACATACCCGGCTGTGTCAACGATAAGAAGTGTTGGCTCGCTCCAAGGTGACTTCTTGACATCCTCAAGTTCATATAAAGTATGGTCTGCAACACTCGCATGGGCTTTAATTTATTTGGGGGGAGTTGAACATATTTAAACACCTTGCCATGATAGAGCTCTTCAAATGATCATTTCATGATAAGTTCATGCATACGGTACTGAACAGTGAGCATAGAGATGACATCATCTCCATATAAGTCCGCAAGACGTTCAAAGAGGGTTCTTCCTAATCCTTTCTTCTCAGCTTCTACACTCTGTACACTCTGAATAGTTGGGGGAACTGGAGATGATCACCCACTAATATACATCCCGGACCCTATCAAGGCACACTTGAGAATTTTAGTATTGGTCTCAATATAAAACCATGTTTTGGTATATGTGAAGATGACATTTTAGTATATCATTTGTAGTCCTCGCAAATTACACTATGAAGTGTCCTCTAGAATTAGTTTATTCATTTGCTTAAAAATAATGCAAAGGGGTACCTATTTGGAAGATCAAAACAAAATGAGAACCCAATTTGAAGTGAAATCAATTCGATTTAGAAGTCAAATTACCAGTTAGAAGTCCAGTCCATTTTAGTGTTATATTTTTCGACAATTCTGGGAACAAGAAAAGAACATTTTTATATTATTCATATAAGTCCATAAATGTCGAATTGTTGCCACAGCCAGAGAGAAGAAGAACAAAAAAAAATAAAAAATAAGAAAGACTAATTATCAATTGTCACTTGCTTGACAATTTGTAATATGCTATAATTACCTTCAAAAGAGCAAATCCAGCGGGCTATTTCTAATGCCTGGGCAGCTTCATCAATAATAACCAAATCAAACGAAAACACGTCCAACTTCTTAGACGATGTGGGTCAAGGTTGTTAACACCACATATGCATTCGTAGTCACACTGGTCACTGCCAACTGCTGCCTTTTACACTCTTCTTTGGATAGTCTTAAGTTCCTTTCTAAGATCTCCTTTAGTATTTCTATTTTTGGCTTTTAAAAGTTTACTGTTCAAAGCCTGCAGAAAGTCATCAAAATATGATGAGCACTGTGAATCTTTTTGCATTTTAATGAATTTGTTTACAACATATACCTTCATTTCCTTGCGAATGTAATTTGCAACGGCACTATTATCCCCACATAAAACATATGAGAAAACCAAAAGTAAATACATTATTACTTGGAACCTCAACTCAATTAGATCAAATTAAGAATATCATCCATCATAGATGGTCACATATGAAACTTGAGTGAAATTAGCTAGATTACCAAATTGAAGGAACAAGTTACTATCAGGGTTAAAAGTGGAAAAAAGAATGAGAAAGAAAAAGAGTGACACGTAGAAAAAAAATCCAATCAAGGCACCACCTTAAGTTGACCTTATGATAATGACATGCATAAATACATAACAAGATGGCATTTTCAAATTCAAATATGACTGTGAGGCAGTAGAAAACATAATCTGTGCATCTAAAGCACTCTCCAATACTTGAGGAAGTAAGCGAGAAGGATGTCCCACTCTTACAAACTTAACTCTGTAAAAAACGAGTGAGTAAGTGAGTAATTTGGAAAATATTTGTAAAGTCTGATTGAAAATTCTAATGACAGTTTAACAATCTGTTCTTTAGTTTTATTTACCGACAAATTATCTTTACTACGAGGGTATTATGAAGTCTCGTGTGTTTGTGCTGGAAAAAAAAAAGGTAATATGCACATTACCTGAATACTTGCACTGAGCATAATTGGGTACAAAAGAAAATATGGATTCGAGAATCAATAATTGAAAATAATTACAAAAATTACCTTTGGATTATGGCTTAGTAACAGAAAACTCAATTATATTTAAAATTAAAAATACCCCCATCACGTATTACATACACTCATTTGAGGTTTGTCATTTCGTAACAAACTACCCCGTATTGAGGGTATAATTTATAAAATAGAAAGTAATACAAATGGAATATTTGTAATGTTGGTTTTTTATGTGTGGTCAAAGTAAACGTCAAGAGTATTTTCTGAAAAACTGTAAAAATTGTCTTGGTCCAGAGAGTAACATACCATGCTAGAAGCAACAGCCTCCCCATGAAGCAACTGCCTGTACCCTAAACCAGTCTGAGTTTCCTATGATTATCCATGGAAAAAAGATTTGGTAAGAAACTTAAAAATAAAAATTAAAAATAGCAATAATT